>BSBK01004246.1:600000-877072 GCA_027943335.1 Chamaecyparis obtusa
CTATGAAAAAAGAGATGCACCAGTTTCAAAAACACAATAGGTATTGTCAGGTGTTTAGTTTTGATGTTATAGATAATTAAGGGACAGAGACGTGCCATTTGCTTTAATGACATAGAAGATATTCATTATAATAATATATAGATCAGGGTTGTTTATAGTATAGCTCATGAAATGGTGAAAAATGCAAATAAATTTTATAACAAGCTCAATAGCGGACTAGAAATAACTTTGACAACAGATTCAAAGGTGACCTCGTGTGAGGATGACCCCTTTATTTCTAAATGTCGATTTAATTTCACCCCAATTGATGAAATCAAAAGTAACCCAAGCAATTTATACGTTGTTATTATTGGAGTTGCTTACATACAAGAAACTTTGACAATAAAGAGAAAAGATGGTACAAAGGTTCGAAGGTGCACTATCAAGTTTCAAGACACTTCTCACGTGCTATTATCGATGTTACTCTATGGGGGGCACCAATCGATCGAGAAGGTGTAGATATCCAGTTGAAGTATTACTTCCAAGAGACTAATGTGCTTGCTATTAAGAGCGGATGTTTATCTGAATTTGATGAGAAGGTCATAAGTACATCAAATGCAATAACTTTGTTGATAGACCTTGTCATAGAGGAAATAAAAAAATGGTAGCAGTGTAAAAGAGTCAACAAGATAATTAGCTGGCACACCCCTATTGACCACATAGATGATGACACAAGGAAGTTGAGGGAACAACTAGGGCCAAAGGCATACCTAACTATCCAACCACCTTGCAGAGTAAACACAATGGAAGCAAACAACATAGAGAACAACACCAAGGAGAGAAGGAACACCAACACTTTATTGATTCATCCAAATTTCTGCATACATGCTCAACTGTGAGGCCTTTTGGGTTACAACCAACAAAATTTATCTATATCTATCTATCTTTCTACTTCTTACTTACCAATTGAATCCTGACCTCCTCATCCTACATCTAAACATCCTTATTTATACTTGCCAAAATGGCTTATAGAAGATTCTAGATCATTACATAATAGAAGACCGACTACAAACAGTCTGCACACATTCCAATATAAGATTCCAATCATTAAATTTGTGACATAAATTAAATACACAAGTTGGCTCCAACTAAGAACCAATCACAGAAAAACTCGGTCAAAGAAGAACTAAGCATCAATAAATAACAGGTTCACTCGGCATAGGAAGGAATGTTCGACCAACACTGGATAACTCGACACATATAGGAACTCGACAATGATTGCAAGTCGACACTTACTAGTAGAATGAACAAAATGAGCAGGATAGCAAGGCAACCTAGGATGCTCTTGCATCAGACAACTGGTGTTGAAAGAAATGATTCTCTTGAATCATTGAGATGTCACAACCCGAGCTAAATCCAACTCAGATTGAGAAATCCATGTAGCATCTTCAACTGGTCTATTCTTCCACTTCACTAAATATTCATAGTAATCTTTTCCTCTTGTGCTTTTACCAATCCTCTGATCCAATATCTGTTCAATCTCTTCAATATGCTTTTTAGGATAATCATCTGGTACAACAACTTCATCATCTGACTCATGATACTTGTGCAAATAAAAAATATTGAATATAGGAGATTTATCCTTGTCATCAGGTCACTCAACCTCATAAGCATTACCACTGTCAAACTTCTTCAAAATTCGACAAGGACCAAACTTCTTCAATTTCAGCTTACTGTATGTTCCAACAGGAAATCTGCCCTTTTTCAAATGAACCATTACCTCATCACCAACTTTAAAAATATGATGTCTCCTAGACTTCTCAGCATTTTCCTTATATTTCTGATTACTTTGTTCTAACTTCAACTTCACTTCCTCATGTAAAGACTTCATAAAATCAACAAATACTTCCCCTTCAACACTTCTCTTTTCTTCACCAACAATAACCTTCAAATCCGATACTCCTCTAGGCTGCATTCCAGTAACAATCTCAAAAGGTGTTTTTCCTGAACTCCTATTCACAAAATTATTATATGAAAACTCATCTTGTGCCAATACCATATCCTAATTACTCAACTTATCTCCAACTAAACATTTCAACAAATTACCCAAACTTCTATTCACAATTTCTGTCTGTCCATCTGTCCGTGGATGGAATGTAGAACTAAACCTCAACTCAGTATTCATCTTCTTCCACAAAGTCCTCCAAAAATAACCAACAAACCTGCTATCTCGGTTAGAGATAATACTTCTTGGTCATCCTTGAAACCTAACAATCACTTTGAAGAAAATCTCAGCAATATGCACTATATTTGATCTCTTCTTACATGGTATGAAATGTGCCATCTTAGAAAATCCATCCACAACAACAAATATGGAATCATACCATCTTATTGTCTTAGGTAATCCAAGAACAAAATGCACACTGATGTCACTCCAAGGATTCTCAGGAACAGAAATAGGTGTATACAATCCAATATTCTAACTCACTCCTTTTGCAACTTGATAAATTCCACAACTCCTTATAAACTTGTGAACATCCTTATACATATGTGGCCAATGATACTTTTCCTTAAACAAACACAATGTCTTATCAATTCCAAAATGTCCAGCCAATCCACCACAATGATTTTCCTTAATCAAATTAATTCTCATGGAACTTCTTTGTATACACAACTAAATTCCTTTAAACAACATACCTTATTGAATGAAATACTACTCAAACTTACTCGGTTGTTCTGATAGATTTGGTGCTCTGCACTCTCTCCACACCTCAGAAAAATCAGCATCATTATCATACAACTCCTTCATCTTATCAAATCCAAGAGCAGTAAACTTCATCTCGATCAACAAAGAACATCTTCTACTCAGTGCATCTTCAACTTGGTTAGTAACTTCACTCTTATGCTTGATCACAAATGTGAAACTCTGTAAATATTCAACCCACTTCATATGTCTTTGATTCAACTTATGTTGACTTCCGAAATACTGTAAAGCTTTATAATCAATATACAACACAAACTCCTTAGGAATCAAATAGTGTCCACTTTTTCAAAGTTTGAACAATAGCATAAAAATCTTGATCATACACAATACTTCTATTTAGCATCATTCAACTTTTCACTAAAGAAAACAATAGGTTTATCTTCTTGACTCAACATTGCTCCTATTGAACTACCACTTGCATCACACTCAACTTGAAATACCTTATTGAAATCAGACAAAGCCAACTTAGGTAACTCAGAAACCTTTTGTTTCAAAGTCTCAAAACTCTTGTGAGCTCCATGTGTCCACTTAAATTCCTTTTTATCTCCTCTCATAGTCTCAGTCATAGCATTACGAATAGAACTGGAATTCTTAATGAACTTTCTATAGAAACTAGCCAAACCATGAAATGATCTTACCTCATCCACATTCTAAGGTGTAGGCCACTCTAGAATTGATTTAACCTTCTCAAGATCCATTTTCAAACCATCAGCTGAAATTGCAAATCCCAAATACACAATCTCTTCTTGCATAAACGAACACTTCTTCAAATTAATCAATAGCTTCTCCTCTTTCAATCTTTGTAACACTTGTCTAATATGCTCAAGGTGTTCTTCCTTAGTTCTACTGAATATAAGTATATCATCCAGATAGACAATCACAAATTTACCAAAAAATCTCTTGAGAACCTCATTCATCAATCTCATGAAAGTACTAGGTGCATTAGTTAAACCAAAAGGCATAACCAACCACTCATACAAATAATCTTTTGTCTTGAGAGTAGTCTTCCATTCATCACTTTCTCTAATTATGATATGATGATCCTACTCTTCAAATCAATTTTGGTAAAATACTTTGCTCCACTCAAACAATCCATTATGTCATCCATCCTTGGCATAGGAAACCTATACTTCACTGTTATTTGGTTGATAGCTTTGGAATCAGTAAACATTCTCTTTTCTCCATTATTCTTAGGTGCTAGCACAACGGGTACAACACATGGACTCAAGCTTTCTCTGATCAAACCTTTTTGCAACAACTCCCACACTTGTCTGTTAAGTTCTTCATTCTCATTAAGTGTCAATCTGTATGGTGCTTTTTTCGGAAAACTAGTTCCAGGAATTAGATCCATACAATGACTTATACTTCTTACTGGTGGTAAACCATCAGGAATATCCTCTGCAACAATCTCCTTGTATTCATTCAACAAGTTTTCAATTTATGCTGGTACTCGGTCTCTACTATCTTCTGTTGCTCGGCCATTACTATTTTTCGTCACTTGGTCATTACTATCACAACTTGGCCTCTTAGGATTTATAGCAAAATAGACTCAGTTCTTCTTCATGTCCTTTTCAAATTGCTTTCCATCAACCATGCAAATTTTCACAGTAGTATAGTTTATCTCATTCATAACTTCAATCAAACGTAACAATGTTTTCTTTCATCCATTCACCCAAAGAGTATATTGATTCAATCTACCATCATGCACATCATATCTATCATACTGCCAAGGTCTACCCAACATAATATGACAACAATCCATAGGCATAATATCACACAGATCTTTATCAAAGTAACTTTCAATTTTGAATTTCACAACACATTGCTCACTTACCAACAACTTATGCACATCCTTGATCCATGAAACATGATAGGGTTTAGGGTGTCTCAACCTCTGCAGTTGCAAATTTGTAACCAACTCCTTTGATGCCAAATTCACTGAATTGCCACTGTCAACAATCACTTTGCAACATTTTCCTGCCATCTTACATGCGGTTTTGAAAAGACTTCTCCTTAGGACAGGTTCTTCATCAACTCTTTTATTGCACAAAGTTCTCCTTACCATCATATTTTCTCCATCCTTAGGCCTACTTGATGAACCCTCAAGATCCTCTTGCACCATAGCATTTCGATGACTTTGTTCATTTGCATCAGAGTGTCTACACTCAAAATATCTATGCCCTTCTTTGCCACATCAGAAACAATTACCACTAAAACCACCTCTAGAATAAGAATTACCTCTTCCTCGGTATGAACTAGTACCTCCTCAGTAAGAACTACCACCTTTCTACTTAGTCTTTCATTTATCTTCAGTTTTCCACTCAGATTTTCCCTTATCTTGCACATAATTATCAAATTTGCCACCTTCACCATAGGATCTACCTCTACCTCTCTGGAATCTACCACTTATACTTCTTTGTCTTTGTTCATGCTTCGTTGTCAAAATCTCCTCAGCTTTCAAGGCATATTGATATGCTCCTTCCACACTATCCAATTTCATAAAACTTATTTCATCTTGAATTCCAGATCTCAATCCACTCGGGTACCTTGCAACTTTCTCAACCTCAACATCCACATGTCCAAATTTGATGTCTAATCTATAGAATTCCTTAGTGTATTACTTCACAGTCATATCCCTTTGTCTAAGGTTTTGCACCTTCCTCTACAAACTAACTTGGTAATCAGCAGGGATGAACTTCTTCTTCACCTTGTTCACCATTCTCAACTAGGTTTTGATCTTTTCCTTTCCTCTTCTTTTTCTATGTAATGTCCCTTCTTATTCTCATTTTTTATCATTCCTTGCAAAATCGACGTTAGTACAAAATATTATATTTATATGACTCATACTCTACTTTTAAGTTAGTAGGGGGTGATTTGATCCTTAAGGATGCCTCTAGGTTGGGCTTCATAGAATTCCCGATTCTCAGCTTGAGGGATATAAGATCCACTCTAAGCAATCAGGCTATCGACACATCATCCCATAGAGCATTGTCCATAAGAATGTCTTGGAAGCAATAAATGCATTTCAAGCCTACACATATGCATATGACTGGCATCAGTATATATACTGCCTACATGAGATTATAACAATCTCAAGACTAGGGAAATTATAACAATTTCCTCTAGCCCCCTCCACATATGGGGATCCATCTCTAATGAATATAAGATTCATTTTATATGCAATTCATATAATCTATGGTGAGATTATAACAATCTCGAGACTAGGGAAACTATAACAATTTTCGCTAGTCCCCTTCCAGATATGGGATCCATCTCTTAATGAATATAAGATTCATTCTCTTTATGGTCTCCATATCATCAATTTGGGTGGACATATAAATGTACCAAAAATTAATGTAAATTACATGATCATATATTTAGATTAATAAAAAAATTGAAAAACACAAAAATGCCTATAACATAATTTCATAGATCTTAATTGCACATGTATACATTTCTGATATTAATATTTCATGTCATGTATATATTTATGATATTAATATTTCATTATTTAAAAAACAATTTTATTCAATTTAAATAATTCATTATTGTAAATGATATAATAATAATAATAATAATAAATAAATAAATAAGAAAAATCAATTATATAAACTCTTTATATATAGATATAACATATCTATTACTTATTGGATGTACATCTATGCACTTTAATAATTAATATAAATTTATTTTATACAAATACTAATCTATATCTATACATAATAATTCAAATTTCATATTCATATATATCCTTATTAAATTAGAAAAGTAATTGGATTTTCAATTCTTTATATTTGATTCCATATTCATTAATGGTTATATATTTCCTTATTTTCCTCCTATATTATTTCCTTATTTTCCTCTTATATTATTTCCTTATTTTTCTCCATATTATATTGAATATATTAATTTTTTTAATACAATTCACTTTATAAGATTATTCTTTTAATGATTAATCTTATATATTTTATATTACCTAAAATCATGGAAATAAGTATTGAATGCATATCTTAATACTATTCACCTAAGGGTATTCACCAATTTACCTTAGGATATTCATGTACTTCTCAAGAATGAGGATTGACTTTGTATTATCACCTTTTGGGGCCTTTGCTTATTTTATTTTATTTTGTATATTTTCGCCATGATTTCATGTCTTTCACTTGAATAAATATAAATCATCAAATGGTTGGTCGTGACCTTTTCTAACATCCTTTCATCTATGTTATCATTTATTAATACACTTAATAGGATGCTCATTAGGATGTTTATCAATAGGATGTTTATTAAAATAATTTATTATTAATATTAATGTTTAGGCTTAGAATTGTCACCCTAACTCAGACATTAGGGCTCTTTGACAATTCCATCCTAACAATGGAAACCTCCTCAAGCTGTAGGTGGACTCTAATTGAGGAGGAATCTCCAGATTCTAGGCCAGTTCCTATCTGATTTGGGATATCACCTCCTAATTGAAAACTTGATTGGGAAAAGGGAGAAAGAATTAAAACTGAATGGGAAATGGGGTGATACACCAAAACTTGGCACGAACTTCTCAGGATTTTCAAATCGTCATCCATAACTACAAAATTACTGAGTTGCATTTATCATTCTCTATTCAACGTAAAGGTTGACTAGAATCCACTATTAGGGTTCATACCACAAATAGTAAAAACTGACAACAAACTTACATATTCTGCAAAAAGGCCTATTTTTCAATAACATAGGAAAGGAATCAGAAACAATTCACTTTACCAGATCACATAAAATATGCAACGCTTAATGTAGAAAAGAAGAATAGGATTGGATCCAATAATTAGAAATTGATGTAATCAGAAAGCCTGCTTTAATTTCCTTCAAAAACCTGTAAAATGGTTACAAACTGCAAAAAAGGCACCAAGGAACAAACATGCTGACTTAGCCCTCCTTTCCCACAACTCTGAACTCCTAAAACTGAAAATCTCCTTCCCTTATGAAGCCCTCTGAGCTTGAATCCGGAAATCCAATCACCCACTAAAAATGCTCAACTTTAGCTAAAAAATAGCCTCCAAATTATCTCCAAATTACATGCACAAATTGTGCCCAAAATCTTAGCCTATCCACAACTAATGCCCTAAATATTGGTTTTAATAAGGATAACAAATCCTTTTACAATGTTTACCAATATTTAAATTATTTAATTTTGAATAAAAATTCAAAATTAAATAATAACCTACACTATCCAAAACCTAAGCTTAGGAAATAATCCTTAAGTATAAAAAATAACAAGATGGGGAAGGTCGACATGACCACTCAACCCATTTGCAGCATGTGAAAATTCAGGCAATGTGATAGTGAGCTGGCACTGTCATATTTTTTGAGGTCTAGCTGGGAGTACTCTGCAACATTAATGGCATTTAACAGCTCTGCCAGTGGACTTCAAATCTTATCAAACCTGGCATTATCTTGGTTCTCGCATTGCACTTGATGTTTTGGGGGAAAAACTAAGGGTTAAACCTTAGTTCATGGCCACCAATGATAGATTCCATTTTCTTCCTCTGTGTTTGAGTCTTTGAATTCTGAGAATGATCTGTGAAATGAAGATTATACTGGAGTTGTGATTTCTGTAACTTGGGGAAAACTCAGGCTCTTTTGGGCATTTTTCACTGTGACTGGCATTTCTTGTGTGAGCTAAGCTGCAACTGTGACTTTGGCTGGAGACATTTACCTAGCATTACGTGACTGAGATTACAACAAGCTCACAGGTTTTAGAGTGGAATCTCACGAGCTTTGTTTATACTCGGCCCTGTAACAACAAGCTGTGACTCTAGACTGACGGCTATGGTAAGAACTCAGCCTGAAACTTTGTTCATAACTCCAAGTCGCTCGACTTTGAGAACTTGGAGATTTTTGAGTGATATGGGAACTCGGCTTGATACTTCCTTTTTGTTGTCTGGCTTTGACTTTGTACTCACGTCTTGACTAGCACTTGGACTTGAGCATGGGCTGTAGCTGGAAGTTAAATTTGAGATAAGTATTTTCTTCTTTTCCTTCTGTGCTAAAAATAGGGCTTTCTTCTTTATTGCTTGCTGTTGTCTAGATTCACTATTTTCATACTGATAGTTTACTCATTCAATAAGTAAATTTTACTTTAAAATGTAAATATCCCATTCTCCAGCTTGGCATGAACAACATGAAGTTCATGGCCATTGATCTAAGAGTTCATATTTGAATGAAAGCTCAGTTGGATCTTGAGTTTTGTACTAGAAATAGGCTCCTCTGTGTGAAGCTTAGCTATGATTGGCAATGACTAGAAACACTTGGTTTGTGTACTGTTGAACTCGACTTTGAATATAACAGTGATCTCTTATAGCTCAGTTGCATTTGTAATTTCTGTGATTTTCAATGTTGAAAAAGCTTGGCACTCGGCCTTCATTGCTGACTGTGACTTTGTATCCATGGCTGACTGGAAGAACTCGGTTAAAAGTCTGAGATATTGACTTCTATTGCAATAATTTGGGCTCTTGCTATTTGGCACCTTCTATAGTCTCCACTTATTGGGGCTCGGCCACTATCCAACAACTCACAACCTTCTAACTAAAAATTGAGCCTTTATATGAAACTTGGATATGACTTATCTTTGACCTTGCCTACTGTTATCTTTCTCTTATTGCATTAATTTATGGTATTCCTGTTATTGTTTGTTACCGACTACACACTGCAAAGTCCAATTTATTGATACTGCACAAATATTATGTAGACATAGACATTGCATGAATCTTTCATAAATTTCAAATCTTGTTGTGCTTGCGATACTCACTGTTTACTTGATATTTTCCTTGCTAGCTTTGTTTGAATTAGTCTTGACTGGTAATAGTAGGCATGCTACATAATTCGATTCTGATTGCCTTCAGCTGTAAAATCTTCTCAAAACATAGCATGGCTATCTTATATACCTGGCTGCATCCTTCAAGTGTATCATTCTTTAGTGCTATATCTGACAGTGAGCACCATAATGAAAAGTTGCAAATCATTTGATATTATGTTAGATTCATGATTCAGATATGACACAACACTTATAACACATATTTTCACTTTCAACAATGAAATCTATTTATGGAGTTCGAGCACGGACACGTGACACTCATAAACAAATTAATGTGATCTTAATCTTGATATTTAGCATATATTCAACAAATGAACAATATCTGAACAACACACTGATTCTGTGAGCACCATAAAGAAAAACTCACTACATCTCATTTGATTCTTAACTATGAAGAAAACTAATCCATTTTAAACAATGCACCACTCTGAACTCTGATAAGCTTAAAAAACATCAAAACAAACACATTATTTAAGTGATCATGACCTCGTGGTCAATTTTGTGCGTCAATCAGACCACTGGTGTGCTCACTAACCTAATGCGATACTTTTGTCCTTTAACACTGCTTTTCTCTTTGTGTATGCACATTTTGTTATTGCATTGAATACCAGAAATATATGCAGCTATGAAAGAATATTGATTGTTGTATGATGTTTTGTTCTTGTGCATTGCTTAGATCCTGTTGGGACTAAAAAATGCAGTAAGGGTTTTTGAAGTACCATGTTAAAATTTTGGAGTTTGAAGCCCTATAAGTGCTTTTGTGCCTATTTTCCTGAATGAGATTCTGAGGTCTACCATGCATGTCAAGTGTTCATTACCCTTGTTCTATCATTTGAAGACATCTCAGGTCATCGGATTCGAGTTTTCAGTTAGTTCGTGATGTCTAGTTTTGAGCACTTGTCTAAATTTGAATTTTGCCAAAGTGTCATTCTGTTGTAACAGGCCTAGTTCGCTTTTGAATATCTTGTGTGCTGTTGAGTCTCATAGCCCGCCACATTAGGAATGTTCAAAATGTATGTCAAAAAGCTTATGTTTCAAAGCTCAAGCCATTTCGAGTCTATTTGATAAGTTTTTGGATCCCCCAAAGTCGGTTGCCCATAATTGTCTTGCCTCTTTGTTTTGTCCAGAGTTATGATTACCCCTGTTTGACTGATTGTAAATTTTGACCATGTGACCTAATTGAAAAAATTTCTTTTGTACTGTATTACAGAGGTCAAATACTTCTAGAGTGGCCTTCTTTAGGTCATGACAGGTCCATTTGGTCAGTTTGCTAAGCCCATTCTGTTTGCATTTTATATCAGTGTGCCAAACTGTCAAATGCAGATTTTTGAATAGCTTACTTTGAGGTCTTTCTATTTGTATCCGGTTTGAGATTTTGAATAATTGAAGGTTCCCCTGTATTGTAAAGGTGGAAGACTACTTGCTTGATGATTTGGAGGTCTCTGCCAATCCATTTGGCCACTTTCCCAGGCCATTTCCAAATCAGATTTCTATGATTTTCACTGTTTTAAATTATGAATATGTCTGACAAGCTGACTTTGGTGTTTAATGATAATTCATCATGTGATTTTTTGAGCATGCTAATTATGGAATCATGTACGTTGTATGAGGGATAATCAGTGCCTAAGTTTCCGGTCCCTCAAAGTTTCAGTTGGTCAATTTTTGAGGCCAGTTCTGAAGGAGATTTGTGCAGTTTGATAGCATCGACGAGATCAATGTTTCTATGTGCCCATGTTTGATCATTATTAACTTTTGACTAAAATCTTTCTAAGCATTTTCCTTTGACCGGCGTGTTGTGATGTTGGAAGTCTGTGTATGCTCTTGGTGGCACTTTCCTGTCAGTCCCTTTGGTAAGTTTTTAAAGCTGCTCCCGGATGCCGGTTAGTGTGGTTTGGCAGTTGTGCAAAGGTGTGAAAAGTGAACAATATGATTAAAATTTTGGGTCTAAGCCCTTGCATTAAGATGCAAATTGCAAATCCGAGATATAAAGGGAGATTGAACCAAGTTTAAACACTTAAAAACAAAATGACAAGTAATGTGGAGAAGAGTTTGGCATGATGTTTTTGAAAGCATACTGGTCACCATTCCTGTTCAGGTTGCGACATCTATACAAGACATTTATATGGTAGCTAGTAATCAATGCATTGTTAATATGTAAGAATGGGAAAGTTAAGATGGTGCCAACAGATGCAAGACAAGATGGTTATTGTTCATAAACAACAAAACAATTCTATGGATTCTTCTCTGCTTCATAAACACCCACATAAAGTACAATATCAACATGAAGATGTGAAGCCACGAGAAATAGCTAAGAGAATTTCAAAAAAACATAAATTGGGGAGTTAGATCAATAGGACAACACATCTGCAGATTGTGGATCAACTTTTGATAATGAAGGCTCCTTTATGGAGGAGCATTAAAACATTAAAGTAAACGCAAATGTGGAAGAAAAACAGAGAAGCCCGCGCTGACATATGAAGGAGGATCTTCTTCAAAGTTTTAGAACCAAATACCATGGGAGCCAGCGCAATGTATGTTTTGGAGATAAGACAAAAGGTGCGTGGATAGAGACAAGGGAAGCCTCACACAATTATTGAGGAATGCCAATGCGCACATAGAAGATGTTGTTGGAAGCACACACAATATACAGAGTAGCTTGCAGATGGAGGCAAGGAGAGAAGCTGAGTGAGTAATAAATAGAGGCTTCATATGTAATGCTCGTGTGGAGAACCGAATGCAGCCAGTTTTCATGAGGTTTGAAATTGGCAATGCCAGCGTGAATAATGGGAGGCCCACGCAAATTAAGTGTGTGAGCTGCCAATATAAAAGGGGTCTGCATAAACAAAGAAGAAGCATGCCAACACAAGGGAGAAGACATTGCATAAGTTAATGAAGGTTGCCAGTTTAGTGAGAACCCACACAATAAGAGCAATGTGCCTGCGTGAATGGATTGGGGTTTGGCATTGCAAACATTGAAGGAGGCCTCATGCGTGGAGGATGCTAGGGGATGCCTACGCAAATAGACTCAAAGGCCTCACACTAAACAATAAGGGAGACTCATGCACCATAGAAGGAAGAAAATGGGGACCATTTGTGCAGGTAATGGCCTACGTAAGTATAAAGGCAACTATTTGAATAAGAAAACCAATGCATGAATGAAGGCCAACCAATACTATTGCCCTGTGCAAAGGAATGTGAGGAATGCATGCATGGTGTAAAGGATGGAGGTTATGAGGAGTTGTGTGCAGGTAAGAAGCTACTGTGTGTGGGTTGCTGTGTAGAAGTATATCCCACATTTGCCCCGACATGAATGTATTGGTTGTTTATATGGAACAATGCCCAAGCATAATGTAAAGTAAATAGAAAGGAAGAGGCTGTGGTCACCTTTGCCCAGTGGGCCCACCTTGGAGTGCGTGCCAACTGGGCATTTGGAGAAATTTTGATGAAAAGTTTAAAACTCTCAAAATAATTGTCCCACATTGGTCCTGAATTGGCAAAAAGAGATGTTTATAAGGCACAATGCACACATTGAAGGTCGAATGAAGAGCAGAGGCTCTCTACATGTGACTGCTTGGAGGCCATCTCAGGATTCATGCTGGTGGGCCCAAAGGTAAAATATTTTGTAGATGAGCACTGACAAGGACAAGATGGACATGTGGTATGCAGTCGCGCATTCACTGAATGAAGATGACCATTAGCAAATAATTTAGAGATTCGGAGAACAAGGTCAGCTAACTGCTAGTCGCCCAATCGCCAGATGATGGTGGTCATGGCCCTAACATCTGGAGATTGCAAGAATACATAGTTGCGTGATCACGTGATGGCCGATGGTTAGTCCCTAACATTCAGTGAACTGGAGATTTGCATGGTTGCTGAGTCGCTGGATCTAGGTGGTTAATGAAGATCCATTCCGAGATTGGGATAATGGGCTTAGTCGCCCTTTCTCCAAATGTTAATCGGGGTTAAGATAGTATTCTTCGATTTAGAGAATGGCCTGTTCGCCGAATTGCTTGATGTAACCATGGTTAGACAAAGTGTTCTGAGATTTGGAGAATGCATACAGTCGCTAGTTATCCCAATGAGGTGGTTAACCTGAGGTCAAATCCGAGCAGCAAATCAAATGATGACACTTGGTGGATTCTGGTGCTTCCTGTGGTATAAAATGCACAAATAATATAAAAATGCCAAATTTAAAGTGCAGAAAGATTTAAAATAAGTGCATAGTCCAGACATTAGATGAAAGCCCAAAAATTTAAATGACAGAGTCTCTCACGGAAAAATGGCCTGGAGATTCATTTTTTATCATAACATAGGAGTGTTATATGTTTTCAGAAAGGGGAGAAGACAAGGAATCTGATGGCAATGATGATTTTCAGTTTCAGAGTGATGGGAAAGAGTAGTATGAGCTGACAATATCAGGATTAGAATCATGCCTATTTGGGAAATGATTACAAGAATGTGGATCAGTTAGAGAGAATCAGTTGCAGATCACTTGTAGAGGAATATTGGAGATATTTTGAGGTAGAATGGACAACTGTTAGTTCTGTGTAACTGACTCTCCTTTGCTATATCTCTGATTTTTCTCTCTATTGTAAAGGATGTTGAAATTTATGTTGTTGGAGCAGTTTTCGGGCTTTGGAGTCTTGTTTTGTGTTCATGGTCTTGCAATGTACAGTTTCAGATGAATTTTAATGAGAACAATGGAATCCCTATTCAGTTCTTGTTTGATGTCTTTGTATGTATTGTCTTAATTCTTGTTTATCAACTTGTAAGGCATGTTAATATACCAGTTATAAGGTATCTGTGGGTTTGAATTTGAGTTTCTTTCAAGGAGAGAGTAAGTCTTGATTTCAAATTCTGAGAGTTCTAGGTTTGCATATGAATTTGATGTCCAGGTATTGAAATGAGAAGAATGGTTTGCAAGGCATTTTATTTGGGTTTTTTGAGTTTGGAGTTAGGGTTCTTTGGGAATGCATATTTGTATGACTCTATTGCCCAATAGATAAGGCACTGGTCTTTGCTTAACTGAAAATTTTCTTCATCAATCATTAATTCAAATGATTTTCCATTTCCAGTTTAAGAGCATTAATGTTTGTAAATTGTATTGAATAGTGCAACTGCTTTTGGTGATTCCTTGTAGAAGTGAATCTGATAGGTTAGCCTGCCTGAGCCTCTGGGTTCGAAGAGAAGAAGGGTGAATATCCTTGTTGTTACTTTGACCATTTCCTTGGTTCTTAGAAAATCATATAGGTGGGATCTTGTATAGGACTGGTTGAGTTGAACTCGCATATTTTATAAGTCTGAGAACTAGCCACGGTCGCATCTACATAATGAAGTTTAGCTAGTGAGTTATATGTGATGCAGGAGCATCCTGGGTGTAAGAGCAATCTTGCATCACCCAAAAATATTTCTGGTTTCTTTTTCAATAAGGGCTATCTTGTGCAGAGCTACTATTTATGAAAACTTACTATTTTTAGTAAGTTGGTCATACGATCTCGGAATGTTTTGATTTCATAGGTGGAGGTTCATCTTAGTCATTTTAGCCTACCAGTTTAGTTTCATTGTCATATCATCAGTATTGGTGAAGTTATTGAGGTTTTTGGGTATAAAATCTTTGAGCTCAATTTTGAAGGCCTTAGAGGCTTCGGATCACGGTCGACCCCTAACAAAGTGGAGCTTGCACGAGTTAGGCATTGTAGATCTTGTCATGGCGTTTCTGAAAAGTGGCTATAATAGAAAAACAAAGCTACAGTTAAAAAGTTATGGCCTCCGAAAGTTGGGTTACCTAAAAACATATTTTGTATTTTCTTTGAGCCAACCCTTTTGTAATAATTGTGAAAATAAAATAATTCTATGTTTAGTTGGCCTTAAAGGCTAAATTTCTTGAACCTTCTCGGGTGGTGGAAATTTTCTATATAAAGAAGGCCCGTAGTGTTGTCTTAGGCAGTTCGGAGCAGTCCAGAGTAGTTCTGAGTAATAATTCGAGGCTTTGTCCCTTAGAATATTGTATGGAAAATGCCCATGTGGCTTTGAACATTGTAATCCTGAAAATTTGTATTTCCACATTTGTGGAGATAATAAGAAGTCCATTTCCTGTTCTTGCAATTGTTGTTGTTCTCTGTTTCTGTTATGTGTTTGTGGTATATTAAGGGGAGTACCTTTTATCAAGTGGTATCACAACAAGAGTTCCTGAGTGTGTAAATAGATCGCCGACTGTGAGGCAGTTTGCACTAGGACCATGATTTAGGGTTTTTGTGTAAATAGATCACCGACTGTGAGGCAGTTTGCACCAAGAGCGTGGTTAGGGTTTCAACAATAAGAGTGAAAATGCCTCCATGAAAGGAATGTGGCGGAAGAGCTGGTGGTGTGACACCTGAGGTTAGAGCGCTCTAGAGACAAGTGCGAGCATTGCAAGAAGAGATTCGTAGAGAACTAAATCTTAATGTTAGAGACGAAAGCGAGGCTGAAGTCGAAGGAGGAAATTCTGATCAAGAAGTAGAAGGAGAAATTATGAACCAAGAGGAAGAAAGGCTTTTTCAGGCCATTTCCAAGATCGGGAAAAGACCTAAGATTGAGGTTCCTACATTTTCAAGAAATCTTAACCCAGATGAGTTAATCGACTAGATTAATGAATGTGAAGAATATTTCGAGTATGAAGATATTGAGGATCCTAATAGGGTCAAATTTGCGAAGGCCAAACTGAAGGGTCATGCGAAGATCTGGTGGCAAGAGATTCAACTAGAGCGAAATAGAAGAGGAAAGGACAAAATCACAAGATGGGATCAGATGGTGGATAAATTGAAGTGACAGTTCATTCCAGTTGATTATGAGCTTGACCTACTGAAGAAAATACAAAGTTTGAAGCAAGCAGGAAGATCTGTTCAGGAGTATATGGAGGAGTTCTATCGAATCCTCATCAGAACAGGCCATGTGGAAGCTAATAAGGAGAAAGTTTCTCACTATCTTAATGGGTTAAGGCCGAGAATTCAAGAAGAGTTGAATCTAGTTTGAATGAATAGTATTGAAGAGGCATATCATTTTTCCCTAAAAGTGGAGGAAAAGCTGAATAAGAAATTTGAAAGTAGACAAAGCGAAAGAGGTTGTGGTGGAAGATTTGGCAGACGCTCTTATGGAGGCCGAAATGAAGATCCAAAAAAGAAGGATGAGGCCAGTAGTAGTAATAATCAGTGAGGTAACAATTTCAATCATTCTCAAAATTAGAATAATAGAGATCAGAGAGGAAGAGGAAGAGGACAAGATTCCGGAAGAGGAGGCTTCCGTGGAACATGTTTTCACTGTGGAGAAGGTCATAGGGCCTTTGAATGTCCTCAACGCCAAGGAAGGATAGATAAGAGAAATGAAGGCCATGCTAGAGTTGCACATGTGGATGAAGATACTAGATCATCACATTCTAAAGATGTTGAAAAAGGAGAAACATTGATTAACAGAAGAGTCCCGCTGAGTGGTGAGAATGAACCTGAGCAAAAGAGGAGCATATTTTGGACTAGGTGCAACTATGAGGATAAGTGTTGTGATGTGATTATCGATAGTGGAAGCACTAAAAATCTGATGTCAGAAGAGATGGTGACAAAGTTGAAGCTCAAAAGATAGAAACACACACATCCATATCAGATTGCTTGGGTGCAGGATCACCACAAGGTCATGGTCAATAAATAGTGCCTAGTGAAGTTCAAGATTGACAGGTACCATGATGAGGTACTATGTGATATCATACTTATGGATGTATATCATATGATGTTGGGTAGACCATGGTAGTTTGATAGGCGTGCTGTACATGATGGTCATGCAAATACCTATTCCCTAACAAAGGATGGAGTGCGACATAAGCTAAAGCCATTGAAGGACATAGAAGAAAAGGTATGTGGTATTGCAAGAATAACTTTTGTTGATGGAGGAAATTTCCTAGAGGGTATGAGGCATGAGCATGCATGTTTTTCTTTAATTCTAAAATTTGGTAAAGAGGAAGTAGAAGATGTTCCTCTAGAAGTTGGAGATTTGCTAAATGAGTTTCAGGATATTGTATCCAATAATGTGCCTGATGGACTACCACCAGTTAGGAAGATCAGTCATCAGATGGACTTGATCCCAGGAGCTAGTTTGCCAAATAAGGTAGCACACAAAATGACACTAGCAGAGAGTGAAGAGTTGAACATACAAGTACATGAGTTGTTACAAAAGGGCTTGATTCAGGAGAGCCTAAGTCCATGTGTTGTACCAGCAGTATTAGCACCAAAAAATAATGAAGAATGTTGAATGTGTACAGATTCTAGAGCAATAAACAAGATCATAATTAAGTACAAATTTTCATTGCCACGGATAGATGATATTATGGATTGTTTGAGTGGAGCTTTGTATTTCTCAAAGATAGATTTGAAGAGTGGATATCATCAAATTTGGATCAGAGAAGGGGATGAATGGAAGACTGCCTTCAAGACAAAAGAAGGACTGTATGAGTGGTTAGTCATGCCTTTTGAGCTAACCAATGCACCGAGTACTTTCATGCAGTTGATGAATGAGGTTCTGAAGGAATTTATGGGTAAGTTTTTCATTGTTTAGCTAGATGATATTTTGATCTTTAGTAAGACATTGGAAGAGCATATAATGCATATTCGTGGGGTGTTTGAGAAGTCGAGAGAAGAGAAATTGCTGATTAAATTCAAGAAGTGTAGTTTTGTGAAGAAGAAGTTAGTATATCTGGGATTTGTAGTTTCAGTAGAAGGTCTAAAAATGGACCTAGAGAAAGTGCAGGCTATCCTTGAATGGCCTACTCCAAGGAGTGCTACTGAGGTATGATCTTTTCATGGTTTGGCTAGCTTTTATAGAAAGTTTATCAGGAGTTTTAGCAGTATTTGTGGACCCTTGACTGAAATAATGAGAGGGGATATAAAAGAGTTTAAGTGGACTACAGGGGCAGAAAAGAGTTTTCAATTGTTGAAACAAAAAGTTACAGAACAAGTAGTGCTAAAGCTGAAACAAGCCAACAGGATAGGATTTGATTTTACCACAGGAAAAATTTGTATACAATAATTATGTCAACAGGAGCACTAGTAAATCACCTTTCCAAATTGTATATGGAAGTAGTCCCAGAAATGCATCTGAGTTGAGGAAGATAGATAAAAAAGGAATAAGTAGTGCTGAAGCTGAAGATTTTGCAGAACATTTGAAGAACATCCATGAGGAGGTGAGGAAGCACATTACCAAGATGAATGCACAGTATAAGGATAAGATAGATGAGAAAAGGAGGCATAAGGAATTTCGGGTTGGAGACATATAACAAGTTGAAAATGAAGAAGTTTGGGCCATGTAAGATACTAAAGAAGCATGATTTAGGAAATGCCTATGAGGTATAATTGCCTACTGAGTTGAATATTTCACCAGTATTTAACAATTCAGATTTAATAGAGTATCATGAAGGAGATTTTGAAAATGAGATCACAGAAGCACAGTGGAGTATTCCAGCAACTAGTTCAGATACCAAGGAGATTGAGGATATACTAGATAGTCGTGTTGGAATAAGCACAAGGAATATGACATATGAAGAATATTTGGTTAAATGGAAAGGACGACCTATTGAAGATTCATCATGGCTGACAAAGGAGGAGGTTAACCGTCTTGGTTTTCCTCTTCACACTTGAGTCGTGACAGGGTCACTTCTCAAATTACCCCGGGTGTCTGATGCAGGAGCATCCTGGGTGTAAGAGCAATCTTGCATCGCCCAAAAATATTTTTGGTTTCTTTTTCAATAAGGGCTATCTTGTGAAAAGCTACTATTTATGGAAACTTACTATTTTTAGTAAGTTGGTCATACGATCTCAAAATGTTCTGATTTCACAGGTGGAGGTTCATCTTAGTTATATCAGCCTACCAGTTCAGTTTCATTATGATATCATCAATATTGGTGAAGTTATTGAGGTTTTTGGGTACGGAATCTTTGAGCTCAATTTTGAAGGCCTTAAAGGATCTGGATCGTGATCTACCTCTGGTTGACTGGAGCTTGCGCAAGTTAGGCATTATAGATCTCATCATGGCATTTTTGAAAAGTGGTTATAATATAAAAACAGAGCTACGGTTAAAAAGTTATGGCCTCCAAAATTTGGGTTACCTAAAAACATATTTTGTATGTTCTTTGAGCTGACCCTGTTGTAATAATTATGAAAATAAAATAATTCTATGTTTAGTCAGCCTTAAATGCTAAATTTCTGGAATCTTCTTGGGTGGTGGAAATTGGCTATATAAAGAAGGCCCGTAGTGCTGTCTTAGGCAGTTTGGAGCAGTTCAGAGTAGTTCTGGGTAATAATTCAAGGCTTTGTCCCTTAGAATATTATAAGGAAAATGCCCATGTGGCTTTGAACATTGTAATCCTAAAAATTTGTATTTCCACATTTTTGGAGATAATAAGAAGTCCATTTTCTATTCTTGCAAATTGCTGTTGTTCTCTATTTTTGTTATGTGTTTGTGGTATTAAGGGGAGTACCCCTCATTAATATGTATGCAGATTTTAGCTTGTTTTAGGTGTACCCATCTGAGTGTGTGGAGCTCGAAGCAGAAGGAGGATCAAATCCTCATCAATTAGTCTTTTCTTGCTCCTCAGTTTTCAAGAAGAAGCAGACTCTTGTGAGTTGGACAAAATCCCTAGGTCTGGTTTTCATTGTCTCTTTTAGAACTGGGGGATACAAGAAAAATTAGTAACAAATGGGTGACTCTGTTGGGGACGCCATTGTATAGAGTCAATTCTTTAAAAAATTGTTATATTATCTCACTGAATGTGAGTGGTGACTCTGAATCTTTGTTTGATCAGTGCATTGTAATCAAAGTATTGATGTATTGGTGGTCCTGACAAATAGTCAGTATTCTGTTATAAGTGTGTTGTGTTTGCTGATAAAGATGGTTCAGATTTGAGAAAAGGTTGTCAACTGATTTAGTATTGGTCCTTTGCAAAGAGGTGGCGACTCTACAAATGATTGGAAGGTGATTTGGAGGAAAGCTTCACATCAGTGTATTTTGCAGCAGTCACAACATCTCCAAGTATTTGATTTTCATATCAAGTTGTTTCATGAAAATCATGTAAAACAATTGTTTCCCTATTCAGTGATTTTAAGCACTAAGTGGAAGGGAAGAGTTAATGTGCTTTGCATACAAGATTTGAATAGTTTCAGCTATTATGTTTTGGTGTATGCAAATGATTTTTCAAAGAGACATGTTAGTTCTACTATGGATAAAATCTGCATAGTGTGTATGCTTGTGCTTTTATGCAAGGTTGTGGTTACTTGTAAAAGAAAGTAAAAATGTATTCAAAATTTTCTCAACCTTGTGTTTCTCCTAATGTAGTCATGTGTCAAAGAGTATCCCAACCAGGAGATAGAAGATCTTTAAAAGTTATTCACCTCTAGACTTTAAGGGTATTCCTGGTTACCCAAATGTGATACCTCCGAAAATCAAAAAATTCTTGCCCAAATTTAATGGGGGAAAAAATGAATCAACTGAAAAGCATTTAAGTACATTCATGGACTTGATTGAGGATTTTGATGTCAGCCATGAAGATGTGATTATGAGATTGTTTGTACAATAACTAATAGGAAGTGCTAGGGAGTGGTTTTCATTTTTGTCACACCATTCTGTCTATTCTTGGAAGAGTTTTGAATCAACATTTATTGAAACTTTTAGAGAATTCATTTGTGAATACAGTCTGTTAGTTGATCTTATTGATATTCACATAGGAAAGGATGAGTTAGTGAATGCTTTCAATCTCAAATTTGGGACAACACTAAAAAGAATTCATGAGAAATGTAGGCCTCATGATGCATTGTCTCTGGTAATTTACTTGGCTGCATTTGATAGTAAGATGGGTTACTTGTTGAGAGACAAGGAACCACAAAATCTTCGTCATGCTTTTCAGCTGACTTCAGACATAGAAATAATGAAAAGGTTCAGGTTGCCAAAGCTTCATGGTGCTGAAAATATAAGATTGCATGAGATGACTTTCCCAAATGCTGGCACTAATTTGGTGATTCAAGTAAGTAATGAAAATCATGACAAATGTTATGATCCGGTTGGTGTAATGTCAACTAATGGAAATCAGATTGGGCCTTCAAAATTGTTTCAAAATTCTGAGCCTAATGTTGTTTGTGATCTCTATAGTTAGCCCCAAGTTCAAAATAATGATAAGTCATTTAATTTGGGGGAGAATGAATTCTCAGCAATGATAGTTCAAGAGCAATATGATGATGTTGTGACTGTGAAAAATAATGTTTACATCAGAAGTCTTGCAAGTGATCTTTGTGGTCACTTTTTTGATAAATGTATTGATTCCTATGAGCCTAAAGTGACGCTTTCTCTTTCTAATTTGCAGCATGAGGTTTGTTATTCAAATGGTTTTCATGTTTCAAAATTTGAGGTATTTAGTGTTTGTGAAAGTAGTGGTGTTAAGTCTAAGATACATTCGATTTGTGATGATGAGTCAGTCTCAGCATTTCCAAATTCTTCCATTGATCTAGCAAGTTCTAAATATGAAACTGAGAGCTGTTTAAGTGATGATTTGATTCAAAGTGTAGAAGTTGATTTGCTTTCAGATTTGTATGAAATAGTTTATGAAATTTTTCAAGAAAGCATCTCTTATGGTAGTGACATTGATTATGATTCTTCACCAGAAATGGAAATCAACATGTTTGATGTAGACATTGATGATTGTGATATTGTTAATAGAATTGAGGCAATGTCTTGTCAAAAAGAGATTAGCAATGTTGACAGTGTTCTCTATGACAGTAATTTGTGTTCGGAAAACATGTGCCAGGATGAGGATGTATGTAATGGGCTGCCGGTTGATTTATTCATGCCAAATTTTGAAATGTTTCATGAAGAAATGGATGAAGTTTCAAGTCCTACAAATAATTACCTTTTTCAGCCGGAGGTATGTTCGTTCTTTCAAGAGTTTGATGAAATGAATGATGATGTTTTATCTGTAAAGGAGGCTGAAAAGAATCAGGAAGAGTGTATAAATTATCAGGTAGATTTTGAACCTTTTGTTTTCTCGATTCAGCATGTTGATGTTTTTCAGAATGAGTTAGAATTGAAGCCACAAGTTGTGTTTCATAGTGATTTGATTGAACATTCACATGATATATATGAGGTTGAATTTGAGAGGTTTTATTTTGATGTTCAAGAAATTATTGAAGAAAGCCAGCATGTGTCCAACTTTATGCTTGAATCAGAATGTTCTCTTCCTCAACTGGTTATAAGTTTTGAAGGGTGTGACATTTTTGTGTTGCACAATGATCAGTATTTTCAAAATTCTAGTGATTTTCAAATGCTAAATGATAGTGAAGATATTGGTTATTTTCTTTACGGTATGTTGAAGTTGTATGTTAGTGTGATTGATCTTGTCAGCGGGAGAAGTGTTTTCAAGTTACCTTGGATTTGTGCAAATGAGAATTATATCTTTGATAGAGGTAAATGTTGACTCATGCTGACAGATTTTTGAAGTCCTTTGTAAATATTTGTAAATTTTGTAAAGTTTCTTTGTTTCAGTTGTTCGGTAGCTGGTTTGGGGGTTCCCTGTTTGGAATTTTGAGAAGTAAAAGAATAGTCATGTTGTTTTTGTTTGGGTGGTCTGTTGTACCAAATATTTTGGATCCTTTGCATGCCCGCATGGGTTACGCATCCATAGTCAGAGCCACTGATGGGACTAAAAAATGCAGTAAGGGTTTTTGAAGTACCATGTTAAAATTTTGCAGTTTGAAGCCCTATAAGTGCTTTTGTGCCTATTTTCTCGAATGAGATTCTGAGGTCTACGATGCACATCAGGTGTTCATTACCCTTGTTTTATCATTTGAAGACATCTCAGGTCATCGAATTCAAGTTTTGAGTTAGTTCGTGATGTCTAGTTTTAAGCACTTGTCTAAATTTGAATTTTGCCAAAGTGTCATTTTGTTGTAAAAGGCCTAGTTCGCTTTTGTATATCTTGTGTCCTGTTGAGTCTCATAACCCACCACTTTGGGAATGTTCAAAATATATATCAGAGAGCTTATGTTTCAAAGCTCAAGCCATTTCAAGTCCGTTTGATAAGTTTTTGGATCCCCCAAGGTCGGTTGCCCATAATTGTCTTGCCTCTTTGTTCTGTCCAGAGTTCTGATTACTCCTGTTTGACTGATTATAAATTTTGACCTTGTGAACTAATTGAAAAAGTTCCTTTTGCACTGTATTATAGAGGTCAAATATTTCTTGAGTCTTCGTCTTTAGGTCACGACAAGTCCATTTGGTCAGTTTGCTAAGCCCATTCCGTTTGCATTTTCTATTAGTATGCCAAACTGTCAAATGCAAATTTTTGAATAGCTTACTTTGAGGTCTTGCTATTTGTACCCGGTTTAAGATTTTGAATAATTGAAGGTTCCCCTGTATTGTAAACCTGAAAGACTACTTGCCTGATGATTTGGAGGTCTCTGCCAATCCATTTGGCCACTTTCCCAGACCATTTCCAAATCAGATTTCTATGATTTTCATTGTTTTAAATTCTAAATATGTCTGATAGGCTGACTTTGGTGTTTAATGATAATTCATCATGTTATTTTCTTGGCATGCTAATTATGGAATCATGTACCTTGTATGAGGGAGAATTAGTGCCTAAGTTGCCAGTCCTTGAAAGTTTCAGTTAGTCAGTTTTTGAGGGCAGTTCTGAAGGAGATTTGTGTAGTTTGACAACATGGACGAGATCAATGTTTCTAAGTGGCCATGTTTGATCATTATTAACTTTTGGCTAAAATCTTTCTAAGCACTTTCCTTTGACCGGCGTGTTGTGATGTTGGAAGTCAGTGTATGCTCCCGGTGGCGCTTTCCTGTTAGTCCCTTCGGTCAGTTTTTAAAGCCGCTCCCAGATGCCGGTTAGTGTGGTTTGGTAGTTGTGCAAAAGTGTGAAAAGCGAACAATATGATTAAAATTTTGGGTCTAAGCATGTGCGTGAAGATGCAAATTGCAAATGCAAGATATAGAGGGAGATTGAACCAAGTTTAAACACTTAAAAACAAAATGGAAAGTAATGTGGTGAAGAGTTTGGCATGATGTTTTTGAAAGCATACTGGCCACCATTCCTGTTCAGGTTGCGACATCTATACAAGACATTTATATGGTAGCCAATAATCAATGCATTGTTAATATGTAAGAATGGGAAAGTTAAGATGGTGCCAACAGATGCAAGACAAGATGGTTATTGTTCATAAACAAAAAAACAATTCTATGGATTCTTCTCTGCTTCATAAACACCCACATAAAGTACAATATCAGCATGAAGATGTGAAGCCACAAGAAATAGCTGAGAGAATTTCAAAAAAACATAAATTGGAGAGTTAGATGAACAAGACAGCATATCTGTAGATTGTGGATCAAATTTTGATAATGAAGGCTCCTTTATGGAGGAGCATTAAAACATTAAAGTAAATGCAAATGTGGAAGACAAATAGAGAAGCCCGCGTTGACATATGAAGGAGGATCTTCTTCAAAGTTTCAGAACCAAATACCATGGGAGCTAGCGCAATGTATGTTTTGGAGATAAGTCAAATGACGCGTGGATAGAAACAAGGGAAGCCTCACACAATTATTGAGGAATGCCAATGCTCACGTAGAAGATGTTGTTGGAAGCCCACACAATCTATAGAGTAGCTTGCGCATGGAGGCAAAGAGAGATGCTACGTGAGTAATAAGTAGAGGCTTCATATGTAATGAGCTACCAATATAAAAGGAGGAGTATGTGTAAACAAAGAAGAAGCATGCCAACACAAGGGAGAAGACCTTGCACAAGTTAATGAAGGCTGCCAGTTTAATGAGAACCCATGCAATAAGAGGAATGTTCCTATGTGAGTGGATTGGGGGCTGGCATTGCAAACAATGAAGGAGGCCTCACACGTGGAGGATGCCAGGGGATGCCTGCACAAATAGACTCAAAGGCCTCATGCTAAATAATAAGGGAGACTCACACACCATTGAAGGAAGAAAATGAGGAGCATTTGCGCAGGTAATGGCCTGCGTAAGTATAAAGGCAACTATTTGAATAAGAAAACTAGCACATGAATGAAGGCCAACCAATACTATTGCCCTGCGCAAAGGAATGTGAGGAATGCATGCGTGGTGTAAAGGATGGAGGTTATAAGGAGTTGTGCATATGTAAGAAGCTAATGTGTGTTGGTTGTTGTGTAGAAGTATATCCCACATTTGCCCCGACATGAATGTATTGGTTGTTTATATGGAATAACACCCAAGCATAATGTAAAGTAAATAGAAAGGAAGAGGCTGTGGTTGTCTCTGCCCGGTGGGCCTGCCTTGGAGCACGTGCTAGCTGGGCATTTGGAGAAATTTTGATGCAAAGTTTAAAAACTCTCAGAATAATTATCCCATATTGGTCCTGAATTGGCAAAAAGAGATGTTTATAAGGCGCAATGCACACATTAAAGGTAGAATAAAGAGTGGAGGCTCTCTGCATGTGACCTCTTGGAGGCCGCCTCGGGATCCATGCTGGTGGGCTCAAAGGTAAGATATTTTGCAGACAAGCGCTGATGAGGACAAGGTTGACATGTGGCATGCAGTTGCGCATTCATTGAACGAAGTTGACAGTTAGCAATTAATTTGGAGATTTAGAGAACAAGGTCAGCTAACCGCTAGTCGCCCAGTCACCAGATGATGGCGGTCATGTCCGTAACATATGGAGATTATGAGAATACATAGTCGTGTGATCACATGATGGCCGGCAATTAGTCCCTAACATTCAGCGAACTAGAGATTTGCATGGTCACTGAGTCGTTGGATCTAGGCGGTTAATGAAGATCCATTCCGAGATTGGGAGAATTGGCTTAGTCGCCCATTCTCCAAATGTTAACCGGGGTTAAGATAGTATTTCGAAATTCAGAGAATGACCTATTCACTGAATCGCTTGATGTAACCACATTTAGACAAAGTGTTTTAAGATTTGGAGAATACATGCAGTCACCAGTTCTCCCAATGAGGTGGTTAACCCGGGGTCAAATCTGAGCAACAAATCAAATGATGACACTTGGCAGATTCTGGTGCTTCCTGTGGTATAAAATGCACAAATAATATAAAAATGCCAAATTTAAAGTGCAAAAAGATTTAAAATAAGTGCATAGTCCAGACATTAGATAAAAGCCCAAAAATTTGAATGATAGTCTGTCACAGAAAAATGTCCTGGAGATTCATTTTTTATCAGAACATAGGAGTGTTATATGTTTTTGGAAACGTGAGAAGACAAGGAATTTGATGGCAATGATGATTTTTAGTTTCAAAGTGATGGGAAAGAGCAATATGAGCTGGCAATTTCGGGATCAAAATCAGGCCTGTTTGGGAAGTGATTGCAGGAATGTGGATTAGTTAGAGAGAATCAGTTGCAGATCAGTTGTAGAGGAATATTGGATATATTTTGAGGTAGAATGGACAACTGTCAGTTCTGTGTAATTGACTCTCCTTTGCTATATCTCTGATTTTTCTCTCTATTGTAAAGGATGTTGAAATTTATGTTGCTGGAGTAGCTTTCAGGCTTTGGAGTCTTATTTTGTGTTCATGGTCTTACAATGTACAGTTTTAGATGAATTTTAATGAGAACAATGGAACCCTATTCAGTTCTTGTTTGATGTCTTTGTATGTATTGTCTTAATTCTTGTATATTAACTTGTAAGGCATTTTAATAGACCAATTATAAGGTATTTGTGGGATTGAATTTGAGTTTCTTTCAAGGAGAGAGTAAGTCTTGATTTGAAATTATGAGAATTCTAGGTTTGCATATGAATTTGATGTCCAGGTATTGAAATGAGAAGAATGGTTTGCAAGGCATTTCATTTGGGTTTTTTGAGTTTGGAGTTAGGGTTCTTTGGGAATGCACATTTGTATGACTCTTTGCCCAATAGATAAGGCACTGGTCTTTGCTTAACTGAAAATTTTCTTCATCAATCATTAATTCAAATCATTTTCCATTTCTAGTTTAAGAGCATTAATATTTGTAAATTGCATTGAATAGTGCAAATGCTTTTGGTGATTCCTTGTCTGATAGGTTAGCCTGCTTGAGCCTCCAGGTTCGAAGAGAAGAAGGGTGAATATCCTTGTTATTACTTTGACAATTTCCCTGGTTCTTAGCAAATCATATAGGTGGGATCTTGTATAAGACTAGTTGAGTTGAACTCGCATATTTTATAAGTCTGAGAACTATCCACGGTCGCATCTGCATAATGGAGTTTAGCTAGTGAGTTATATGTATGCAAATTTTAGCTTGTTTTAGGTGTACCTGCCTGAGTGTGTGGAGCTCGAAGGAGGAGGATCAAATCCTCATCAATTAGTCTTTTCTTGCTCCTCAATTTGCAAGAAGAAGCAGACTCTTGTGAGCTAGACAAAGATCCCAAGGTCTGGTTTTCATTGTCTCTTTTAGAACTGAGGGATACAATAAAAATCACTAAAAGATCCAATTGGATCTAACAAAATTTCTCACCATGATGCAGGACAACCCCTAAAGACTTAGAACTAGACAGATGTAGACTCAAGATGAAGACCGAAGGACTTGGACGAGACAGGACAACCAACTCTAGATATGCATATGACACTTCAAGGCAATGCAAATGACCCACTCATATTTCTATCACTTATTTCTATGCACGGGCTCGTGACACTCATAAACAAATTCATGTGATCTTAATCTTGATATTTAGCATATATTCAGCAAATGAACAATATCTGAACAACACACTGATTCTGTGAGCACCATAAAGAACAAATCACTGCATCTCATTTGATTCTTGACTGTAAAGAAAACCAGTCCATTTTAAACAATGCACCACTCTGAACTTTGATAAGTTTAAAAAATATCAAAACAAACGCATTATTTTAGTGATCATGAGCTCGTGGTCAATTTTGTGCATGAATTAGACCACTGGTGTGCTCACTAACCTAATGCGATACTTCTGTCCTTTAACAATGCTTTTCTCTTTATGTGTATTCATATTTTTTTATTGCATTGAATACCAAAAATATATGTAGCTATGAAAGAATATTGATTGTCATATGATGTTTCTTTATTGTGCATTGCTTAGATCCAATAGGATCTAACAAAATTTCTCACCATGATGCAGGACAACCCCTAAAGACTTAGGATCAGATAGATGTAGACTCAAGATGAAGACCTAAGGACTTGGACCAGACAGGACAACAAGCTCTAGATATGCAGATGACACTTCAAGGAAATGCAAAGGACCCACTCATATTTCTACCACTTCTTTCTATTATACCTTTGTACTCTGTTTATTGATTTGAAATATAAAGTATGAAAGAACACTTGTAAATTACATTTAGTATGAATGCACAATGTAATGATCAATTATGAATTTGGCAATTTTTAACATGTGATCAATACTTAGAGTACAAATAAAAATCTAATATGAATGCAATAAAAAAAATGCCTATCCACATCACCTGAAAGACAATGTTAAATGAAAGTACCTTAATGCACCCTTTTCCTATTTGTCTATTATTCTGCATGATGAAAAATAGGGTAACAATTAATATTAATAATTGTTTTAGTTATATATTTATACATTGATACAAATTGATTATTTATACTATATTGATTATTTTGATTCTTAATATCAATATTATTATTAATAGTACATTAATGTTATTATTATTTAATATTAATAGTTATTGATTAACATTATTATTAATTAACACTAATTAGTACTAATGGTTATATTTAAAAATTACTAATTAATTAGTATAAAGTATCAGAAATTGATATTATTGATTAACATTATTCACTTATATATTTATATATATTAGAGATAGGAGATGAATCATATGTGTGTCTATCTTAAATTATATTAATAATGTCTCATGACAATCTATTAGTTTACAAATTCTCCCACCATAGTGAGTCACGACCTTTCAACCTAGTGACTGCAATTTTCACCTTCCTATTCTCAAGAGTGCTTTCAAACTCAAAGAATTTTTCCATATTAGAGATCCAATCCAGCACAACATTAGTATCTAGCTTTCCATCATAAGGAATAACTTGAAAAACATGCTTTGAATGTGCCCTAGACAATACTCTCAATAATCTTTCCTCATCTTGATCTTCCTCAGGCTCTGGATCAGGGTTTGGTACTTATGCTTCATCATCATCACTCATATCATCAAGATGTGCTCCTATCCGCTGGGTTGTCTCCACAATATTTAATCTCACTGTAATTTGTCTCAACATGTCCATTATAGCATTATAAACATGTCCTCTACCTCAAACCATCTTGATAAATAGGTTTCTACAAGATTGTAACCCTCTGCAATATAGGTCAAATCTGCAAATCTGTCTCCCTACAACCAAATCCAACTCAAGGTTCTACACAATCCAATCTCCTCAAGGATGAACCTCAAGCTCTGATACCACCTAACACAAGGAAGTTGATGGAATAACTAGGGCCAAATGCACACCTAACTATCCAGCCACCTTGCAGAGTAAACACAACGGAAGCAAACAACACAAAGAACAACACCAAGGAGAGAACGAACACTAACACTTTATTGATTCATCCAAATTTTTTCATACATGCTCGGCTGTGAGGCCTTACAAGTTACGACCAACAAAATTTATCTATATCTATCAATCTCTCTAATTCTTACTTACTGACTGACTCCTAGCCTCCTCATCCTACATCTAAACATCCTTATTTATATTTGCCAAAATGACTTACAAAAGATTCTAGATCATTACACACTACAACATTTGCGGTTGAATTTCGACACCAATTTGTGATGCCACTATAATTTGTGTTTTTCTTTTGCAAGTGCCCCGATGGTATCATAATAGTAATGATATCGTCGTAATTGCGAAACCCATTTGGTTATAAACAAAAAAAATAAAATAAAGTGTCATTTCTAATTTGTGAATTTGAAGAGCTTCTGCGAAGATGACATGCACTTTTGCATGGCGCGGAGAGGGCATTCAAGTTTGGCGTGCGCGATCGAAGAGGCCAACACCATGTGGGAAGAGGGCATTGGCACTTGAGGTAGGTATTTGGGCTTTGTCTTCTAATTAAATCAATTTAAGTGGCATTGTTTACATCTTAGCATTGTTAATAATGGCATTGTTTACATCTTAGCATTTGGAATGCTCGATGACCCGCGAGCTTTGAGAGCTAGGGCATCATTGCTATTACCTTCAAAGCATTGTGTGAAGTGTTTGATCTCTCTTTATTTGTTTTGCTATTGATATTCACTATGTGCGTACTCCCCGTTTATGATCATTTCACGAGGAAATATCTTGATGGCTCGCGGGCTGCAAGCTAGGGCATGATACATTGTTCATGAGCTCACTATTTAATACTGGCATTGTTTATATCTTTTCATTTGGAATGCTTGATGACCTACGTGCTTTGAGAGCTAGGGCATCATTGCTATTACCTTCAAGGCATTGTGTGAAGTGTTTGATCTCTCTTTATTTGTTTTGCTATTGATATTCACTATGTGCGTACTCCCTATTTATGATCATTTCACGAAGAAATGTCTTGATGGCTCGCGGGCTGCAAGCTAGGGCATGATACATTGTTCATGAGCTCATTGTTTAATACTGACATTGTTTACATCTTTTCATTTGGAATGCTTTATGACCTGCGAGCTTTGAGAGCTAGGGCATCATTTCTATTACCTTCAAGGCATTGTGTGAAGTGTTTGATCTCTCTTTATTTATTTTGGTGTTGATATTCACTATGTGATACTCCTCGTTTATGATCATTTCATGAGGAAATGTCTTGATGGCTCGCAGGCTGCAAGCTAGGGCATCATACATTGTTCATGAGCTCATTGTTTACTACTGGCATTGTTCATGAGCTCACTATTTAATATCTAGCCAGGCCATGTAAATGGTACCAGGCCAACCCAATTAGCCAGACAAAATGTGTCATGTTTATCTTTGTCAAATACACTCATTCACCATTTTGTTCTTGTTCTTCATGCAAATATTGCATCAAAAGTAATTGTAAACAATGATTCAAAGAAAAAATAAACAACTACAATAGATCAGACCCCAAAAGAATATAGTCAACTAAAATAGCTCATAGGCTCAGTGAAATAAATAGTGTATAAAACAATATATGGTGCACAACAACAGAAAGCATGCAATGACATCAATAACATTGCATGATAAAATTCAATACTCTTAGTTTTTATTCAAATCTATTCGAAACTCCTATCAGCTCATTGTCCAATAGTTAAACTAACCTATGACTTCAAAGGAGGAATTATGAAATATAGTTGTAGGTAGTTATCTCTTCTATAATGAAAATGGTACCAGGCCAACCCAATCAGCCCAACAAAATGTGTCATGTTTATATTTGTCAAATACACTCGTTCACCATTTTTTTCTTATTCTTCACACAAATATTGCATTAAAAGTAATTGTAAACAATGATTCAAAGAAAAAAGAAACAACTACAATAAATCAAACCCTAAAAGAATACAATCAACTACAATAGCTCACAGTCTCAATGAAATAAACACTGTATAAAACAATATATGGTGCACAACAGAAGCAAGCATGCAATGACAACAATAACATTACATGATAAAATTCAATACTCTTAGTTTTTATTCAAATCTATTCGAAACTCCTATCAGCTCATTGTCCAATAGTTAAACTAACCTATGATTTCAAAGGAGGAATTATGAAATATAGTTGTAGGTAGTTATCTCTTCTATAATGAAAATGGTACCAGGCCAACCCAATCAGCCCAACAAAATGTGTCATGTTTATCTTTGTCAAATACACTTGTTCACCATTTTGTTCTTGTTCTTCACACAAATATTGCATCAAAAGTAATTGTAAACAATGATTCAAAGAAAAAAGAAACAACTACAATAGATCAGACCCCAAAAGAATAGAGTCAACTACAATAGCTCACAGTCTCAATGAAATAAACAGTGTATAAAACAATATATGGTGCACAACAGCATCAAGCATGCAATGACAACAATAACATTGCATGATAAAATTCAATACTCTTAGTTTTTATTCACATTGCACATGCATAATTGTAGATGAGGATCAGTAATAGGGTGCCAGGCATTGCTTAGATCCTTTGGATCTAACCCCATCTTTTCCTTCCTTGCATATTTTGGATCATATAAGAGCATACTAGATTGAACCCTGGGTCAACACTTCATTACTTCAGGCAATGTCTGGTACTTTCATTATTTATGTTCATCCACTTATGTATGTTTGCATTCATTCATATTCTTCTAAAAGTTGGCTATTAGCGACCATATATGACGATTCTTGATGTTTTTGGGTCATTTGATGAAAAGATGTAAAAGTTTCTTAAAAGTTTATATTTTTTATTTCAATTTTTAAAAACATAAAATGAATAAAATTTAAAGATAAAAAATTAAGATAATCTTTGTCTTCACTTAAAACAAAAACATAAAGCTTATAAAGCATAGTAAAAACATAAAGCTCATAAAGCATGGTAAAAGAGGGCCCTAACTGTGGTAAAATGAAAAGTTGCCACCTTGCACTGCTCTTCATATGGCAGCTACGAAGAAACTATGTTATGAAATTTCAAGGCATGAAATTTTATACTTTTTGACATCATACTTTTTTCTCCATAGCATTGAGTTTACAATGTGGGGGACTCGAAGAAAATATATGTACAGTTATAAAATTTCATGCCTTGAAATTTGGCATGAAATTTTATAACATAGTTCCTTAGCATTTAATCTTTATATGGCATCCATGACTTGAGGTAGGCATTCGAGCTTTGTCTTCTCATTAACTCAATTTCATTTTGATGGCATTTGTTGATTTAATGGTAAAATAAGGATGTTAATACTAGCATTGTTTACATCTTTGCATTTGGAATGCTCGATGACCTAGGAGCTTTGAGAGCTAGGGCTTCAGTAATAAAATAGGGACATCACTAATAGATACCTACAACTATATTTTATAATTCCTCCTTTGAAGTCATAGGTTAGTTTAACTATTGGACAATGCACTGATAGGAGTTTCGAATAGATTTGAATAAAAACTAAGAGTATTGAATTTTATCATGTAATGTTATTGCTGTCATTGAATGCTTGTTGCTGTTGTGCACGATATATTATTTTATAGACTATTTATTTCATTGAGACTGTGAGCTATTGTAGTTGATTATATTCTTTTGGGGTCTGATCTATTGTAGTTGTTTTTTTTTCTTTGAATCATTTTTTACAATTACTTTTGATGCAATATTTGTGTGAAGAAAAAGAACAAAATGGTGAACGAGTGTATTTGACAAAGATAAACATGACACATTTTGTTGGGCTGATTGGGTTGGCCTGGTACCATTTACATGGCCTGGCCAGATATTAAACAGTGAGCTCATGAACAATCATCCTACTACTTACACTATAATTTCTATGTCCACTTACAATAATAAATTACAAAGTTTCATTACAATTTCTATGTCCACTGCCATTAAAATATATCACTCCTCTTGTTATATACGCATCCTTCTCATTAAGTGTTGCCATTAAAATATATCACTCCTCCTGTTATATAATGTATATGCATACTTGTTTAAAATGACATACTTGTTGCTCTTAAATATTATTACCATTTCACTCAAATTTACATGACATTAAAGCCAAGCCCAAAATGTATAGATACATGTAAGTATAGGAGAAGCTGGATTCTGCAACTATTGAAAAAAACAAAACTATACCAATAGCAGCTTATGAGAAACTATACTTGTGCTTACCACACCATACCTTAGCATCATAATGCTTATCATTTTCAAGCTTCAATGAGACTTCATACCACGCAACGTCCACAAATTTGTATGCAACACTGATTTAGGCTGGAGGTAAACTACACGTGTCATGTAAACAACATGGTTGAATGCAATCTCTTTTGCATGTTTTCAAGAGTTTTCCCACCAATACAAGTGTAAATAACACATTGAACGTAATCTACGAACACTGCATGGTATGAAATCTCACTGAAGCTTGAAATATATCACTCATGTTATTGTCAAAATTAAATTCAAATATTTCTCAAAACATTTATTCTTGTAGAATTAAGATATCCTTATCTCAATAATAAAACAATCTTGCATAATAGATTTTGAATCACATTAACACACACCCATATTATTTTGTAGCATAGTTCATTTTAGAAGTGTATGGCTTGACTATGCACACGCATAATTGTAGATGAGGATCAGTAATAGGGTGCTAGGCATTGCTTAGATCCTTTGGATCTAACCCCATCTTTTCCTTCCTTGCAGGTTTTGGATCATACAAGAGCATACTCGATTGAAGCCTGGGTCAACACTTCATTACTTCAAGCAATGTTTGGTACCTTCATTATTTATGTTCATCCACTTATGTATGTTTGCATTCATTCATGTTCTTCTGAAAGTTAATTTTTATGAGCTCAAATTCAAAACTGTATGTGTATTATTTTATTACTGATGTCTCAATTTGATGTCCCTATTTTATTACTGATGTCCCTATTTGATCTAATAGCATCAATATAACAAATAGATCACTAACCAATCAAATAGGGACATGAGGTGCTCAAACAGTGAGCTCATAAAACAATATATTTAGTCTTAAAAAAATCTTATAAAACAACATTTATTGTGTGAAGTGTTTGATCTCTCTTTATTTGTTTTGGTGTTGATATTCACTATGTGGTACACCCCGTTTATGATCATTTCATGTGGAAATATCTTGATGGCTCATGGGCTCCAAGCTAGGGCATCATACATTGTTCATGAGCTTACTGTTTAATACTGACATTGTTTACATCTTTTCATTTGAAATGCTTGATGACACGCGAGCTTTGAGAGCTAGGGCATCATTTCTATTACCTTCAAGACATTGTGTGAAGTGTTTGATCTTTCTTTATTTGTGTAGACACCTAAAAATCCTTTAGAAAATAAAGTATTTTTATTTTTTGAAAAACCTCCGATGACATCATCATTTATTAATTAATTAATTAATTTATTTTTATGTCATTAAATCTATTTATCTTAATTAAAAATATTTAATTAAGGAATCCCTCCCAAAAATGTTTAAATCTTATTTAAACATTATCTCCTTATTTATTAATTATTTAATTAATAAATTGACCTAAAATCCAAAAAATAAATAAATAATTTATTTTTTCCCAAAACCTTGCCAAATTCTTAAAGACCACTAACCTCTTCTAGAATCTTCTAATCCTTCTTTAATTTTGATTAAAGGCTAATCTCATCATTTTCTAACCCTAATCCCAACTCAAAATATTTAATTAAGATTAAATATTAATCCTCAATCCCTAAATTACCCTAGGAAAACTCTAGACTCTTCTAGAACTTTCCTAATCCTTCCCTAAACCCATTTAGGGGAAATTACCTACTTTCCCTAAGCTAATCTAAGTCTCCTTTGACTCCTAGTCAAACCCTAACCCTAATGAGCCTCAAAATTCATTAAAGCCTTTAAGATAAATAAATCTTTATTTATTTCCTAAATTCTTATTATCCCTAGGAAAGCCTAGACTCTTCTAGAAAGTCTTCATCCTTATCCTCTTGACCCAAACCCTAACCTTACCCCAAACCCTAACCTATCCTCCTAACCCAAGACCTTCCAAAAGCCTATAAGTACTCCTCATTTCTAAGAACAAAATACTCATTCACCTTTTATTTCAAGCATTGTTATCATGCTAATTTAGCTCTAGATTTAGCATAATCACTCTAATTTAGATCATTTTCAAGCTTTCTTAGAACACACCATAGCTTAGCAATAATGGATTAACTTAGTTTGCTTCATTGTTTTGCATAGCTTAGCATAATCTCACACTTCATTTGGATTAAAATCAATCTAGTATAATCATATTTGTTTCTTAAATCTCCATTAAAGCATTCTTGAGTTCTTGAGGCCTTAGGGGCAATTTTGGGTGTTCTACCCAATATTGTGCCACTTTGGGGATTTTCATGAATCTCAATCCATCTTAGTATGCATTAGAATATGCTCCAAGTGCTTAGAGAGCACACCCACATCTCCTAAGCAAGAGCAAATCAAATAGTGCTTGGGTGCACCTGTTTAGGCTCTATCTGATGTGGCTTAGCTTAGATGTTTTTCTTTTGAATTGATATAATGTTAGATTAAAACCTAATGTTTGCTTGTCTTAGCCTTTCAAAACAGATACAGATAGCCTAGTCTACATTCTGGCACGCCCGGTGGGACCCCTATCCTGATCATCTACTCTGAAATCAACTTCTCTTGGCCATTTTTCTCATCTTTTTCTCAAAAATCTGGGTTGTCCTATTTCACTTTCATTCTCAGCTGCGATTTTGTTGTTCGCAACTGCGCATTTGTACAAAATTTTGTAAATTTGCGCATTTGTCCATAAAAACTGTTCATTTATCACTAAAACTACGCATTTATCACTAAAGTTGCGCATTTGTTCAGATTTGTTGCCAATATGTTTAGACTTGCTGTGCATATGTTCAGACTTGTTGTGCATTTGTTCAAACTTATTGGGCATTTGTTTTTTCTGAAAATTAGCATTTTTAAAAGCATTCTGGCAGAATAGGTGTAGTTGCGCATGCATTCTCTGTTGCTGCGCACATCTAAAAAATTTGGATTTCTTGTTACTGCGCATATGTTCAGATTCCCTGCGCATTTGTTCACTGTTCCTGTGCATTTATTCCACTGAGCAGTAAACTGGTGTTTTTAAAGTATTTTAATTTGGTTTTTTCCTTGCAAATTCTAACTCTTGTTATTTTTTTTTTTGCAGGTACAAAAAAACATTTAAAATCAATCTTGAAGGCTTTGTTGATTAAAGAAACTAACTTCATTTTTTGTAAAATCTTGAATGCCTTTTAAGTTTCATGCATCAAAGCTAAATTAGGAACTTGTCTTCTTGGAACTAAAAAATCAAAGCAAATGGTCAAAACAAGTCTTGAATGAAACTAAAGGAATAAAGCTAAGTCCTAGAGTGTCATTATCATTTTGAAAATCAAACACACTCTTGAATGCAATAAAGAACAAACATCTCTGTTCCCTCCTTTTCAATTCAAAAGCAAAGCGCATAATCAAATCTTGAATGCCTTAAAGGATCAAAACAAAGCACTTAAAAGTTCTTAAAACAACACGCCAATCTCAATCTTGAGTGCTCAAAGAAAGAACTTGCAACCGCTCAAATCACTTACTTTTTGGAGAAAGAACAACTCAAAATCTAAACACTGGTGTCTTCAGAAGTTTTTCAAATTCAATCACACTTAATTCAATTTGGAAAAAAAGAACTCTTTTTGGTGTGCATCTAGGAGCTTTCTTTTTCTGCAAAATCCTTGTTAAAGTAAGCAATGTAGAACATTTGAACTTGGACAAGTTCACTTGTTTTACTTTTAGCGAGGCCTGTCCAGGGAGAAAAGTGCTTCCTCCTTGGAGAACAACCTCAAAATGGTATCCCCCCCGGTCGGTATATAAATAAAGTGAAGGCAAAAAGTACTCACTTATATCTCCTAATCCACGGGCGTTTGTGCCAAATACAGTGACTGGGGATGGTAAATATTCCTTCCCCAACGTTGTTGGCTAGGTTCTTAAGTGAGTCACGGGCAGTCAACATAACCAGGTATGGAGACTCCACAGAACTATTAAAAACCTGATAAAATAGAGGCTACCCTATCTACATCCGAAAGTATCAAAATCCTTGTGCAAGGACTGATTCCAAGGGGTTTACCAGGTCGCCTCAAGATTACTCACCATTTGTATTCCCTTCTAGGGGGTACCAAGCTGTGGGCAATTGACTTTGATACTCACCTTCCTTAGGTAGACCTGCTTGAAGTGCTTGACAGTCAAAAACTCCGTGAAAACATTGTTGGAACATACACTTTTCAAAGCTTTTTCAAAATCAGAGTCAGTTATCTTGTTTGTATCCCACAAGGTTGCTTTGTCCCTTGTGGAGATTGCTTTTCTAAAAATCTTTGTTGAAATCTATCCTTTGCCATTGTAAAAAACATCAAACTGATCTACAACTTGGTTCAAGATACTCAGAATAGCCATGTCAGTCCAAATCCTCCCAAAATCTAGAAAATGTCCAAAGTTTTCAGAATCTCAAATCATGGTCTTCTAGTCATATTCAATCCAGTCTTGTCATCCTTTCCTCCTATCTTAGGTTAGCAGAGTCATCTTGGTCATCCCCCATCCCCTTTTCTATCTTCCTCTAGAGTCAGTCTTCTTCCAAACTTGAGTCAAATCCAATCCTAGTCTGATCCTGTCAGTCATCCCAATCTGAGTCTTAGTCTTCCAATCCATCTTCATCCTTCATTCCTATCCAACTCATCCACAAGTCAGCATGTCTCAAAAATATTATGATGAGTTTGGTTATTATGTCTCTCCCCTCAATCCATCCTATCCCAAAGATGATGAAAGCCTTGTAGATCACGATGAGTATTTTGAAAATCTTAGCAAATTTTCTCCAAACATCCCCCAGCATCCAATCATTCCTCTAAAATATCCTATCATGCCTTCACGCTTATCCACTAGCACTCCCTTTCATGTCCTCGACAAGGAAAATCCATTATCTTATCCATCCACAACTTATCCCTATCTTAAACCTACACATCCTCCATATGCATCCTTCATACCTCCATCTCCTGCTATGGTCATATCCCAATCACCACCATCCCTTCGAAACACTTCACGCTACTTCCCTTATCTAAAACCTCCATCCACTTATCCTCCAAAACCCTTTCAAAACCAAACACCAAGTCTTCCAATCCTTTTCCCCAATCCTCCATCCTATCTCAATCCACCATCTTCTATTCCAAACCACATTTCCAAAAATCCCCTCCCACAAGCAGAGTGCATCCTTCAAACTGCTTCATATCCCATACCTCGATCCATCACCTCTACTTCTTCAGCACCATCATCCCCTCAAATAGGTTCACCATCTTCCACCCCATCATCATGTGAAGTCTATCCTAGCTATCCATCTCCTCCATCTTCTAATCCTTTTTCACCATGAAAGTCTCCAAGGAGTTTCATAAGGAAGCCAACAACAAATCCCACTCCTAAAGTTGAAGATCCAAGCCATCTCAAAACTTCATGTGAAGCCATCATTGATGAGGCCCATCCATCGCTCCCATCTGTCATCTATCTTCCATACATTGATCCTCTTCCATCTCCTAGCATCATTGAGTCCCTTCCATCTGAAGTTTTCATCCAATCTCCACCAACATCACCTCCTTCTAGCATTATCCAAAGCACATCCAGTGAGCCCCATGAGTTCACCCTTCTTCCTACCATCATAGCTGTAGAATCTTCCATCCTTTCATCCATACCATCTGAAAAGTTCACCCCTCTTCCTGCCATCATAGCTACACAATCTCCCATCCTTTCATCCATACCATCTGAAGAGTTCTTCCTTATTCCAAACATCACAGCCATTGAATCTTCCATCCTTCCATCCACCCCATCTGAAGAGTCCATCCATGCATCCCCCAACACTCTATCCACACAAATCCTATCATGTCAAGATCTTTCCCAAAATCATGTTGAAATACTCATAGAAGAAAATCAAGATCCAATCCCTTCACTTCCACTTCCCCCATCACATGTTCTATTGCTTCCATCACCCCTAATCCAAAATCCTACAATCCCAATTCTTCCAATCCAAGATCCTAAAATCCCTATTCCTCCATCTCAAGATTTGTTACTATCTCCCAATCCCAGTCAAAACCCCACCATCCTATCCTCTCCTCTTGAGGATCTTCCAATCCAAATTGTCCCACTACCATCACTCTATCCTCTTGGACCACTTACATTTGTCAGAGGTAACCCACTTGAAGCAGAAGCAATAAGTTCCATATCTTCCATCAGGGAACTAGAAACTGGATGTTTATCATATTCCCCAAGTCAGAAATATCCTTGTTTGGATAAAATGCTCAAGAAATGGAATTATCAAGGCAAATGCCTAGGCACTAATGAACAAGGAAATCTAGAGCCCATTCAGGATAAGAAACATCCAAAAACATGCAAAATTGGTCACACATCTGACGAAGACACTTCCTCCAAAAATGTTGGTACAACTAAAGCTAAATTCAAGCATCCTTCCAAACCCACCATCACATCTTCCAAAGCATACAATGCTATTCCTCCTCCTCCATCATTATAGCCTAGGACAACCTATCACATTCCTCCTTCATCCTCCAAATCCATTTTGGGTCCCTATGTCCCAAAATCTACCAGCACATATCCTCCACATACCAAATCCATTTTGGCCCCTTACATCCCAAAATATCATCCCTCATCTTATCCTACTCAGTCTTTCATCCAAAATCCAAGCATCCCTAGTCAGGATCAACAAAGGCACATGCCCACATATCCTATCTTCCAATCTCCTTCCATCTCTCCATCCATATTTCCTCCATCCCGCATATCTCCTCATATTCACTCCGATGCTCCCCACAATTTGGATGCCATATCCAATATGAATAAAGGGAAATATCCACAAAAATCCAAAGATTGCCATGTCCAGTCTAAATGACATGCTCAAGAAAAGAAAAATCCAATCAAGCAATCTAAAGCATTCCTATGGCCACAAAGATCTAGAAAAGCACAAGAAAAATCCACTACATGGCCACAAAGGCCCAGCAAAGAAAAAGAAAAATCTGATGCATACCAACGGCCACAAAGGCCCACCAACGATAAAGCAAAAATGATGTGGATCCCAAAGCAAAAAGATGTAATGCATCTAAAAGAAACATCCACAGTGGCATCCAAAATTTCTAATCCACTAGCTACTCAGTCTTCTCCTCCATCTCCTCAATCTATTTTGGGTCCCAAAGATCCTAAATCTTCTAGCATAAATCCTCCATCCTATCTACCTCTATCTTTCGAAACCCATCCACTTCATCCATCTTCCTCGCAACATGTGCTAATGTTGGTCCTGACAACATCCCCCTATCATGATCACTTTCCATCCTTCTAGCCAAACACTTTTTACCACCATATCTCCCATCTACCCCATTTCATCCATGCCTTTGCATAATTCCTCCATCCTAGTAAAGTTGTACCAACATCCAAGAATATCAGAAAGATTAGTGAAGAACGTCAGTGATAAATCAAAAAATGTTAGCAACATGACAACACCAAATCAAAAGGTCAGCAACACATCAGAATATCAGAAGGTCAGCATCTAATCAGTAGAAAAATAGAAAAATCCATAAAAATTGGAAAAATCAGAGAAAAATATCAAAAAAAAAAAGAAAAAAAGAAAAAAAAAAGAAAAAGAGAAAAACATTCATCCTATGGTGAAAACTTGGCAATTCAAGTGCCTTGGACAAGTACCATGGTGAAAACCTGGCAAACAAGTGTCATGCATAGGCTCCCCCCAATTCCTTTATGCAATTGGGGGCCATTCCCTTCTATCACCATCTTATCTAGCATCTCCTCCATCCATTTGTCTCTCACCTCCTTCATCCTCCTTTGGATCTTGATGATAAAACAGAGACTACTAGGTATACATGCTTTTTGACACCTTCTTGGCATCCATCGCACCTTTTAGCTACATATCCCATGTCCAATCCATTCATCCTAGCTTCCATCTACCTTCCTCATCCTCTCGTCGACATATCTTCTGTCCAATTGTACCCCATCCTAATGCCTCTGAAATACATGAACTATCCTAAGCACGGGGCATCTTATTCCTTGGTGATATATTCCTTGAAGACTATCTTTCATCCAAAATCTTCCATGTCCCAAATCCTCAAGAAAATCCGCCATTCATCTCCCAATCCCAAGCAGTTCTTCCATCCAAATCTTCCTCAATCCAAATCCTCCCAGTAATTTTTCCATCCAAATTCCAAAGCATTTCCTCCATCTTGCCATCACTTGGTTTCTTCCCTTGTCATTGGTATCTAGCTATAGGCTAACCTCATTGCAATCCAATGTCATTCATCCCTATCCAAACATTCCTAGCAGTCTTCTGACAATCTTCCAATCCTCTCCACATCCTTTAGCTATCCAAAATCCAATATCCAAAATCAAGCCAATCCATCCCATCACATCCTTATTCTTGTTCCTATTCTTGTAGCAAGCCTTGATCTCAATCCAATCATCATCATTGGGATACGTCCTTCCCATATCCATGTCATTTCAGGACACACCATCCACCATCAGTCCATCTTGGCTTTCCAGCCCAACTGGGGCATCATCTTTCATATCTTTGAAGCTTCAGCTTCATCCCCAGGTTCTTTGTACATCCTATCCTAAGTCTTGTACCATAGCGTCAGTCGTGTCTCCACCTAGGCTCATTTGTACATATGTGTCTTTTAGGTCCCATCCTTTGTGTCAGTCAGCCCTTGTCGATGTCTTGTTTTACATATCCTTGTTAGTCCTGCAACAACATTTGATCAGAAATCTTGTCCTATCCAGCCTTGAACTTCAGCAATATCAATTGTTGACTATTCTTGATCATAGTGATTATTCTTTAACTTCATCATTTGCCAGTGAACAACAACACTCATTCTCTCATCAATCAGCAGGTCCTTGAGGATGTATCTTTCCTCCTATCAGATCTCATCTTCCACCAATCACATCAGGTCCATGTCGATGTATCCTTTCACACGTTCAGACCCATCTTCCCACCATCAATCCATCAGTCAAATCAAATCTCTCTCCTTGGCAAAGGATGTCTTTTTGGAGTTGTCATTTTGGTCTTGGATTTTGTCCTTTGGATCTTGTTAATCTTTTACGGCTTCTCGTTGGTCTCTACTCAAAGTTTCCATGATCCTTTATATCATGGTGCACTGCGAATGAGGACAATCTGGGGCAAGGTCTTTTGCTCTGTTGCTTCTGCCTGTGAGTCAGTCGTGGGTTTGTGGTTTCTTCAACATCATTTTCCCCATGCCTCCTTCGGGTTTCATGTGTGATGCTGGGGCAACCCTACGTGTCTTTTTAGTGTCAGTCCTATGCAACACTGGTGACAAGGCCTCGTGATCCCAGTATCCTTGGCAAGTCTCTAGCATTGCTATATCAAACTAGGTTGTGCTCTCCACATTTGCACTTGGAGCTTCCCCAAATCCCTTGCATTCTACATCATATAGATTAATCTTGCATCTTGCATCATCATATATAGTTGCATCTTGCATTTTGCATTCCATCTCATCTTGCATTCACTCATCTTTGCTCTTGGAAGCTTGGTTATTTATCTCCCCTTCTTTCTAGGTCCTTCCTTCTTTGTTTCCTTTCGAGAAAATTCCACAACGTTTACTCCTTGCGTTATTTTCTTGAGGGGGCACAACCCCTTATTTCTCTAAATTCTAGCCTTGGACATCTTATTTTCTTATCTTTGACGTCATGCCACTTGCGGCATTGCATCAAAGAGGGGCAAAATGTAGACACCTAAAAATCCTTTAGAAAATAAAGTATTTTTATTTTTTAAAAATTTCCTGATGACATCATCATTAATTAATTAATTAATTAATTTTTATGTCATTAAATCCATTTATCTTAATTAAAAATATTTAATTAAGGAATCCCTCCCAAAAATATTTAAATCTTATTTAAACAGTATCTCCTTATTTATTAATTATTTAATTAATAAATTGACCTAAAATCCAAAAATTAAATAAATAATTTATTTTTTTCCAAAACCTTGCCAAATTCCTAAAGACCACTAACCTCTTCTAGAATCTTCTAATCCTTCTTTAATTTTGATTAAAGGCTAATCCCATCATTTTCTAACCCTAATCCCAACTCAAAATATTTAATTAAGATTAAATATTAATCCTCAATCCCTAAATTACCCTAGGAAAACTCTAGACTCTTCTAGAACTTTCTTAATCCTTCCCTAAACCCATTTAGGAGAAATTACCTACTTTCCCTAAGCTAATCTAAGTCTCCTTTGACTCCTAGTCAAACCCTAACCCTAATGAGCCTCAAAATTCATTAAAGCCTTTAAGATAAATAAATCTTTATTTATTTTCTAAATTTCTATTATCCCTAGAAAAGCTTAGACTCTTCTAAAAAGTCTTCATCCTTGTCCTCTTGACCCAAACCCTAACCTTACCCCAAACCCTAACCTATCCTCCTAATCCAAGCCCTTCCAAAAGCCTATAAGTACTCCTCATTTCTAAGAACAAAATACTCATTCACCTTTTATTTCAAGCATTGTTATCATGCTAATTTAGCTCTAGATTTAGCATAATCACTCTAATTTAGATCATTTTCAAGCTTTCTTAGAACACACCGTAGCTTAGTAATAATGGATTAACTTAGTTTGCTTCATTGTTTTGCATAGCTTAGCATAATCTCACACTTCATTTGGATTAAAATCAATCTAATATAATCATATTTATTTCTTAAATCTCCATTAAAGCATTCTTGAGTTCTTGAGGCCTTAGGGGCAATTTTGGGTGTTCTACCCAATATTGTGCCATTTTTGAGGTTTTCATGAATCTCAATCCATCTTAGTATGCATTAGAATATGCTCCAAGTGCTTAGAGAGCACACCCACATCCCCTAAGCAAGAGCAAATCAAACAGTGCTTGGGTGCACCTGTTTAGGCTCTATCTAAGGTGGCTTAGCTTAGATGTTTTTGTTTTGAATTGATATAATATTAGATTAAAACCTAATATTTTCTTGTCTTAGCCTTTCAAAATAGATACAGATAGCATAGTCTACACTTTGGTTTGTTGTTGATAGTCACTATGTGGTAGTCCCCATTTATGATCATTTCATGAGGAAATGTTTTCATGGCTTACAAGTTGCAAGCTAGGGCATCATGCATTATTTATGAGCTCACTGTTTGAGCACCTCATGTCCTTATTTGATTGACTGGTAATCAAACAATGAGCTCATAAACAATGCATGATGCCTGAGCTCAAATTCAAAACAGTAAGTGTATTATTTTATTAAGACTAAATATATTATTTTATTAAAACAAAATATTTTGGGTTAGTTTTATAAGATTTTATTAAGACTAAATATATGATGTAAACTCATAATTATACTTGATATATATATACTTCAAAGGAGGAACTATGAAATTTAGTTGTAGGTAGTTATCTCTTCTATAATGATGGAGGAGTGAAAGGTAATGATCAATGAGGTTGCTGCTATTAGATCATACATTAACACACAAACTCTTTTGAATTTGAGCTCAGGCATCATGCAATGTTATTGTTTTCATTGCATGCTTGCTACTGTTGTGCACCATATATTATTTTATACACTGTTTATTTCATTGAGACTGCGAGCTTGGTTTTTCTTTCAGAAATGTATGGCTTGACTATGCACATGCATAATTGTAGATGAGGATCAGTAATAGGATGCCATTCATTGCTTATATATTTTTTTATCTAACCCCCATCTCTCTTTTCTTTGTAGGTTCTAGATTACATAGGGGCACACTAGATTCATACTTGGGTCAAAAATTCATCACTTCAGGCAATGTTTGACACCATTATTATTTATGTTCATCCTCTTATGTATGCCTGTACTCTTGCATTTTCTTCTGAAAGTTATTTCCTTGTATAGTATATACAAGTTATTTTTCATATATATATATGTAATCTTTAGATGCAAAAATTCATGTTCCTTTACATGTATCTTTTCATGAAATGAACACAAATTAAATAACTAGATCATCTAATAATGCAAACTAGGGTACTATAGTCACTCATCTAGTAATTAGTTCCCCAAACCATTACTAAGGATTGAACATAAGTCTAAGTCCCCAAATCCATTGTTCTAGGTGTATAAAATAATATATGGTGTACAACAACAACAAACATGCAATGACAACAATAACATTGCACGATGCCCGAGCTCAAATTCAAAGAAGTAAGTGTATTAATGTATGATCTAATAGAAGAAACCTCATTGATCATTACCTTTCACTCCTCTATCATTATAGAAAAGATAACTACCTACAACTAGGGCATCATGCATTATTTATGAGCTCACTATTTGAGCACCTCATGTCTCTATTTGATTGGCCAATGCTCAAACAGTGAGCTCATAAATTGTGACACCCATTTGGTTATAAATAAAAAAAAAAAAATAAAGTGTCATTTGTAATTTGTGAATTCGAAGAGCTGTCGTGAAGATGGTACTGCACTTTTGCGTGGCACGAAGAGGCCGACACTATGTGGGAAGAGGGTATTGGCACTTGAGGTAGGCATTCGAGCTTTGTCTATTTGATCATAAATGGGGAGTACCACATAGTGAATATCAAAAACAAAACAAATAAAGAGAGATCAAACACTTCACATAATATATGTTGCTTTATAAGATTTTATTAAGACTAAATATATTATTTTATGAGCTCACTGTTTGAGCACCTCATGTCCCTATTTGATTGGTCGGTGCTCTGTTTGTTATATTGATGCTATTAGATGATGAAGGGTGCTCCCCTTAATGCCACAAACACATAACAGAAATAGAGAAACAACAACAATAATATGCAAGAACAGAAAATTGGCTTCTTATTATCTCCACAAATGTGGAATTACAAACTTTCAGAATTACAATATGCAAAGCCACATGGGCATTCCCTTACAATATTCTTTAGGACAAAGCCTCGAATCAATACCTAGATCTACTACCCAGAACTATTTTGAACTGCCTAAGACAATAATACAGCCTTCCTTATATAGGCAATTTTCCACCACTTGGGAAGGTTTTAGAATTTTAGCCAATAAGGCCGACCAACTAAGAATTATTTTATTTTACATTTTATTACATCATAGTCGGCTCAAGATAACCTTTGAAACCCGAACAGAAATTTTGAAGAAAATTATTTTCTGCCATTTCAGGTGGCCCAACTTCCGAAGACCATAAGTCATCACCAGTTGACCCGCTCGGCTATTATAACCCCATTTCAGAAATGCCACGAAGCGCTCTACAGGCTTGACCTACGCAAGTGCCCGTCACCCAAATTTTTGACCTCATCCGAGGCCTCTAAAGCCTTCAAAATTGAGTTCAAAGTTTCTGTACCCTGCTGCCAATACCGAAAATCTTTAATATCTTCCAATATACACTTGATCTGGCAATGAAACTTTACTGGCAGACTTATATGACCAAAATGAACCTCCAAGAAAGAAATAAGATCATTCTGAGCACATACAAAAATTACCAAAAATAGTAACTTTCCATAAATAGTAGCTCTGCACAAAATAGCCTTTATTGAATACAAAAATAGAAATATTTTTGGGTGATGCAAGATTGCTCTTACACCCAGGATGCTCCTGCATCAGACACCCGGGGTAATTTGAGAAGTGACCCTGTCACGACTCAGGTGTGCAGAGGAAAACCAAGACAGTTAACCTCCTCTGTTAGCCATGATGAATCTTCAACAGGTCGTCCTTTCCACTTGACCATATATTTTTCATATGTCCTGTTCCTTGTGCTTCTGCCAACACGACTATCCAGTATATCTTCAATCTCCTTAGTGTCTGAACTAGTTGCTGGAATACTCCACTGTGTTGTTGTGATCTCATCTTCAACACCTCCCTCATGATACTCTGTCAGATCTGAAATGTTAAACACTGGTGAAATATTTAGCTCAGTAGGCAATTCTACCTCATATGCATTTTCTGGATCATGTTTCTTCAATATCCTGCATGGTCCAAACTTCTTCATTTTCAGCTTGTTATATGTACCAACTGAAAACCGCTCCTTCCGCAAATGAACCATGACTTCATCACCAACCTGAAATTCCTTATACCTCTTTTTCTCATCTGCCTTAGCCTTATACTGTACGTTCATCTTGGTAATATGCTTCCTCACCTCCTCATGGATGCTCTTCAAGTGTTCTATAAAATTCTCAACTTCAGCACTACTTATTTCTCCTTTATCTATCTTCCTCAATTCAGATGCATTTCTTGGACTACTTCCATATATAATCTGGAATGGTGATTTACCAGTGCTCCTGTTGACAGAATTATTGTATGCAAATTCTACCTATGGTAAAATCAAATCCCATCTTGTTAGCTTATCTCCAACCAAACATCTCAGCAAATTTTCCAAGCTCCTGTTCACCACCTCTGTCTGTCCATTAGTCTGTGGATGATGTGATGAACTAAACTTCAAATCTGTCTTCAAATTCTTCCACAATGTATGCCAAAAATATCCAACAAACTTAGTGTCCCGATCTGAAACTATGGTCTTTGGCAAACTATGAAGTCTCACTACTTCTCTGAAAAACAATTTTTCTACATGAACAGCATCATTAGTCTTCTTGCAGGGAATGAAATGTGCCATCTTTGAAAATCTGTCAACCACCACAAAAATTGAATCATGCCCCCGCTGAGTCCTCGGTAAACCAAGAACAAAGTCCATGCTGATATCCTCCCAATGCTTCTCTGGTACAGGTAATGACTGATACAATACTATATTCTGCTTCACTCCTTTCGCCATCTGACATACTCTGCAACTCTGTACAAACTTCTTCACATCTTGCTGCAACTGCGGCCAATAATAATTCTCACTAACCAAACCAAGGGTTTTGTCATGACCAAAATGTCTAGCCAATCCTCCGCTATGCTTCTCCTTGATGAGATTCTCCCTCATAGAACTTTGTGGAATGCACAACTGACTCCCTCTGAATAGCATATCATCCTGGATGATGAAATCCAACCATTTCATCCTGTCTAGAGTAACAGGTTCTGTACAAGCTTTCCAAGCTTCACCAAAATCAGGATCCTCTGGATACAAATTTTTGAGTTCCTTGAACCCAACCACTTCAATCTGCATTTCTGTCAGCAATATTTGCCTTCTGCTAAGAGCATCTGCAACCCTATTAGACTTTCCACTCCTGTGTTTCAAAACAAATGTATAACTCTGCAAAAACTCAACCCATTTCAAATGCTTCTGATTCAATTTTTCTTGACTATTCAAATATTGCAAAGCTTGATGATCAGTATACAAAACAAACTCCTTAGGAAGCAGATAATGTCTCCACTTTTTTAATGCCTGAACTATAGTATAAAATTCCTGATCATAAACAGAATACTTCCTCTTGGCATCATTTAACTTCTCACTGAAATACGCAACAGGTTTACCTTCTTGGCTCATAACAGCTCCTATTGCAGTACCACTAGCATCACAATCTACTTGAAACACCTTATTGAAATCTGGAAGTGCTAAAACAGGTTATTCTGTAACTTTTTGTTTCAATAATTGAAAACTCTTTTCTGCTCCATTAGTCCACTTAAACTCTTTTGTATCCCCTCTCATTGTTTCAGTCAAGGGTCCACAAATACTGCTAAAATTTCGGATAAAATTTTTGTAAAAGCTAGCCAAACCATGAAAAGATCTTACCTCAGTAGCACTCCTTGGAGTAGGCCATTCAAGGATAGCCTGTACCTTCTCTGGGTCCATTTTTAGACCTTCTACTGCAACTACAAATCTCAAATACACTAACTCTTTCTTCACAAAACTGCACTTCTTCAAATTAATCAAGAATTTCTCTTCTCTCAGCTTCTCAAATACCATACAAATATGCATCATATGCTCCTCCAATGTCTTACTAAAGATCAAAATATCATCTAGGTAAACAATGACAAACTTACCTAGAAATTCTTTCAGAACCTCGTTCATGAGCCGCATGAAAGTGCTCGGCGCATTGGTTAGCCCAAAAGGCATGACTGACCACTCATACAGTCCTTCCTTTGTCTTGAAGACAGTCTTCCATTCATCTCCTTCTCTGATCCGAATCTGATGATATCCACTTTTCAGATCTATCTTTGATAAATACACAGCTCCACTCAAACAGTCCATAATATCATCCATTCGTGGCAATGGAAACTTGTACTTGATTGTGATCTTATTTATTGCCCCAGAATCTGTACACATCCTCCATTCTCCATTCTTCTTTGGTGCTAATGCCGTTGGTATAGCACAGGGACTCAGACTCTCATGGATCAATCCTTTCTGTAACAGTTCATGTACTTGTTTGTTCAACTCCTCACTTTCTGCAGGTGTCATTCTGTGTGCTGCCTTATTCGGCAAACTCGCTCTTGGAATCAAGTCCATCTGATGACTGATCTTCCTGACTGGTGGTAATCGATCAGGCACGTTATCGGATATAATATTCTGAAACTCATTCAACAAATCTGCAACTTCTACAGGAACATCTTCTACTTCCTCTTTACCAGCTTTTGGAATTAAAGCAAAACATACATGCTCATGCCTCATACCATCTAGGAATTTCCTTCCATCAACAAATGTTATTCTTGCATTACCACATACCTTTTCTTCGGTCTCCTTCAATGGCTTTAGCTTATGTTGCACTCCATCCTTTGTCAGGGAATAGGTATTCGCACGACCATCGTGTACAGCACATCTGTCAAACTGCCACGGTCCACCCAATAACATATGACATGCATCCATAGAGATGATATCACATAGTACCTCATCTTGGTACCCGCCGATCTTGAACTTCACTAGGCATTGTTCATTGACCATGACCTTGTGGTCATCCTGTACCTAGGCAATCCGATATGGATGTGGGTGTTTCTGTCTCTTGAGCTTCAACTTTGTCACCATCTCTTCTGACACCAAATTGTCAGTGCTTCCACTATCAATAATCACATCCCAACATTTACCTTCACACTTGCACCTGGTGCGAAACAAGCTCCTCCTTTGCTCAGGTTCATTCTCACCACTCAACAGGACTCTTCTATTAATCAACGTTTCTCCTCTTTCGGCATCTTCAAAATTTGATGATCTGGCATCTTCATCTACGTGTGCAACTCTAGCCTGGCCTTCATTTCTCCTGTCTGTTCTGCCTTGGCGCTGAGGACATTCAAATGCCCTATGACCTTCTTCTCCACAGTGAAAACATGTTCCACGGAAGCCACCTCTTCAAGATCCTTGTCCTCTTCCTCTTCCTCTTTGATCTCTATTATTCTGATCCTGGAAGTGATTAGAATTATTTCCTCGCTGATTCTGACTGCTACTAGCCTCATCCTTCTTTTTCGGATCTTCATTTCGGCCACCATATGACCGTCCACCAGATCGTCCACCGCGACCTCTTCCATTTTGCCTGCTCTCAAACTTCTTGTTCAGCTTTTCCTCTACTTTCTGGGCAAAATGGTATGCCTTTTCAATACTGTTCATTCGAACCAGGTTCAGCTCCTCCTGAATGCTTGGCCTTAACCCATTAAGGTATCGGGCAACTTTCTATTTATCAGCTTCTGCATGGCCTGTTCTGATGAGAAGTCGATAGAACTCCTCTTCATACTCTTGAACAGATCTTCCTGCTTGCTTCAAACTTTGCATTTTCTTCAGTAGGTCAAGCTCATAATCAACAGGAATGAACTGTCACTTCAATTTATCCACCATCTGATCCCATCTCGTGATTTTCTCCTTTCCCCATCTATTTCACTCCAACTGAATCTCTTGCCACCATATCTTCGCATGACCTTTCAGTCTGGCCTTCACAAATTTGACCCTATCAAGATCCTCAACATCTTCATACTCAAAATATTCCTCACATTCATTGATCTAGTCGATCAATTCCTCTGGGTTAAGATTTCCAAAAAATGTGGGAACCTCAATCTTAGGTGTTTTCCCAATCTTAGAAATCGCCCGAAAAAGTCTTTCTTCCTCCTGGTTCATAATTTCAGCTTCTCCTTCTTGATATTCTTCTTTGGCTTCATCCTCACTTTCGTATCTGACATTAAGATTCATTCCTCTATGAATCTCTTCTTGCAATGCTCGCACTTGTCTCTGCAGCTCTCTAACTTCAGGTGTCACAGCACCAGGTCTTCCGCCACGTTCTCTTCGTGGAGGTATTTTCGCGATGCGTGCTGAAACCCTAACCACGGTCCTGGTGTAAACTGCCTCACAGTCGGCGATCTGTTTACACACTCAAGAACCTGGCTCTGATACCACTTGATGAAGGGTGCTCCCCTTAATGCCACAAACACATAACAGAAATAGAGAAACAACAACAACAATATGCAAGAATAGAAAATTGGCTTCTTATTATCTCCACAAATGTGGAATTACAAACTTTCAGAATTATAATATGAAAAGCCACATGGGCATTCCCTTACAATATTCTTTACGACAAAGCCTCGAATCAATACCCAGATCTACTACCCAGAACTATTTTGAACTGCCTAAGACAATAATACAGCCTTCCTTATATAGGCAATTTTCGACCACCTGGGAAGGTTCCAAAATTTTAGCCAATAAGGCCGACCAACTTAGAATTATTTTATTTTTCATTTTATTACATCATAGTCGGCTCAAGATAACCTTTGAAACCCGAACAGAAATTTTGAAAAAAATTATTTTCTGCCATTTCAGGTGGCCCAACTTCCGAAGACCATAAGTCATCACCAGTTGACCCGCTCGGCTATTATATCCCCATTTCGGAAATGCCACGAAGCGCTCTACAAGCTTGACCCGTGAAAGTGCCCGTCACCCAAATTTTTGACCTCATCTAGGGCCTCTAAAGCCTTCAAAACTGAGTTCAAAGTTTCTGTACCCTGCTGCCAATACCAAAAATCTTCAATATCTTCCAATGTACACTTGATCTGGCAATGAAACTTTACTGGCAGACTTATATGACCAAAATGAACCTCCAAAAAAGAAATAAGATCATTCTGAGCACATACAAAAATTACCAAAAATAGTAACTTTTCATAAATAGCAGCTCTGCACAAAATAGCCTTTATTGAATACAAAAATAGAAATATTTTTGGGTGATGCAAGATTGCTCTTACACCCAGGATGCTCCTGCATCAGACACCCGGGGTAATTTGAGGAGTGACCCTGTCACGACTCAAGTGTGCAGAGGAAAATCAAGACGGTTAACCTCCTCCTTTGTTAGCCATGATGAATCTTCAACAGGTCGTCCTTTCCACTTGACCAGATATTCTTCATATGTCCTGTTCCTTGTGCTTCTGCCAACATGACTATCCAGTATATCTTCAATCTCCTTAGTGTCTGAACTAGTTGCTGGAATACTCCACTCTGCTGCTGTGATCTCATCTTCAACACCTCCCTCATGATACTCTGTCAGATCTGAAATGTTAAACACTGGTGAAATATTTAGCTCAGTAGGCAATTCTACCTCATATGTATTTCCTGAATCATGTTTCTTCAATATCCTGCATGGTCCAAACTTCTTCATTTTCAGCTTGTTATATGTACCAACTGGAAACCGCTCCTTCCGCAAATGAACCATGACTTCATCACCAACCTGAAATTCCTTATACCTCCTTTTCTCATCTCCCTTAGCCTTATACTGTGCGTTCATCTTGGTAATATGCTTCCTCACCTCCTCATGGATGTTCTTCAAGTGTTCTGTAAAATCTTCAGCTTCAGCACTACTTATTTCTCCTTTATTTATCTTCCTCAATTCAGATGCATTTCTTGGACTACTTTCATATACAATCTGGAATGGTGATTTACCAGTGCTCCTGTTGATAGAATTATTATATGCAAATTCTACCTGCGGTAAAATCAAATCCCATCTTGTTGGCTTATCTCCAACCAAACATCTCAGCAAATTTCCCAAGCTCCTATTCACCACCTCTGTCTGTCCATCAGTCTGTGGATGATGTGATGAACTAAACTTCAAATCTGTCTTCAACTTCTTCCATAATGTATTGCAAAAATATCCAACAAACTTAGTGTCCCGATCTGAAACTATGGTCTTTGGCAAACCATGAAGTCTCACTACTTCTCTGAAAAATAATTCTGCTACATGAACAACATCATTAGTCTTCTTGCAGGGAATGAAATGTGCCATCTTTGAAAATCTGTCAACCACCACAAAAATTGAATCATGCCCCCGCTGAGTCCTCGGTAAACCAAAAACAAAGTCCATGCTGATATCCTCCCAAGGCTTCTCTGGTACAGGTAATGGCTGATACAATCCTATATTCTGCTTCACTCCTTTCGCCATCTGACATACTCTGCAACTTTGTACAAACTTCTTCACATCTTGCTGCAACTACGACCAATAATAATTCTCACTAACCAAACCAAGGGTTTTGTCATGACCAAAATGTCCAGCCAATCCTCCGCTATGCTTCTCCTTGATGAGATTCTCCCTCATAGAACTTTGTGGAATGCACAACTGACTCCCTCTGAATAGCATATCATCCTGGATGATGAAATCCAACCATTTCGTCCTGTCTAGAGTAACAGGTTCTGTACAAGCTTTCCAAGCTTCACCAAAATCAGGATCCTCTGGATACAAATTCTTGAGTTCCTTGAACCCAACCACTTCAATCTGCATTTCTGTCAGCAATATTTGCCTTCTGCTAAGAGCATCTACAACCCTATTACACTTTCCACTCCTGTGTTTCAAAACAAATGTATAACTCTGCAAAAACCCAACCCATTTCAAATGCCTCTGATTCAATTTTTCTTGACTATTCAAATATTGCAAAGCTTGATGATCAATATACAAAACAAACTCCTTAGGAAGCAGATAATGTCTCCACTTTTACAATGCCTGAACTATAGCATAAAATTCCTGATCATAAACAGAATACTTCCTCTTGGCATCATTTAACTTCTCACTGAAATACGCAACAGGTTTACCTTCTTGGCTCATAACAGCTCCTATTGCAGTACCACTAGCATCACAATCTACTTGAAACACCTTATTGAAATCTGGAAGTGCTAAAACAGGTTGTTCTGTAACTTTTTGTTTCAATAATTAAAAACTCTTTTCTGCTCCATTAGTCCACTTAAACTCTTTTCTATCCCCTCTCATTGTTTCAGTCAAGGGTCCACAAATACTGCTAAAATTTCGGATAAACTTTTTGTAAAAGCTAGCCAAACCATGAAAAGATCTTACCTCAGTAGCACTCCTTGGAGTAGGCCATTCAAGGATAGCCTGTACCTTCTCTGGGTCCATTTTTAGACCTTCTGCTGAAACTACAAATCCCAAATACACTAACTCTTTCTTCACAAAACTGCACTTCTTCAAATTAATCAAGAATTTCTCTTCTCTCAGCTTCTCAAATACCATACGAATATGCATCATATGCTCCTCCAATGTCTTACTAAAGATCAAAATATCATCTAGGTAAACAATGACAAACTTACCTATAAATTCTTTCAGAACCTCATTCATGAGCCGCATGAAAGTGCTCAGCGCATTGGTTAGCCCAAAAGGCATGACTGACCACTCATACAGTCCTTCCTTTGTCTTGAAGATAGTCTTCCATTCATCTCCTTCTCTGATCCGAATCTGATGATATCCACTTTTCAGATCTATTTTTGAGAAATACACAGCTCCACTCAAACAGTCCATAATATCATCCATTCCTGGCAATGGAAACTTGTACTTGATTGTGATCTTATTTATTGCCCCAGAATCTGTACACATCCTCCATTCTCCATTCTTCTTTGGTGCTAATACCGCTGGTACAGCACAGGGACTCAGACTCTCACAGATCAATCTTTTCTGTAACAGTTCATGTACTTGTCTGTTCAACTCCTCACTTTCTGCAGGTGTCATTCTGTGTGCTGCCTTATTCGGCAAACTCGCTCCTGGAATCAAGTCCATCTGATGACTAATCTTCTTGACTGGTGGTAATCCATCATGCATGTTATCGGATACAATATCCTGAAACTCATTCAACAAATCTGTAACTTCTACAGGAACATCTTCTACTTCCTCTTTACCAGCTTTTGGAATTAAAGCAAAACATACATGCTCATGCCTCATACCATCTAGGAATTTCCTTCCATCAACAAATGTTATTCTTGCATTACCACATACCTTTTCTTCGGTCTTCTTCAATGGCTTTAGCTTATGTCGCACTCCATCCTTTGTCAGGGAATAGGTATTCGCACGACCATCATGTATAGCACATCTGTCAAACTGCCACGGTCCACCCAATAAGATATGACATGCATCCATAGAGATGATATCACATAGTACCTCATCTTGGTACCCACCGATCTTGAACTTCACTAGGCATTGTTCATTGACCATGACCTTGTGGTCATCCTGTACCCAGGCAATCCGATATGGATGTGGGTGTTTCTATCTCTTGAGCTTTAACTTTGTCACCATCTCTTCTGACACCAAATTGTCAGTGCTTCCACTATCAATAATCACATTGCAACATTTACCTTCACACTTGCACCTGGTGCGAAACAAGCTCCTCCTTTGCTCAGGTTCATTCTCACCACTCAACAGGACTCTTCTATTAATCAACGTTTCTCCTCTTTCGGCATATTCAGAATTTGATGATCTGGCATCTTCATCTACGTGTGCAACTCTGGCCTGGCCTTCATTTCTCCTGTCTGTTCTAACTTGGTGCTGAGGACATTCAAATGCCCTCTGACCTTCTTCTCCATAGTGAAAACATGTTCCACGGAAGCCACCTCTTCCAGATCCTTGTCCTCTTCCTCTTCCTCTTTGATCTCTATTATTCTGATCCTAGAAGTGATTGGAATTATTTCCTCACTGATTCTGACTGCTACTGGCCTCATCCTTCTTTTTTGGATCTTCATTTCGGCCACCATATGACCGTCCACCAGATCGTCCACCGCGACCTCTTCCATTTTGCCTGCTCTCAATCTTCTTGTTCAGCTTTTCCTCTACTTTTTGGGCAAACTGGTATGCCTCTTCAATACTGTTCATTCGAACCAGGTTCAGCTCCTCCTGAATGCTTGGCCTTAACCCATTAAGGTATCGAGCAACTTTCTCTTTATCAGCTTTTGCATGGCCTGTTCTGATGAGAAGTCGATAGAACTCCTCTGTATACTCCTGAACAGATCTTCCTGCTTGCTTCAAACTTTGCATTTTCTTCAGTAGGTCAAGCTCATAATCAACAGGAATGAACTGTCACTTCAATTTATCCACCATCCGATCCCATCTCGTGATTTTCTCCTTTCCCCGTCTATTTCGCTCCAACTGAATCTCTTGCCACCATATCTTCACATGACCTTTCAGTCTGGCCTTCGCAAATTTGACCCTATCAGGATCCTCAACATCTTCATACTCAAAATATTCCTCACATTCATTGATCCAGTCGATCAATTCCTCTGGGTTAAGATTTCTAAAAAATGTGGGAACCTCAATCTTAGGTCTTTTCCCAATCTTGGAAATCACCCGAAAAAGTCTTTCTTCCTCTTGGTTCACAATTTCAGCTTCTCCTTCTTGATATTCTTCTTCGGCTTCATCCTCACTTTCGTCTCTGACATTAAGATTCATTCATCTGTGAATCTCTTCTTGCAATGCTCGCACTTGTCTCTGCAGCTCTTTAACCTCAGGTGTCACAGCACCAGGTCTTCCACCACGTTCTCTTCATGGAGGCATTTTCGCGATGCGTGCTGAAACCTTAACCACAGTCCTGGTGCAAACTGCCTCACAGTCGACGATCTGTTTACACACTCAAGAACCTGGCTCTGATACCACTTGATGAAGGGTGCTCCCCTTAATGCCACAAACACATAACAGAAATAGAGAAACAACAACAACAATATGCAAGAATAGAAAATTGGCTTCTTATTATCTCCACAAATGTGGAATTACAAACTTTCAGAATTATAATATGAAAAGCCACATGGGCATTCCCTTACAATATTCTTTACGACAAAGCCTCGAATCAATACCCAGATCTACTACCCAGAACTATTTTGAACTGCCTAAGACAATAATACAGCCTTCCTTATATAGGCAATTTTCGACCGCCTGGGAAGGTTCCAAAATTTTAGCCAATAAGGCCGACCAACTTAGAATTATTTTATTTTACATTTTATTACATCATAGTCGGCTCAAGATAACCTTTGAAACCCGAACAGAAATTTTGAAGAAAATTATTTTCTGCCATTTCAGGTGGCCCAACTTCCGAAGACCATAAGTCATCACCAGTTGACCCGCTCGGCTATTATAACCCCATTTCAGAAAGGCCACGAAGCGCTCTACAGGCTTGACCCACACAAGTGCTCATCACCCAAATTTTCAACCTCATCTGGGGCCTTTAAAGCCTTCAAAACTGAGTTCAAAGTTTCTGTACCCTGCTGCCAATACCGAAAATCTTCAATATCTTCCAATATACACTTGATCTTGCAATGAAACTTTACTAGCAGACTTATATGACCAAAATGAACCTCCAAGAAAGAAATAAGATCATTCTGAGCACATACGAAAATTACCAAAAATAGTAACTTTCCATAAATAGCAGCTCTGCACAAAATAGCCTTTATTGAATACAAAAATAGAAATATTTTTGGGTGATGCAAGATTGCTCTTACACCCAGGATGCTCCTGCATCATTAGATCAAATAGGGACATTAGTAATAAAATAATACACTATGTGGTACTCTTTGTTTATGATCATTTCATGAGGAAATGTTTTGGTGGCTCGCAGGCTGCTACAAGCTAGGGCATGATACATTGTTCACGAGCTCACTGTTTAATACTGACATTGTTTACATCTTTTCATTTGGAATGCTTTATGACCTGTGAGCTTTGAGAGCTAGGGCATCATTTCTATTACCTTCAAGGCATTGTGTCAAGTGTTTGATCTCTCTTTATTTGTTTTGGTGTTGATATTCATTATGTGGTACTCCCCGTTTATGATCATTTCATGAGGAAATATTTTGATAGCTCGCGGGCTGCAAGCTAGGGCATCATATATTGTTCATGAGCTCATTGTTTAATATCTGGCCAAGCCATGTAAATGATACTAGGCCAACCCAATCAACCCAACAAAATGTGTCATGTTTATCTTTGTCAAATACACTCGTTCACCATTTTTTCTTGTTCTTCACACAAATATTGCATCAAAAGTAATTGTAAACAATGATTCAAAGAAAAAAGAAACAACTACAATAGATTAGACCCCAAAAGAATAGAGTCAACTACAATAGCTCATAGTCTCAATGAAATAAATAGTGTATAAAATAATATATGGTGCATAACAGTAGCAAGCATGCAATGACAGCAATAACATTGCATGATAAAATTCAATACTCTTAGTTTTTATTCAAATCTATTCGAAACTCCTATCAGCTCATTGTCCAATAGTTAAACTAACCTATGACTTCAAAGGAGGAATTATGAAATATAGTTGTAGGTAGTTATCTCTTCTATAATGAAAATGGTATCAGGCCAACCCAATCAGCTCAACAAAATGTGTGATGTTTATCTTTGTCAAATACACTCGTTCACCATTTTTTTTTGGTTCTTCACACAAATATTGTATCAAAAGTAATTGTAAACAATGATTCAAAGAAAAAAGAAACAACTACAATAGATCAGACTCCAAAAGAGTACAATCAACTACAATAGCTCACAGTCTCAATGAAATAAATAGTATATAACACAATATATGGTGCATAATAGCAGCAAGCATGCAATGATAGCAATAGCATTTTATGATGCCCAAGCTCAAATTCAAAATAATAAGTGTCTTAATATATGATCTAATAGCAGCAACCTCATTGATCATTACCTTTCACTCCTCCATCATTATAGAAGAGATAACTATCTACAACTAGGCCATCATGCATTGTTTATGAGCTCACTGTTTGAGCACCTCATGTCCCTATTTTATTGGTTGGTGCTCAAATAGTGAGCTCATAAATAATGCATGATACCCTAGCTTGCAGCCCGCAAGGCATCAAGACATTTCCTAATGAAATGATCATAAACGGGGAGTACCACATAGTGAATATCAACAACAAAACAAATAAAGAAAGATCAAACACTTCACACAATATATGATACTTTATAAGATTTTATTAAGACTAAATATATTGTTTTATGATCTCACTATTTGAGCACCTCATGTCCCTATTTGATTGGTCGGTGCTCTATTTGTTATATTGATGTTATTAGATCAAATAAAGATATTAATAATAAAATAATGCACTTACTATTTTGAATTTGAGCTCATAAAGATTAAGATATCCTACTATTTTGAATTTCTATGTGATGCAGAGGTAAGGATGGTGGTTGAGGTTTTACAAATAGAGTTTAGAAATTTTAGAGGTTTAGGTACTATCCCCAAGCCCTCAAGTTCTCCAAATGACCACAATCACACCAAGACTAACCCAAATGGTAAATGATGATGGGAATGGTATCTTTAGACTGTATTAAGGTGTATTCAAGAGGTTTTGTGGTTCCAAGTAAGAACCAACACTTCTAAACCTTCAAAACTCCTTCAAACTACCACTAGGCCTATTAGCCATGTCTTGTAGCCCTGCAACAGCCTTCACAAGGCTTTAACTTAAAATTTTCCCAAAACACTAGGTAAAAAAATTATATATTTGAGTACCTTTTATGGAGTACCTTAACATGCCAAAATGACAGGGTAGGTTGGTTTCGAAGGTATATGACTGTTTACACCGTTTCTCAAATTTTTAAGGCCTAAAACTCATGCATTTACAAAGGAAGTACTAACTAGTCAAACTCCCAGGCTCCAAGTCTTTTCATAGTGTCATGAATAGGTTCAAATCAAAGGAATATGAAGTCAATTTGACTCCAAGAGGTTTCTAGATACAAAAGCCCCAATTTGTGCCCTCAAAACCCTTAAATCTAGGGCTTCCTTAATGTCACATTTCCCAAGGTTTCCTGCAACAAATAATGGTTGATTCACCTTTTACTTAACATTTCTATACACTTTCAATCATAAAATATTGCCCTTGTTTAGCCAGAAATCTCTATCCTTCAGCCTATCCTCCAAATTCACTTAGTTTTTTAGTATTCCCTATGGTGATCACCACAACAGTCAATCAAACTTGCATTTCCAAAGTTACAGGATTATAATACATGTTAATTGGATGCCATTCTACAAGAACCAGTAATCTAAATTCATAGAATGACATTCATAATGAACAAAACTCAAGAAAATAGTCCTAATTCAGATTTTCAATGACTGCACAGTCCCAAAATGGAATAACAACGACTAGAATAGAATTATCAGAGCATGAATGACTTCAAATTCATGAAATATAAGGATCAAAACATTGTAGAAAACATTCCAACCATTAACAAATTTTAATCATACCAAAAATCCTTTCAAATTTTCAAAAAAATCAAACTTTTATTCAATTTGTTGTAGCAGTCCATACAGTTCTGAGTGTCTCATTCCAATCTGTCGTATAATGGCTTGATCCTATAATTTATAACTTCCTCTAAGTCTCTTCAACCAACTTTGGTTTTTGGAAAATTATATTAAGACTAATTAAACATAAAAACTCCTTTTCCTTCCTTTTACAAGTGACCGTTGTTATTCAAAAATTTGAATTAACAACATTGCAAATGAAGCATTTCTTAAGATTTTTGAATCTTAAGACTTTGGAATATGATCTAAATAAACTTATTAAACCTTATTAAAACCAAATCTAAACTATTATAAGCTTGCAACTCAAAAACTCATCCTAGACTCCTAAATTGGTCCTAAGGCTTATTAGGCCTTTAAGGGCTTATTGCCAATTTATTAAAGGTATTAACCTTATAGGTCATTATAGGCTCCAAAATGCTCCAATTGATGTCATTGGATATCTTCATTTTCACTGATGTCTTTTTGATCTCCATAGGTTTTGTGAACTCCTTATGTGCTCTAGGTGCCCCTGCACCACTATGTACTTTGAGCCAATAAAATTTTTATCATCATGATGATGTAATAATGCATTAAATGTCTTACTTATGTCCCTATTCAGTTTTAATTTTATAGTGAATTCATGATTTATAATTCAGTTGTAGCAACTCAATGTGTTTGAACTCAAGAATACCCCTTACTTGGTTTCCTACAAAGATTTTGGTGAAATTTGTCAGAAAATGAGAAGTTATGAGAAGGTGACATGAAGCTAATGAAAAAAGGCATCTCCAATTTGTTTTGCAGATATACACATTAAGGATCATCTCAAATAATACAAGGGAATTTGATCAAAATAGGGAGACAATCACTAGATTATTGTCTAACTTTCAAAAAGAAGTCGATGACAAATGTGATTTTCCATGCAAGAGTTGTAACGGGTTAAAGACAAGAAGAATCAAAATCAAAATAGCAAAGAGACATTGTAGGGAGAATGGTCACATGGAAGGGGGGTTTGATTATAATCCAGTGGTAAGTTGTTTGTTATATTGTTTTCACAATTAATATACATATGAACCATGGAAGGAGGTTTGATTATCATCATTTTTATATAGGTCGATCTCCCCAATGTGAATATAGAGGAACATGGAGGTGTGAGTATTGAAGTTGAAGATCATGATCCCATGGAAGATGATGATCATGTGCCACAAAACACATTTGAAGATGATGGTATGAATGCATTAATCGTTGACACATTTGGTACTAGTGCTGCTGGTGCTACTACTACTGCTGATGATGATGATTATGATGAGGATGACATTGACGGCGTCTATGATATACCTCTACTTGAGAAGGTAGATACGACCCTTTACAAAGGCTCCCAATCTACTCTTCTCTCTGTTGTATTGTTGTTCATGAATTTGAAGGTTATGATTGGTTTATCCAACATAGCAATGTCACATATGCTAAGGTTTGTCATATATGTCATTATAGTCTATAAAAGGTGAAACATGTACCATTAAGATTATTTATAGTAATGACTTATATTATTTGTTGCAGATTGATAGGTGATTTTCTGTTACCACCATCAAATGTTCTCCTTCGCTCGTACCGAGAATTATGTGCCACTATGAAACATATTGGAATGGAGTATCAAATAATAGATGCTTGTCTTGAAGATCATATTATTTATTATAAAGAACATAAAAATGCAACAGAATGCCCTGAATGCCATACGAGAAGATATTGAGATGATCAAGTGACAAAAAAGGTGCCTCGCAAGGTTCTTCATCACATCCCCATTATTCCACGTCTGAAATGATTATTCAGGTGCAGTAGCTTGACATAATTTATGGATTACCATGCGTGCGGTAGGAGTTAAGATGACATTATTCAAATGCCTACGGATGGTTCATCATTTATGGACATAGAGGAAAAGTGGCCACACTTTAAAGAGGAACCTCAAAATCTAAGGCTTTCTCTAGTAGCAGATGGTATCAATCCGCATGGAGAGATGAGATCCATTTTCTCAGTGTGGCCTATTTTTGTTATAAACAATAACCTTCCTCCATGGATGTCAATAAAGAGGGAGCACATTATGTTGGAAATGATTGTTCCAGGTATCTTATTATTTTATAGTTATCTACATGTAATTATAAGTCTTGGAGTGAAATGACCACAATAATTTTTTGATGTTGTTGTTAATTCAACTAGGTAAGTACCAAGTGAAAGATATGAATGTATATATTGCGCCTCTTATCGACGAGTTGTTGGTGCTATGGAATGGTTTCACTATGTATGACATCTCTCGACCAATTGGACAAAGAGAATTTTAATTTCATGCAATGCTTGTGTGGACAATTCATGATTCTCTAAGGTTGACACATTTCTGTGGTATGTTATGGTGAATTCTAGTTGTATGGGATAATTCAAATTCTAAAAATATACATATTTAATCTAATTTTATTGTTATCTTGTAGGTCTTCAAACAAAGGGAAAATTTGCATGTCCAATGTGTGGTCCAAAGATGAAATCCCCTCATTCCAAAAGTTTAAGAAAATAGGTGTTTGATGAGTATAGGCAATTCCTCTCCAGAAATCATAAGTATCGAAGTGCAGAAAGTCATCTTTTCAATGAGAAAGAAGAGACTACATCAAAGCTCCGAAGAATGACACCTAACCTATGATAGTTAGAATATAATAGAATTCAAGGTAATATCATTCCACATAATGGTCGATGTTTGAAAATTATATATTTTGATTATGTTTTGTTGGCTAATTATGTAGTTGATGATCTTGAAGGTCGTGAAGGCATCACCGACCAGCTTCCAAAGGGACTAAAATGTTATCCTAGAGAATTTAGTAGGCTGCCCTACTATAAGCATCTACAAATTGTGCATTTGTTTGATACTATGTATATTGGAAAGAATGTAATAGAGACGCTGTGGAAAATATTGGACAGAAGGCGTGACAAAAAAAAACCTGGCAAAATTTGTAGTGACATTCATGATTCCAATCATGCAATGAGAAATATCATTAAATCAAATAGAAATGGAGACCAAATTAATGCAAGTGCTTTTCCTTGGTTATTAACAGAACAACAAAATAATTCCATAAAAGAAGTGATCCAAAAAATTTGATTTCCTACAAGATTTGTTGCAGATATAAGCAATCTCATATCAAAGAAAAATGATTTTGGGTCAGGGATGAAAACACATTATTGGCATACCTTCATCAAGGTAAGTCATAGTCTTTTGTATTTATAATATATTTATGTAATTGCATTCAATTTTTATTGTATGAAATGATCAGTTGACAATTGTTGCAGTATTTGCTACCCCTATCTCTCCTAGAGAACTTCGACAATAATATCAAACAAGTGATATATGATCTTAGAAAATACATGAGGTAAGCAGTGATATTTGTTCAATATATCAAACAATAATATCAAATAAGTAATATATTGTAAAGTCTCATATTTATATATTTATGTCTTGAATCCCTTGTAGGTGGTTGTCATCTAAAGAAATCCATAAAGAAGATATAAAATATTGGAAGAAAAGAATTTGTCGATTAATGTGTGAAATACAAAAGTGTTTACCTCTAGATTTTTTAAATGCACAAGAACACTACCTCATACACCAAGTTGATGAGATTGAATTGTGTGGACCTATACATGCTAGGTCAATGTGGATGGTTGAGAGACACTTGAAATTTTTGAAAGGTTTGGTACGACAAAAAGCACATCTTGAGGGTTCTATGGTTGAGGGATATATAGTATACCAGATGATGGTGTACATTACTCAATATCTTCCTAATCTTGCAGCAAAGACCCATATAGATTGCATTTGGGATCTCGACTCAATTAAAAAATTTGAAGGGGAGTACTTGGTGGGCAATGGTAGATTTAGGAAACTGAAAAGTAATAAATTATGAGATGTTATTGTAGTAAATTAATTGTTAATCTTCAAAATAAATCTATTGTAAGTCATCTATTTACTTTTGTACAGCTGCTAAAGAGTGGGATGCAATACATTTATTTATTGCAAACAATCAAGATTAGATAACGGCATGGATTGAATGATGTCAACATGATGGTCATAGATTAACATGAGAATTCATGTCTTTATTGGTTATACAAGCTCATCGCAATGGAGATCCCAATGTTACACAAAAGGAAATAGATTTAACATATGGTTTAAGAGATCACCAGGTACTTATAAATTTGTTAATTAATCAATCGTATGTTTTTGAACTCGTGATGCAATAATTTATACATGTTTGACATTATTGCCGGTGAAACACCACAAGGCTATGTTTTGCAATGGTTATAAATTTTACATAAAAAATTTGGATGACACGAAGAGAACATGTGATTCTGGGATAAGTGCAGTGTTTCAAGTGACTAATATTTCATCTAGAAATGACTTACATCCTCGAGAGTCATAAAATCGATACTATGGTATTTTGGTTGATATACTTGGCTGCGAATTCAATTCCTTCAAATTAGTTCTCTTCGTTGTGAAATGGTACAGACTATGACTCAATAAAAATAATCTTGATAGAACTGTTATTGAACATGACAATGAATTTCTAATGATTAATACAAGGTTGTTTGAGCCAGTTGGAGAAGAGCCCTATGTTCTTCCAAGCCAATGTGAGCAGGTATTTTACTCAGAGGTTCCACATAAACCAGGTTGGTCATTTGTTGTTAGACATGATCCAAAAGGAAGACTGATAAAGTATAATGCGATGGAAGAAGATACCAAGGAAGATGAAGAAGTGGAAGATGATGTAGAACCAGATCATGATCGAGAGCTAGTTGAAGAAGAATATGAAGAAGAAGACGACGACGACGATGCTGCTACTGATGAGGATGATGCTGCTACTAATGAGGATGATGATGAGGATGATGATGATGATGATGTTGATGGTGATGATGATGATGATGACAATAGTGGTGGTGATGATATTGTTGACAACGACGATCTTGATGATGAGATGGATGAAGAAGAATATCAATGACATGAATGAAATGTACAATTATGTTAGATGTTTGACATGTTCTAACAATTTTTTTATATGTACTACTCTTATTCACCTTATTTTATATGTCCTACTTATATATCTTTGATCTTTTGTTAAGAGAAATTTTAATCTAAAAGATTGTATTTAATCTCTATATGCTTAAACAACCTCGCTAGTTAAGACTGTTCTCATTTGTAGTGAGCATGAATAGAATCAAATCACTTGAAAGACACCAGTATTTAGACATGCACAAATTAGTGACGTGATTAAGAAAATTACCTTTCTTTACAACTGCATGGTTATCTTTGGTTTGTCATTTTGTTTTGAGTATCTAGTGATTTAAACCAAAGACTTCGACTTAGCCAAAAAATGTGCAAGTCTACATTAGTATGTTTCTTTTTATTGTAATTATAATTAGTATGAATGAAGAAAATAATGACAATGCAATATTTGTGATAATGTAATATTTATTAAAATAGCGTTGATGACTTCGGTCAATGTGCCTATGTGTCAATGTGGTGTTGGCCCATGCATGTTGAAGACGTCACGCACAAGAAGTAATCCTGGGCATTAATTTTGGGTTTTCCCAAATAGGAAAAAGGTTTGGATATGTAATTATATTTTATGTTTAAAAATAATGTGACAACTAATCATTTTATGAAGAACTGATGTATATTTGGTATTGTTAGGGAAATACTGGATGACAATACTTTTGGTGGGTCGATCAAACCACATTTACATCTACCCCATCTACATCTATATCTGATGTAGGAAATGAGTGCAACTTGTGCAAGGCTCGAGAGGCAGCTAGTGCTGCCAAGATTGCTTCAATGGTGAAAGTAGAAATTATATTTCTGTGATGCCTTCTTTGTGTAGTTTGTGCACTACTTTGTTGGGACCACATGCGTAAATGTGGTTAATAGAGGGCTATTGTAGATACTGAATTTTTTTTTAGAATTTCTAGTAGATACACATAAAGAACATGCACATAAACACGACAAATGAGAAACATAAATGTAGATATCACAACAGTTGACAAACATAAATGTAGGCATCATAATCACAATTTTTTGGAGACAAAACATAATTGAATGGTATACCCAGACAATGCAACACAACTCTATATCACTCCTCTGGTTCCAAGTTTACACTGCGGTAAACAAAATTCATAGATAAAAAATAAATTTAGAGAGCGGAGGAGAGCGAGAATGACCAAAGTAATATAGGCCCCTATATTATTTATGTTGTTATTTCTCTTCTGCACTCTCTAAATTTATTCTTTATCTTTGGGTTTTGTTTATGTAGTGTAGACATGGAACTAGAGGAGTAGTTGTGTTGCATCATCTGGGTATACCACTCAATTATGTTGTGTTTCCAAAAAATTGTTACCATGATGCCTACATTTATGTTTCTTAGCTGTTGTGTCTCAGGACCCCTTATGACCCTTTACAACCCTTTACAATCCCTAAGAATACATCTTAGATATCTTAAAATGTCGTAAAGGGTCATAAGAGGCTCCTAGGAGGGGTTAGATGAGCTTCCACCTTCACGTGGTTGGTCTTGTTAAGTAGAGAACGTTAAACTATTCTTGAAACAAAGAGAAGCTCAATAATTTAAGATCTCAATCCATGTACGAAAAATATATATCGATCCATCTCAATGGCTACCAAATCAACAGATCTCTGTCAAGAACCCACTCGCAAAGAAACACCATAGACCGCATCGTGAACCCGCACATCAAATTCAGACCAAAGAAGTCAAGAAGTCACTCGAATAAGATCTGAATAAAATTAGGTTCACATATATCCCATGAACACATCAAGAAGAATGCATCTTTGATCGCCGCACTAGCTTCTTGTGCTGGAGTAGTCCCTGTCACAAGTCTTGATTCGGTAGGATCCATTCCAAATCCAAGTCTCTAGACTCAACACAATAATCCATGAGCTACTACTGAATCTACTGCAAAGTTATCTCTGAATTGTGCTGGAGCAGTTGCTATCACAAGTCTTGATTCGGTAGGATCCATTCCAAATCCAAGTCTCTAGACTCGACTCAATAATCCATGAGCTGCTACCGAATCTACTACAAAGTTATCTTCGAATGATCCATAACCAAATCATGAGTAGGAACCAGATATGCAAGAACACTGTTCTAAATCGATACCAACTCAATTGACAAATATATATATATATATATATATATGTATATATATATATATACATGTATATATATATATATACATATACATATATATGTATATACATATACATATACATATACATATACATATATATATATATATATATATACATATACATATCTATATATATATACATATACATATCTATATATATATACATCTACATATATATATATATATAAAATCATTGTCATCATAACTACGATGGCTTCAAAACAACAATGGTTATCCGTCGTAAACATCTGACATCCATCTGTCGCATTAATAACACCGTTGTCAGAAAACAACCATAAACGATGGATATTCATCGTAAATATCCAATGCATGTCCGTCGCATGTACAACATAGTCGTCATTATAAACCACAAATGAAGGATATGCATTTTAAACTTTTGATGAATATCCATTGCATTAAAAACATTTCTATCGGTGAACATGTTACAAACGACAGCTACCCGTCGAAAGATTCTGACGGGTCACCGTCATTTATTATTTGTTGTGACATGTAGGTGTCCCAATTTCGATGACAACAAATAGGTTCGACGATAGCTTCGCTATGTTGATACCCTCTTTTTGCGATGGCCATGGTTGTCGTAATTATGACACCTGACAAAACTATTGGTTTTTCTGACTACAAAACTGCGACACTGGGTGGTGTCGCTTAATCGATAGTTTACTGTCTAAATTCAGACATTCAACCATCAGAAAAAGGTCTCAAATGTACTAGTGACATAATAGAAGATTGACCACAAATAGTCTATACACATTCCAATACAAGATTCCAATCATTAAATTCATGACCTAAATTAAATACACAAGTTGGCTCTAACTAAGAACCAATCACAGACAAACTCAATCAAAGAAGAACTTATGATCAACAAATGACAGCTTCACTCTACATAAGAAGGAATGCTCGACCAACACTAGATAACTTGACACATACAGGAGCTTGACAATGAATGCAAGTTGGCACTTACTGGAAGAATGAACAAAATGAGTAGGATAGAAAGGAAACCCAGGATGGTCCTGCATTAGATGAAAATCAGTGATATACAAAAATAAGCCTCACAATCATCCCAACATTTTGACTACATACGAAAAGAAACAATGATTATCTTCAAAAAATACAAATTTTTCTACCCAACTTGCTCTATGATGGTAAATGGAAAGGAGTGAAAGAAAAGGTTAGACAACATAAGACAACTCCCACTCACCATGTCATGTGCTATAACTATACATAAATCACAAGGGCTCACGCTACAGAAAGCAACAACTGACACTGGTCAAATAAAGAGACAGGGAATGTAAAGACCAATTCCATCTCACAAGAGACACCTAAGCTCAACAATAGAAAACTCAGAAATTCAAACTTAAAAACAAAGTCTACTAAACAAAAAGAATTTTCCACTTAATATAATCCATTTCCACATTTAAGAAATTACAATAATCTGACAACAATATTGAAAATACACAAAGTACAAGAATGAAAAATCGACCATGCTATCAATAATACATGAAACATCAAATAATACAATAGGATGTGATAAGAAAAAACATAAAGGATGCCTGGCAGGAGAGAATGCATTTTAAACTCAACATCTATCCCCTTCATATTGCCAATTTTCCTTTTAAATAGTCCCGCTTCTCCTCCTCTTGCGTAGGCACTTGGAGAAGATGTGCGATAACATGAGTTCTCTCCCAAGGATTTTTCTTAACCTTGTGGTGGCTCCTAAATATGAAAGGTGGATTTAATTCTACTTTAATTTATTTTTCCCCTAACTACTTTTTCATTCCTTGCGTAACTAACCAAAATATCTATGAAGAGACTTCCAAAAGTATTTCACTACAACATTTGGGGTCGAATTTCGACGGCAATTTGCAATGCCACTAACATTTGTGTTTGTTTTTTTTGTTTTTTTTGCAAGTGCCCCTGACGGTGTCGTAATAGCAATGATGATGTCATAATTGCGACACCCCCTTGGTTATAAATTAAAAAAAAGAAAATAAAAGTGTCATTTGAAATTTCTGTGAATTCGAAGAGCTGCCACAAAGATGACACTGCACTTTTGCATGGCGTGAAAAGGGCATTTGAGTTTGGCGTGCACGAAGAGGCCAACACTATGTGGGAAGAGGGCATTGGCACTTGAGGTAGGCATTCAAGCTTTGTCTTCTCATTAATTCAATTTCATTTTGATGACATTTATTGATTTAATGGCACAATATGAATGTTAATAGTGGAATTGTTTACATCTTAGCATTTGGAATGCTTAATGACCCACGAGCTTTGATAGCTAGGGCATCGTTGCTATTACTTTCAAGACATTGCGTGAAGTGTTTGATCTCTCTTTATTTATTTTGCTATTGATATTCACTATGTGGTACTCCCCGTTTATGATCATTTCATGAGGAAATGTCTTGATGGCTCGCGGGATGCAAGCTAGGGCATCATACATTGTTTATGAGCTCACTATTGAATACTGGCATTGTTTACATCTTTTCATTTGGAATTCTTGATGACTAGCAAGGTTTGAGAGCTAGGGCATCATTTCTATTACCTTCAAGGCATTGTGTGAAGTGTTTGATCTCTCTTTATTTATTTTTCTGTTGATATTCACTATGTGGTACTCCCTATTTATGATCATTTCATGAGAAAATATCTTGATGGCTCATGGGCTTCAAGCTAGGGCATCATACATTTTTCATGAGCTCACTGTTTAATATTGGCATTGTTTACATCTTTTCATTTGGAATGTTTGATGACCTGCGAGATTTGAGAGCTAAGGCATCATTTCTATTACCTTCAAGGCATTGTGTGAAGTGTTTGATCTCTCTTTATTTGTTTTGGTGTTGATATTCACTATGTGATACTCCCTGTTTATGATCATTTCATGAGGAAATGTCTTGATAGCTTATGGGATGCAAGCTAGGGCATCATACATTGTTCACGAGCCCACTGTTTAATACTGGCATTATTTACATCTTTTCATTTCGAATGATTGATGACCCACGAGCTTTGAGATCTAGTTCATCATTTCTATTACCTTCAAGGCATTGTGTGAAGTGTTTGATCTCTCTTTATTTGTTTTCCTGTTAATATTCACTAGCTATGTGGTACTCCCCATTTATGATCATTTCATGAGGAAATGTCTTGATGGCTCGTGGGCTGCAAGCTAGGGAATCATGCATTATTTATGAGCTCATTGTTTGAGCACCTCATGTCCCTATTTGATTATGAGGGACATGGGGTACTCAAACAATGAGCTCACAAATAATGTATGATGCCCTAGCTTGCAGCCCGCGAGCCATCAAGACATTTCCTCATGAAATGACCATAAACGGGGAGTACCACATAGTGAGTATCAACAATAAAAAAATAAAGAGAGATCAAACACTTCACACAATATATGTTATTTTATAAGATTTTATTAAGACTAAATATATTGTTTAATTTAGATTTTATTAAGACAAAGTATTTTGGGTTTGTTTTATTTTGTTTTATAAGATTTTATTAAGACTAAATATATGATATAAACTCATAATTATACTTGATATATATAATACAATGGTATGTAATATAATCTATACATTTGTGAGATGTGATTAATTCCAGTTATATGACGTTTTGAGATTAAATTGGTGAGTTTGTATACTTCCTCCATTTTAAACTAACCTATCTCTTCTATAATGATGGAGTCAAAGGTAATGATCAATGAGGTTATTGCTATTAGATCATACATTAATACACTTACTGTTTTGAATTTAAGCTTGGACATTATCCAATGTTATTGTTGTCATTGCATGCATGCTGCTGTTGTGCACAATATATTGTTTTATACACTGTTTATTTCATTGAGACTGTGAGCTTGACATTTGTAATATATTTGTTGTTATTGGATCAATGTTGCTATGTTGTTGAGGCTGTAGATTTCCTTTTACTGATCTTGTATAAACAACATATATACCATGTTGACTCATAGCCCATGAGGTGTTGCTTGATAACACATTTGACATCATACCTTTTGCTCTATTTTGGTCTTGATTTACTCACTACATGCACATGTTTCCTGAGTGCACATGTTATGTAGCATAGTTCATTTTAGAAGTGTATGGCTTGACAATACATATGCATAATTGTAGATGAGGATCAGTAATAGGGTGCTGGGCATTGATTAGATCCTTTGGATCTAACCCCATCTTTTCCTTCCTTGCAAGTTTTAGATCATACAAGAGCTTATTGGATTGAACCCTGGGTCAACACTTCATTACTTCAGGCAATGTCTGGTACCTTCATTATTTATGTTCATCCACTTATGTATGTTTGTATTCATTCATATTCTTTTGAAAGTTGGCTATTAGCAACCATATATGACCATTCTTGATGTTTTTGGGTCATTTGATGAAAAGATGTAAAAGTTTCTTAAAAGTTTTTATTTTTTATTTCAATTTTAAAATCATAAAATGAATAAAATTTAAAGATAAAAAATTAAGATAATCTTTTTCTTCACTTAATTTTTTTTTATAAAGCTCATAAAGCATGGTAAAAACATAAAGCTCATAAAGCATGGTTAAAGAGGGCCCTAATTGTGGTAAAATGGGAAAGTTGCCACCTTGCACTGCTCTTCATATGGTAGCTGCTAAGAAACTATGTTATAAAATTTCAAGGCATGAAATTTTATAATTTTTAACATCATACTTTTTTCTCCTTAGCATTGAGTTTACAATGTGGGGAAGTCGAAGAAAATATACGTATAGTTATAAAATTTCATGCCTTGAAATTTGGCATGAAATTTTATAACATAGTTCTTTAGCATTTGATCTTTATATGGCAACCATGACTTGAGGTAGGCATTCGAGCTTTGTCTTCTCATTAATTCAATTTCATTTTGATGGCATTTGTTGATTTAATGGAAAAATATGAATGTTACGACTGGTATTGTTTACATCTTTACATTTGGAATGCTCGATGACCCGTGAACTTTGAGAGCTAGTGCATCGTTGCTATTACCTTCAAGGCATTGTGTGAAGTGTTTGATCTCTCTTTATTTGTTTTTCTATTGATATTCACTATGTGGTACTCCCCGTTTATGATCATTTCATGAGGAAATGTCTTAATGGCTTGCGGGCTGCAAGCTAGGGCATCATGCATTGTTTATGAGCTCACTGCTTGAGAACTTCATGTCCCTATTTGATTGGCTGGTGATCTATTTATTATATTGATGCTATTAGATCAAATAGGGACATCAGTAATGAAATAATACACTTACTATTTTTAATTTGAGCTTATGCATCATGCAATGTTATTCCTATCAAAACAGTAAGTATATTAATGCATGATCTAATAGCATCAACCTCATTGATCATTACCTTTGACTCCTTAATCACTATAGAGGAGATAACTACCTACAACTATATTTCATAATTCCTCATTTGAAGTCATAGGTATTACAATATGAATTAAAACATTACATAGTGGCATTCAGATTAAGTACAATATGAATTCACATGCCTTTAATTATGATACACTTTTGAAAAGCTTGTCATAATATATATATATATATATATATATATATATATATATATATATATATATATATATATATATATATATATATATATATATATATATATATATATATATATATATATATATATATATATATATATAGTCAAGTAATAAAATATTATAAAACAATATACATTATGTGAAGTGTTTGATCTCTTTTTATTTATTTTTCTGTTGATATTCACTATGTGGTACTCCTATTTATGATCATTTCATGAGGAAATGTCTTGATGGCTCATGGGCTGCAAGCTAGAGCATCATGCATTGTTTATGAGCTCACTGTTTGAGCACCTAATGTCCCTATTTGATTGGTTGGTGCAATGTTTGTTACATTGATGCTATCAAAATAGAATGGAAGTGGTGATTCAATGCATCTATAGCCTCAACAACATATCGACATTGATCCAATAACAGAAAATACTATAAATATAACTAAAAAATTACACAATGACATTCAAATTAAGTACAATATGAATTCACATGCCTTTAATTATGATACACTTTTGAAAAGCTTGTCATTAAAATTATATATATATATATATATATATATATATATATATATATATATATATATATATATATATATATATATATATATATATATATATATATATATATATATATATATATATATATATATATATATATATATATATATATATAGTCAAGTAATAAAATCTTATAAAACAACATACATTGTGTGAAGTGTTTGATCTCTCTTTATTTGTTTTGTTGTTTATATTCACTATGTGGTACCTCCGTAGATGATCATTTCATGAGGAAATATCTTGATGGCTCATGGGCTGCAAGCTAGGGCATTATGCATTGTTTATGAGCTCACTGTTTGAGCACCTAATGTCCCTGTTTGATTGGCCGGTGCTATGTTTGTTATATTGATGCTATTAGATCAAATATGGACATAAGTAATAAAATAGGGACATCAAATAGGGACATCAGTAATAAAATAATACACTTACTATTTTGAATTTGAGCTCATGCATCATGCAATGTTATTGTTGGCATTGCATGCTTGCAGCTGTTGTGAACCATAATACCAACAATAATGCAATGTTATGAAATTTTGGGCTTAAATTGCTGAGTTTGTATACTTTCTCCATTTTAAACTAACCTATGACTTCAAAGGAGGAATTATGAAATATAGTTGTAGATAGTTATCTCTTCTATAACGATGGAGGAGTCAAAGGTAATAATCAATGAGGTTGCTACTATCAGATCATACATTAATACACTTACTATTTTGAATTTGAGTTCAGACATCATACATTGTTTTATACACCGTTTATTTCATTGAGACCATGAGCTTGGCATTTGTAATGTATTTCTTATTATTGGATTAATATTGCCATAGTTGAGGTTGTAGATGTCCTTTTACTGATCTTGTATAAACAACACATATACCATGTTGACTCACAACCCATGAGGTGTTTCTTGATAACACATTTGACATCATAATTTTTGCTCCATTTTGGTCTTGCTTTACTCACTGCTTGCATATGTTTCTTGAGTGCATGTAGCATAGTTCATTTTAGAAGTGTATGGCTTGACTATGCACATGCATAATTGTAGATGAGGATCAGTAATAGGGTGTCGTGCATTGCATAGATCCTTTGGATCTAATCCCATCTTTTCCTTCCTTGTAGCTTTTGGATCATACAAGAGCATACTGGATTGAACCTTGGGTCAACACTTCATTACTTCAGACAATGTTTGGTGGCTTCATTATTTATGTTCATCCACTTATGTATGTTTGCATTCATTCATATTTTTCTGAAAGTTGGTGATTAGCACTACCATATAGGACCATTCTTGATGTTTTTGGGTCATTTGATGAAAAGATGTAAATAGGGACATCAGTAATAAAATAGGGATATCTTAATCTTTATGAGCTAAAATTTAAAACAATAAGTGTTTATTTTATTACTGATGTCCCTATTTAATCTGATAGCATCAATATAACAAATAGAGCACCGACCAATCAAATAGGGACATGAGGTGCTCAAACAGTGAGCTCATAAAAAAATATTTAGTCTTAATAAAATCTTATAAAACAACATATATTGTGTGAAGTGTTTGATCTCTCTTTCTTTATTTTGGTGTTGATATTAACTATGTGGTACTCCTTGTTTATGATCATTTCATGAGGAAATATCTTGATGGCTCGCGGGCTGCAAGCTAGGGCATCATATATTATTCATGAGCTCACTGTTTAATATTGGTATTGTTTACTTCTTTTCATTTGAAATGCTTGATGACCCATGAGATTTGAGAGCTGGGGCATCATTTCTATTACCTTCAAGGCATTGTGTGAAGTGTTTGATCTCTCTTTATTTGTTTTGATGTTGATACTCACTATATGGTACTCTTTGTTTATGATCATTTCACGAGGAAATGTCTTGATGGCTTGCAGGCTGCAAGCTAGGGCATCATGCATTGTTTATGAGCTCACTGTTTGAGCACCTCATATCCCTATTTGATTGGTTGGTAATCAAACAATGATCTCATAAACAATATATGATGCCTGAGCTCAAATTCAAAATAGTAAGTGTATTATTTTATTAAGACTAAATACATTATTTCATTAAAATTTTATTAAGAAAAAGTATTTTGGTTTAGTTTTATGTTGTTTTATAAGATTTTATTAAGACTAAATATATGATGTAAACTCATAATTATACTTGATATATATATATACTTCAAAGGAGGAATTATGAAATATAGTTGTAGGTAGTTATCTTTTCTATAATGATGGAGGAGTGAAAGGTAATGATCAATGAGGTTGCTGCTATTAGATCATACATTAATACACTTACTATTTTGAATTTGAGCTCGGGCATCATGCAATGTTATTGTTGTCATTGCATGCTTGTTGTTGTTGTGCACCATATATTATTTTATACACTATTTATTTCATTGAGACTATGAGATTGGTTTTTCTTTCAGAAGTGTATGGCTTGACTATGCACATGCATAATTGTAGATGAGGATCAGTAATAGGTGTATACAAGGGAAAGTATCCTCATAAGATTAGTATTGATAATAATGGAGATACAAACTAAATAAACCACAATATAGAAATCTATCTAAGCTAGAAATTGACAACTAAGCATCTTATGGTTCTCTAACTAAGAATGTTAACGCAAAGGTCTTAGCAAGCTTCCATTAATGACAGTCCTAGAATGAGAAAGATAAATGATTAAATCTAAAGCTAATTGTTAAATCCCAAATTGAATGCTAAATTAAATCTAGATTTCCTTTCTAAGCTCAAATTGTAAGAGGTTCAATGCAATTCTCAGATGTGTGGTTATGAATTATGAAAGAATTTGGTCTTCCTTTTATAGATTTTTCCAATGATAGGGGGTGTAGTGTAGTTAATCATGATTAAGCCTTGGTTGAGTCTTTGGTTCCACCCTTTGAAGACAATGTAAAGTTTGTGTCCTCAAAGCTTGAGACAAGTAGACAAGATCAATGGACAAGATTCTCTTTCACTTTGAGTGATTGAGATTGAGTTTGGCTTGATCCATGTGAATGTCTTTCCTCAAATCCTATTGGTTGATTGAATTTCCTCCTTTTGTGGTTGTTGAGAGAAATTAGGATTTATTAATTGATATAAATTGATTTCTTTAGCCATGTACCCCTTGAATGGGTTGAATTTGATTTAATCCAAGACTATACAATTAATTGAATTAATTGCACTTTGATTTGATTGCATTTGATTAAAATGCTCTCAATTTGATTTATCTCAAATTAAGACTTGATTTTAATTTTGATTGGCTAAATATACATTGTGATTCAATTGATTCAATTTTGTCCTTGATTTTCTTTTATTTGACTTGATTTGTCATTGAATTGTCTTTGTCCATTTTCAGGTGATTACAAATGCCCCTCTTTGAGTTGACGTGCGAAGCATGTCGATTCAAAGAATAATCTGATCTTGCTTGATGATAAGTCCTGATTCATTGATGGTCGATCTTTGATGTTTGTTTGATGTCTTTTGATGGTCGATCCTTGATGTTTGATATGAGATTGATGCAGATTTTGATGATTTTCCTTTCAATTGACATGGTACTTTGATGGTCGTTCTTTGATTAATCCTTGATATGATGTTCGATTCAATGGAAAGATTCTAATATGATACCTGATTTGATGATTAATTTCTTGATGTGATGCCCCATTTGATTGATTACGAAAAATTTCCTGATAAAAAAAACTTTCGCTTTGATTTGATGATTGGTCTCTTGATTGATGATGATTTTACTGCTGATGTTGATTTTTCTGATGGTATGCCCCTTAGGAAATGAATCAAAATGATTTTGGATGATTTGGGTGAGATTGAGAAATTTTGATTTGTTTCCTGATATAGAAATTTGAAAATGCCCCGATCATGAGAGAATTTGATGAGAAGAGATTTGATTGATAAGATGTTGATGCTCCAGATAAGTTGATGATGGTTTGGTATCATTTGATGTCAGTCAGAATCACTTGGTTGATGTTTATGTCAATCTGATAGGATAAGTTGATGGGTTGATATTTCTCTCTCAAGATCTAGAGAGACAAAACAATGATTTTCCTTCCTCAAGATCTAGAGTTAGGAGATTTGATGCGCTCAAGATGAGAAAATAGCTGATATGCGAACTTGATTGATGTTAGATGATCACTTGGATGATTTGAATGATTTATATTTGATATGATGTGATTAGATGTTTTGATGATACAGGGTCGATTGGATTTCTTCATGATGCAAAATTAAGGATTGATAGAAGAGAAGATAATGAACATAATTAGGTTGCCCCTATTTGATCAACATGATTGATTATTGATGATTTCCTTGATGGAGTATGAATCCTTTTGATAGATCAAACATTTGATAATGTATCTTGATGATGTTGATGTACTTTTGATGATCGGATTGAGCATGATTTTTTTATGATGGATACTTCAAGCATTGATGATGTTGATCAGGACTTTGATGATATCGATAGACATTTGATGATGTAGATCAAGACCTTGATTATATATTGATGGAAATTTGATGATGTAGATCTCAAAATATTTGATGATGTACCATTGATGATATCATTGATCATTTGATGTATCTTGATTTGGTATTTTGATGATAATAACTCCACCCCCTTTCTATTTTCCTCTTGCAATTATAAACTAAGAAAGGAAAAATATAGAGTAAATGCACTTAATCAAAGATGTATGCAACTAACTATCATTATTCAAAATTTGGAAGCTTATATTCATCATTGAGCTTTTGGAACATGAAATTGGTACAATCATCACTGGTTCAACCATGATGATATGAATACCTCTTTCCTCGGGTTTTAATAATTGCAAGTAAATAGACAAAGAATTGATCCCTTTCATATACAATTGTCCTCAATGATTCTTTGATGATCATGTCATTAGATGGATTCGCATATTGCTATGAATCAACCTGACAAGCACTCAAGAAGAAATCAAGAAAATATCATGTCTTCATCATCGCTCATCTAGTCCAAGGCTTCATCAATTTGCTAAAAAGACATGATTCAAAAAATTTAGTAACACTTCGAACATTTTTTCTTTTGTTTGTAGATCCATATCTCAAAAACTTTATCCACTTTGATCCTTAGTTATGTTTAAACCTTTTAGATTTTGATCTGATTTGTTGTTTGAAGATTTAATGTGTCAAATGTTGTTGTTTAGATCAAGTATTTGGATGTTTGAGATGTAATATTGATCAAGAAGTTCAAGTGTAGCAATTTTTCAATCTCAATGTAATGATTTTGAGCAAATTGATGTTTGATTTTCTAAGCTCGTTGAATTTGGATTGGTGGCCCCATTTTGATTTGGAAAAGATAGTGCTTTGTTGGGCAATGTAACTTTTGAGAGTAATTTCAGATTTGCAATTTTTTTAGATTTTAAAAAGATTTTCAAATTTTTTTTTGGCTTTTTAAAATATTTTTGATGTTTTTGGATTTTTAGAGATTTTTTTTGGATTTTCAAAGATTTTTTATGTTTTTGGATTTTTAAAGATTTTTTATTTTTTTTGATGTTTTTAGATTTTTAGAGATCACTAGTTCTCAAGCAAGATCACATTGAATTTGTCTCAATGTCTAGCAAGGTATAGAACATGAAAGATGGATTTGCAAACTGATGGATGCGAGATGAATAGGCCATGATGGATGAAGCAAGTGTGTTACTCATAGGACCATCTCCTCAAGATTATCCAAGCTAAGGAAAAATAATATCTCAATATAGGCCAATGATGTCGTGTTGGATAGCATATTGAATAATGACCTGGTGTCATGACAATGGTCCAAAGGAGTGGACATATCAAGAGACTTTTTCTAACATTTTTGTTTTCATTCTTCAATTGGATCAAGATCAAGGGATCAATATGGATAGGATCACACAATCATGATAAAGGGGTGGTGAAGGCTATGAGTGAATGGTTTGAGATTATGGGAAGGATTCTTAGGAATAATGAAGGTGGCTTTAGGATAAGCAAGATCATGATAAGGTAGCATGAACACAACAAGTGAATAGGCTGATGGATAGGGTAACTCATGTCAAGATACTTAATGCTCACAAATATGTTCAACCTTGTCAAGATCAAAGGTTAAAGATGGAATACAAATGCAAGTGAGATAAATGGTAGAAAGATGGAGGATATGATGGATGAAACTTGCCCCCAAGTGTAGAGTGCAAGAGAGAGGAATTACGCATGACGCTTGTTTGCCAGGTTTTCATCATGGTATTTGTCCAAGATGCCACAAGAAGTGGTTTTCACCATAGGATGGATTTTTTTTCTTTTCTTTTTCTCTTTTTGGATGGACTCAAGCCTCATGCTCTTTGTATACTCCTTGAAAAGGTATGATATGATGTGCCAAGGCCGTTGAAAGGTATGCTCAAAGATGTTGATAGGGTGATGGAAATGTGATATGGTGGATAAGGTAGAGGGTGGCTAAAGATTTATGCAATGAATTGGATAAGGGAAATGGAAGGATAATGAATGAGAGGATAATAAGTCTTTCTATGTGTGGGCATGAAAAAGGGAATGGAAGAATAATGAATAGGAGGATAAGAAGTATTATCAAGATCAACACTGATACACACCTTGAAGGGCAATGGAATAATGCAACAAAAATGGGTAAGATAGCTTGAGACTTTGATGTAAGAGAGGATATGGATCTTCAGACACAAGGACTCAAAATGGATGGATGAGATGGAATGAATTTGGGAGAATGTGGAGTGGAAGCCTTTGAAAGCTTGAATGTTAACTTGATTTCTCTTTTGTGTTCAAGTCCTTCAAAAGTGACTTGGGAATCCACACTTTCTTTGATCTTTCTTTCCTTTTGGATGTTTTAGAATGCATTTCTTCAATGAGGGATTTAGGAATCCACATTTTTTTTTATTTTTCTTTTTGCATGATGGACCTTTTTGGTCTCTTGAATATTTATTTTTTTCTTTCATTCACATGTCGATTAGATGGGACATGGTGCTCTTCATACATAAGTGGATTCTTAGATTTCTAATTTTTATGTTGCGCATTCAAATTTCTTCCAAAGGACTTGGGATTGGTGGATGAATAAGGTTGATATGAATTGTTCATATGGATGGGTGTTTGGTTTCTTAAGTATGTATGTCTTTGTTGATCTTGATAGGGTATAGGGTAAGTGGATTGTGGGATAAGGATAGTAGGAAAGGTTGATGAAGGAATGTAAGGGCCCAATATGGATTTGGAGAATGTATAAGGTTTCAAGTTTGGGATATAGGGACCAAGGATGGATTTGGAGGATGTATAAGGACTATGCTTATGCACAAATGGAGGTAAATGGGATGTGGGAGGGATATCAACATCTTTATTTTGAACTGCATGGCCAAGGCTTTTGTCTTTCGGATTTATCTTTGTACCAATAGACTTATATGTAGCTTTGATAGGAGTGACTTTGATATGAGCAGTTGAAGCTTGAGATAGATATGGAGGCTTATGAAAAGTAGATGTTTGGGTACTTTAATCTTGACAAGGATCTTTTGATAGCCTGGGAAGAATACTTTTCTTTTCATTTTCAATAAGTTCATTAGAGATGGAAGGAATACTTTGATCTTGCTTAGGAGATTGGTATGATATAGGAGGTGAAGGAATATGGGGTGTTTGAGATGGAAGTATATCTTCTTGAAAGAAATGGAAGGGTATGAAGGGTTCATCATAGGATTCTTGGGATATGGGACTTTGGTCAACTATAGGATAAGGAGGGATATTATGTTGATCTTGATCCTTAATAAGACTTGTTTCTTTGCAATTTTGATTAGTCTCTTGACATGGAGCCACTTCCAAGGACAATGTAGGAGTTTGGATCCACACAAGGGATTCTTGAAAGGATGATGCATGTTCATTTGAAATAGGAATGACAGGCATTGTAGCACATGAAGGCTTGGAGTCTATAACCTTTGAAGCATGAAAGAAGTTTGTAGAAAGATGTAGGTTAGCTTGGATATATTTTAGAGGTATCCCTTGAGGGTATACATAGTCATTATGAAAACTATTTGGATCTTTGTTTGATGGAGGAATATTGGATAGCTTTTCTTCTATATGAAATGGATGAATGGTGGAATAGGTGAAAGCTATAAGAGGACCACTACTAGACATGTGTTCATAAGTTTGATCTTGCTTGAGAAAAGTATCTTCATTAGATGATTCATTAGGATTTTCAATTTCAATTATGTCATCATCAATAAGATTTTGGATTTTATGTTTCAACTCCATGCAATTTGAAGTTTCATGCTCACTATGTCTATGATATGCACAATAGTTACTCCAAAAGATAAAACCACATGAAGTGATTTGAGGCAACGTGATGAAATCATTTTCAAGGACTTTTTCCAAAGCTGATTCGTATAAAATTCCTAAAGGAGTAAATGATCTATCCCAAGGATATTTGGATGTAGTTGTGTTTCTGAAAGAGTTGTCATATGATGAATATTGTTGAGATGAGACTAATTCCTCTTGATTTCCTTGATCAAAGATGAGATTCTCTTGATATTTTGAAATAGGTTCTTCATCAAATATTGGTTTATCATTAGGATATTCTTGATCAAATATAAGGTTTTCATGATATTCTTTTTGATCAAATTTTGAATTATCAAAGATATGGTGTTCGTGAGGTTTTTCTTGATCATAGAGGTAAGGAAACAATGTTCTTAATGAGAATTGGTCGGATAATGTTTCCATTTCTTTTTCCATTTGTGAATAGAATATTGTCTTGAATTTTTATTGTTAATTGATTTTTGGATCTTAATGAATGTTTTCTTTTTGTAATCAAAGATCTTCAAGCAAAACACAATGATTTTATCAATTATCACAAGAAATTCTTCCAAGCAATCTACCTTAGGTCAAATTTGGCTTTTAAATGGCTCTAATGAGGCATGCTTGCTGATTTATCAAGGATTTAGTATGGATTCCATTCAAAATAGATCCTAAACTTACATCCCCCAAGTAAGTTAAGGGGCTTCCCACCACCGGTATATCAGAGTTTTGCACAATCCGTGAGGACTACTCGAGGAAGTTTGAAAATTTAGTATCCTTTTGTCACACACCCGATTAAGGATGTATGCATTTTGGTTTATAGCGGGTTGGATTCTCACAGAAAAAGAAAGCGTATCCCACTTTGGGCTGTCCCTCTCACCAGCCCTTTTAAGGAAAATCTCGAGAGGCGAGCCCAACTAAAGTTCTAGCATGGTATTCTCTGTAGGAAGTAATTTTTTGTTTCTTTTTTGCATGCAAAAAAGAAATTATTATTTTTAGCACTTTTTAACAAACATACTTAACAAGGTTCAATTTCCAACCCACTAACTAATGAGAATTGAGTATTGCTACTCTTTTCTACAAATGTAAGGGGTTTTTCAATTAAGTGTTTGGTTTATTCCTTTAAGCTATCCAAATTAATAGATTTTTAAAGGACAAAGGCACAATTTAAGCACGCATATCACCAAGTTTTAAGGCTTACCTTTCCTTGTAGCTAACAAAAGTTAGGGGCATTTTTGAGTTATCTCCATGATTTTATGCTTACCTTGGCTATAGTTCCTTTCCAATGTGCTTTTTTTTCTCCAACAAGTTAGTCAACAAAGCCAACCAAAGTGAAGAAACCAAAGATAAATTTAAAGAAACAAAGACAAACTAAATTTTAAGCCTTACTTGTCAAAGCTTTGCCTTCTCTATTGAATCTACTCTCTAGATTTTTTTCTTTTCTGTGGTCAGACATCCTCCAGAGTTATGAAAATCATTTTACCACAGTTAGATAATGAAAATTTACAGTTTATGCAAAAGTGCTACCATAAGTTTAAAAGTGCTATTTTACTACGTAAAAGTGCTGCTAATCTGATTAAAAGCGCTTTTTAAACTCTATCAAAAAATTCAAAAGAACACAAATAACTAGCAGAAGCACTACATAATTGATTAAAGATGGTAACAATACGGTAAAAGCGCTTAGTAAAATATCAAAAGCGCTCAGTAGTAAAGGAAAATGCGTTGTTGGTCTGTGCAAAAGTGCTATAAGAATGATAGATAGATAATAGAAAGATCAAAAGCATCAAGGATCGGTGCAAAGGCGCACAACTTTATCGCAGAAGTGCTGGAACAATGCTTGAAAGTGTCATTTAATCATGCAAAAGTGTTGTTTAACCTATCAAAAGTGTTATTTCCTAAAAAATCCGAGAGTTAAACACATGCAAATTTGATAAAAATGATATAACTCTGAGCGTTTAACCAAGTGAAGCATTCTGCCCCACGATGGGCGCCATTTTGTATACAAAGGAAAGTATCTTCATAAGATTAGTATTGACAATAATTGAGATAAAAACTAAATAAACTACAATATAGAAATCTATCTAAGCTAGAAATTGACAATTAAGCATCCTATGGTTCTCTAACTAAGAATGTTAATACAAAGCTCTCAACAAGCTTCCATTAATGACAGTCCTAGAATGATAAAGATAAATGATTAAAGCTAAAGCTAATTGTTCAATTCCAAATTGAATGCTAAATTAAATCTAGATTGCCTTTCTAAGCTCAAATTGCAAAAGGTTCAATGCAATTCTCAGATGTGTGGTTATGAATTATGAAAGAATTTGGTCTTCCTTTTATAGATTTTCCCAATGATAGGGGGTGTAGTGTAGTTAATCATGATTAAGCCTTGGTTGAGGCTTTGGTTCCACCCTTTGAAGACAATGTAAAGTTTGTGTCCTCAAAGCTTGAGACAAGTAGACAAGATCAATGGACAAGATTCTCTTTCACTTTGAGTGATTGAGATTGAGTTTGGCTTGATCCATGTGAATGTCTTTCCTCAAATCCTATTGGTTGATTGAATTTCCTCCCTTTGTGGTTGTTGAGGGAAATTGAAATTTATTAATTGATTTAAATTTATTTCTTTAGCCATGTACCCCTTGAATGGGTTGAATTTGATTTAATCCAAGACTATACAATTAATTGAATTAATTGCACTTTGATTTGATTGCATTTGATTAAAATGCTCTCAATTTTGATTTATCTCGAATTAAGACTTGATTTTAATTTTGATTGGCTAAATATGCATTATGATTCAATTGATTCAATTTTGTCATTGATTTTCTTTGATTTGACTTGATTTATCATTGAATTATTTTTGTCCATTGTCAGGTGATTACAATAGGATGCCATTCATTGCTTAGATATTTTTTTATCTAACCCCCATCTCTCTTTTCTTTGCAAGTTCTGGATCACATAGGGGCACACTAGATTCATACCCGGGTAAAAAATTCATCACTTCAGGCAATGTCTGGCACCCTTATTATTTATGTTAATCCTCTTATGTATGCCTATACTCTTGCATTTTTTTTCTGAAAGTTATTTTCCTTGTATAGTGTATACAAGTTATTTTTCATATATATACATGTAGTCTTTAGATGCAAAAATTCATTTTCCTTTACATGTATCTTTGCATGAAATGAACACAAATTAAGCAAGATCATCTAATAATGAAAACTAGGGTACTGTAGTCACTCATCTAGTAATTAGTTCCCCAAACCATTACTAAGGATTGAACATAAGTCTAAATCCCCAAACCTATTGTTCTATGTGTCCTTATTGCCTTCGTAATTTTGGTTCAACCCCTATAGGATGCCCAAGCCTAGAGGCCAAGGAAAGTACCCAAGAGCACTTGAAAGAAAGATGAATGAAACCATTGTCCTTATGTGGGTAAACCCATATAAGTGTTCTTCCTTAGCATCACAACTCCTACTTGAGGATCCACAATCATGCATTGAATGTCTTACTGATGTCCCTATTTGATTAGCCGGTGCTCTGTTTGTTATATTGTTGTTATAAAAATAGAATGGAATTAGTGATTCAGTGCATCTACAACCTCAACAACATGGTAGGATTGATCCAATAATAGAAAATACATTAAAAATGTCAAGCTCACGGTCTAAATGAAATAAATAGTGTATAAAACAATATATGGTGCACAACAGCAACAAGCATGCAATGAAAATAATAACATTGGATGACGCCCGAGCTCAAATTCTCAAATTCAAAATAGTAAGTGTATTAATGTATGATCTAATAGCAGCAACCTCATTGATCATTACCTTTCACTCCTCCATCATTATAGAAGAGATAACTACCTACGACTATATTTCATAATTCCTCCTTTGAAGTATATATATATATCAAGTATAATTATGAGTTTACATCATATATTTAGTCTTAATAAAATCTTATAAAACAACATAAAAATAACCCATGAAAATACTTTGTCTTAATAAAATCTTAATAAAATAATATATTTAATTTTAATAAAATAATACACTTACTATTTTGAATTTGAGCTCATGCATTATTTATGAGCTCATTGTTTGAGCACCTCATGTCCCTCATAATCAAATAAGGACTTGAGGTGCTCAAATAGTGAGCTCATAAACAATGCATGATGCCCTAGCTTGCAGCCTGCAAGGCATCAAGATATTTCCTCATGAAATGATCATAAATGAGGAGTACCACATAGTTAGTGAATATCAACAACAAAACAAATAAAGAGAGATCAAACACTTCAAACAATATATGTTGTTTTATAAGATTTTATTAAACAAACAATGAGCTCATAAACAATGCATGATGCCCTAGCTTGAAGCCCGCGAGCCATCAAGAAATTTCCTCATGAAATGATCATGAACGGGGAGTACTACATAGTGAATATCAACAACAAAAAAAATAAAAAGAGATCAAACACTTCACACAACGCCTTGAAGGTAATAGAAATGATGCACTAGCTCTCAAAGCTCGCGGGTCATCAAGCATTCGAAATGAAAAGATGTAAACAATACCATTATTAAATAGTGAGCTCATGAACAATGTATGATGCCCTAGCTTGTAGCCCGTGAGCCATTAATACATTTCCTCATGAAATGATCATAAATGGGGAGTACCACATAATGGATATCAACAATAAAACAAATAAAGAGAGATCAAACACTTCACACAATATATGCTGTTTTATAAGATTTTATTAAGACTAAATATATTGTTTTATTAATATTTTATTAAGACAAAATATTTTGGGTTAGTTTTATGTTGTTTTATAAGATATTTATTAAGACTAAAAATATGATGTAAACTCAATATAAAAAATAGAGCACCGACCAATCAAATAGGGACATGAGGTGCTCAAACAGTGAGCTCATAAAAAATGCCAGTATTAACATTGATATTGTGCCATTAAATCAACAAATGCCATCAAAATAAAATTGAGTTAATGAGAAGATAAAGCTTGAATGCCTACCTCAAGTCATGACTGCAATATGAAGATCAAATGCTAAGGAACTATGTTATAAAATTTCAAGGCATGAAATTTTATAACTGTACAAATATAAAATTTCAAGGAATGAAATCTGACCTTTGATTTGACCTTGATAATGTCCCCTCCATTCCTTATGCTTGATCATGATTGCCTTGTGTTGATGGGCATGGTGGGTTACTGTTGTGGATGCATCATTTGGAAATGATGCCATAGCAACACTAGATGGAACAACAACATCTGGTGTTGTTACACTATTTAGATGATGCAGTCACAACAATGATTCAATAGGTGTTCATAGAGACATAAATGCAGCCACAATAGTGATTCACCAAGTGTTCATAGAGACATAAATATAGGGCTTTATTTGGATTCCAACACCTATACACTACACATGTTGTTGAGTACATTTTCCTGAGTGCACATGTTCTGTAGCATAGTTCATTTCAGAAGTGTATGGCTTAACTATGGGCATGCATAATTATAGATGAGGATCAATAATAGGGTTTCAGACATTGCTTAGATCCTTTGGATCTAACCCCATCATTTGCTTCATTGTAGTTTCTGGATCATACATGAGCATACTGGATTGAACCCCAGGTCAACACTTCATTACTTCAGACAATATCTAGTACCTTCATTATTTATGTTCATCCACTTATGTATGTTTGCATTCATTCATATTCTTCTGAAAATTGGCTATACTCATATTTTTCTTGTGTCTGAGTCTTCTAACTATGATCAATTTAATGTTGTAAATCTTGACATAGAATTTGATATCAACCTATCATATATCCATTCCAAATGATATAACTCCATTTGAATAAACATACATGCCAACCATTTGACAAAATTTCCATATGAAATCTAGAGCAATACATTAATTTTATAGAAAATTCATGATTTATAATGCCCCTTGATTTATAGTGAATTAATTTTATAGTGAATTCATGATTTATAATTCAGTTGTAGCAGCTCAATGTGTTTGAACTCAAGAATACCCCTTACTTGGTTTCCTACAAAGCCTTTGGCAAAATCTGTCAAAAAATTAAAAGTTTGGTCAAAGTAAGTGTATAAATGAAGGATGAAACAGATAGGAAGCTGTGAGAAGCTATGAGAAGGTGACATGAAGCTAATGAAAGGAGACATCTCAATGATGTTAAATCACAAGGGATTCTCTTTGTTCCCTGCAATGAAGTGAGCTAATTCTGAAAGTATAAATAGATAATTTTAACAATGTATAAAGTCCTTCACAAGATGTAATAAAAACACTGGCAAGGCACGAAAATTGTTTGATGAAATGCCACAATAGTGGTGTCTCATGCAATGCTGAGATATTTAGTTATATGCAATGCTGAGATATTCAAAATATTGTTAGATAAATAGATAATTTTAACAATGTATAATGTCCTTCACAAGATATAATGAAAACTATGGAGTGAACTATGTTTGTCTGATTATATAACTATTATCTTATGTCAGGTATCCCACACACTCTCATGGATTGTCAGGTACAAGCTAATACACCCCATAGAGATTAATGTCTTTTACCATTTGTAAAATATCTCTCATTTCCATCTATCTTTCTCATTGCATGAAGTGCAAGTACCAGCAAATAGGTATTTGTCAGAATTATCTTCCTCGAGCGAGGAAAATCTAGGAATGGAAGAAGAAAGTGAGACATTTAGTACGTCTAATTCAATGAGATCGACTTGAGGTCAAAAAATCAGGAAGAAATTCAGTAAACGCATGAAATTTTTCCTTGCTCAAAGGGGGTCGTGTTCTTATGATGATGAGAGCAAAGGCAACTTCAAGCTTCCCTTTAGGTACAAACATCTACAGAAACAATGGGTCCCCGATGAACTTCCTTCAATAAACACTGATTTTTGCGTTAAAGAGAGGATATATCGCATAACACCATCTTCATTACATGGTTTGGGCCTATTTTCCATGGATGGCATAAAGGTCTCTTACAAAAAAGTTGTCAAATTGATGGAGTATGTCAGACCTTGTTATGATTACAGTAGTTGGATGCAGATTGTTAAATATAAAAAATGTATGTGTAGGTATGCACTTGCGAAAAATTATATACAACAAAAAGTCAGTGAACAAAGTAAAATAGTAGCTATATACATTGACAGAAGACCAAAAGCATCAGGGAATATTGCAGGTTTTATAAACAGTATATGACCTATGTCAACTAAGAAGCAACCCAATTGCATATTTGAGGCACGTGAGGGAAATCACGTATTTGTGTGTGCGATCAAGTCAATACATGGAGGTGAGGAGCTGCTTATCGATTACAATTTAAATCACATAGATACAAAAAACCCCATCACTATCATGGACGAGGTGGTACACATTTTGATAATTGTCTATTATTCAATGTAACTTAAAGAATAAGAACACGTGTTTTAACATATCTAAATGATTTTTTTTGAAATACAGAGCTATAGTATGGATCAACAGCCACATGATACACACGATGGTGATAGTTCTCATGGGACTTCTTCTTCTCGATAGGTAAAACTCATTGTTGTTATACAAATGCACATACAAGAAAAATGTTAATGTGTATTTTTTGTTATTCTACTATTTTGGATTGCTTTTAAATAAAGGGCTAATAATATTGTTCTCACAAATGAGTGCTGATCAGAAAAAGGGAAAGGAACAAGTAGTCCATGAGGAGCCACATGATGAGAAGGATCCATTTGATGTTGATTTTTTATCAGAGGTTAATCCCGTGGTTGCACTGCAAAGGGTCATTCATGCAATATCAAAAGAGTTAGCTTGAATGATAGATATTCAACCTCACACTCCTAAAATAAAAAAGACAGAGGATGTGTTGATTGGCCGTGTTCAGAATTATAGAGTAAGTATTAATGTAGTTTTTAATTATAACAAAAATTCAATAATGATTTTTATAGTATACTATTTTATTTATGTCATTAACTAAAATATATGTGTTCTCTTTACAGAGGATGCTAAATAGATTAAAAGGCATCACCTTAGATGCAAATACTTCAGGTGGTACATCACATGTTTTATCCTCCATCTTGTCCATGGTTATCCATATTTTTTTTATGCTCTAACAATATTTTTATTCAGCACCTGCTATTGATCCTATGTTGAGTACGCCACCTAGTACGAAGATCAGATCCATAGAGGTAGTGTCGCATGCAATGTTGGAAGCATGTAGCATGACCACATATGCGATGGCAACACCTACTATTGGTAAGTAGACTCCTCTTTTTCTTTCTCATTTATCATGTGTTTATTTCACTTGAACTATATATTCTTTCTTAGGGGGAATTTTGTAATATTGGATTCATTTTATGTAGTGACGCAATTCCTGGATGTACTCGTGTTAAATGTACGGGAATAATACAAAATTATGATCAATTGCTCATGAGCAATGAAGATGGACTTCCCTTGCGAGTAGCCTAGCTTCCAGGTACTTTAAAGATTGATCCTTTCTTTTACTATACAATATAATACTCATAATGTAATGCACTAACCCCCTGTGTGGTCCCTTGCAATAACTAATTATATAATAATCTCATTATTATCTTATAGGGAATAATCTATTTTATGAAAAATTTAATGATAAATGTTTGCGCATTTTCGGGCCGACCATATGCACATGGTATCATATTTTGATTTCATTGCAAGATCAGATTTCATTTCATCCCTTTCTTCAAGTATATTAAAAGGTAGCTTCACTTCATTTATGAATCTAACAGTTTTTTTTCTTAAAAGGTTGTCAACAAAAGATAAAGGGTTAAAGAATAAACTCATTGACTCTATGACAACACTTTTTGGACCTGAAGTCTTTCATAGACTTAAACTCATTGAGAAAGTGAGCCAAGTTTTGAAGTATATTAGGGACAACTATAGGACCCAAATAGAACACAACCTTTATTACGAGTGGCCTCCCTATATTCCTGTTAATGAGTGGGAGAATCTTAAAAAAGATGCACTTGAGAGAAGCGCAAGACATAGTGGACAAGTAGTATCACCCGAAGAAAGAAGGTATGTGATAATCTTAATAATGAAACTATGTACTATTTACTCTTTGTACTTATGTAATGTAACATATTTCAAACATCACATAGGTTGCCTAAGACAACAAAGGCAATAGAAGCAAGAAAACAAAAGCACGGGAAACACAAGCTTGACTCGGGTGGATATTCAAAACTTGCTGCACAAGTTGTAAGTATTAGTAAAAGAAAAATCGTATGCAAATATTTATAAATTGTAATCAATTTAGTTTTGATGAAATTCACTACAATAAAAATTCATGATACCAATAAAAAATGCAGGCCTTGGAGTTCACAAAATCGATTACAGAAGAGGACAAGAAAATAGGCTACAAACAAGGCTATAAAGTCGTGGTTGAACGATATTGAGCAATGACTGCACAAGTTTAAACTGTTGGATCTATTGATCAGGTAAATAAGCCAATTGATTTTTATTTCAAGTTGAATACTTTACCAATTACTGTATTTGATGTTAAGTTCCAACATAAAGTGAATATATTTGTTTTAAGTAAGGAAACAATGATTATATATATGTTTAAAAATTTAAAGGGAATATATTTATATGTATTAAACAAAATGATTAACATTTCTCAGTATTTGTCTTGTATTTATATGTATATATTGTTGATAAATGCACTAATTATTTACATTGGAATGTAGTCTTCCGATATTGATACTACAGCGGCTGAGCACGACGGAGGCGTCAATTCGAATGTGGATTGTAGTACTCAAGGTATACATTTTCTATTCGAATTTTGATTAATGAATATGTAATACAAGTAAACATGTTAAATTGAATTTGGCGTAGTAATAAAAATTTAATTATAAGGTGTTGGGATTAATAAAACATTTTGTATTGTAGTTGCAGGGGATGCAGAGGTTGTTCCCGATGAGCGTGTCGAGGTTCAAGCCGCTAGGCAAGATGATGTGGTTGGACAAGGTAAAGAGCATCACATTTATGTTTTTTAAAGTATTGAAATGCTTGTAACAATAATGGATATGTTTTTAAATTAACCCCAATTATGATAATATGTTTTTAATTGAAGCCTTTTATTTGTTATTGCAGAGGACCCACCTTTGTAAAGGATAGTGAGATCATGTGCACGATCGAGAAGAAATGACGATGTGGACATGGATATGCCTCTACAACAATATAAGGAAGAAAAAAAAAGGAAAAAGCCAAAAAAAAATGATTCTCATCTAAGCAACTTATTTAATAATGACTAATGTTTATTTATTGATGTTTATTTGATAATGAATGATGTTTATTTCTCAATGTTTATTTGATAATGATTGATGTTTATTTACACGTGTTTGAGCTTAGTTCTATGTTTTCTTTCATTCTTGCATTTGAAATGTTAATGGGCTACATACAAAGGTATGTCGTAAGTATATAGGGTTTTCTCCCTCCAAGCGTATTGTTTCTATTATTGTTTCTTCTACTCTTCTCAAAAAATCTATTTATCGCTACTAGAAATACTGAGTTTCCTTTTATACACTGTTGTAATGTTGGAGGGGTTTTTGCTAAATTTTAGTGGATTTCATATTTTGGGAGAAATTAGTATTAGAATGTTCAATGGGTTCTTTTCTAAAAAACACTACTTGAACAACAACAAAACTTGTAATACAAACGCTGATTGCAACTACCAAGTTAGAAGCTTCACAAACAACCTTAAATCATCATCTTGTCTAGAATGGTTAATCAATTGTTTAAGGTGGATTAGTTGTGATGATGAGACACTCCATTCTGATTCTTGGAAATTGATTTGTAACCATAAGTGATAGAGTTGAGGGGAGATGAAGGAATACCAAACAGTGAATTTGGAAATTTTCATCAGAAAAATTGCAGTGGAGGTATGATCAATAGAGAAGATAGTAATGATCGTGGGAGAATGAATAGTGGTTACAGTTGTAGTGGGGAAGAAAGTGGAGGCCATCCATGAAGAAACTTGCCAACAGAGATGGTGTACAAGAAACAAGGGATCATGAATGCTACCCAAAATTGAACCTTAGTCAAAGGCTACCTATAAGATGAGCACTACAAAGATGCATGATTGAAATTACATCCAATTCATCCACGTATCCCTTGCACCTTCTTTCAGTGCAAGTGTTAGTGTACTTTTTAATAATAACAAAAGTTCACTAATGATTATAGATGTTAACTATGATAATCTCTTGGTTTCAGGCAATGCAGAAGGAGACGCCTAGTTCAATATGCAATCTCAATTCATATACATAGGATATTAGGTGGAGCTGAAAGACACAAAAGGTATGCATTTTTCATAGAGGTCTTTAATTATGTATTTTAAGTTATAGACCATCGCGAATATTATAATTCTTATCTATTACAAAAATGTAAACACACTGGGTCTTCTTAGCTCCACCTGCTATCCGTGCATATTCTGCTTGTGTTGCACACACATTCTTGATCTAGAGTGGGAAAATATTATTTTCGATGCGAGGGAGAGAAGCCAAACACATAAAGAATATGCAAATAAACACGACAACTACAAAACATAAATGTAGGTATCACAATAGTTTAGAAACATAAATGTAGGCATCATGGTCACAATTGTTTGGAGACACAACATAATTGAATGCTATACCTAGAGGATGCAACACAACCGTTACTCCTATAGTTCTAAGTTGACACTGCAGGATCGAAAAACCATATATAGATTCCTTATCTTTAGTTTTTGGATCCCGTAGTGTCTACTTATAACTACATGAGTAGTGGTTGTGTTGCATCGTTTGGGTATAGCATTCAATTATGTTGTGTCTCTAAACAATTGTGACCATGATGCCTACATTTATGTTTCTCAGCTGTTGTGTCCCAGGAGCCCTTATGACCCTTTATGACACTTTACGATCCCTAAGAATACATCTTAGAGGTCTTAAAGTGTCGTAAAGGGTCATAAGAGGATCCTAGGAGGGGTCAGATGAGCTTCCACCTTCACGTGGTTGGCCCTATTAAGTAGAGAATGTTAAAATATTCTCGAAACAAATAGAAGCTCAATAATTTAAGATCTCAATCCATGTACGATAAATATATATTTCTTTTTAAAAAATAGTGTGAGTTGTCACAATTACGATGAAAACCATAGAATAAATGATGACAAAACTAAAAGCGATGACTATCTATCAGAAACATCAATCACTTCAAGGGGCAATGATCACTTCAGCTCGCCTCAAGAAGTCTTCATCCAAGATCAAGTCATATTGATCCATCTCAATGGCTACCAAATCAACAGATCTCTGCCAAGAACCCAGTTGCAAAGAAACACCACACCACACCATGAACCCGCTATGAAGAGGCATCCAATATCTCATAAGTTGCATGCATCAAATGACCCACTTTATGTAATCCAAGTCTCTCAGCTCGGTTCACCAAGAAGAAGACATAGGAACAAAGCACATCCAATTCAAACCGAAGAAGTCAAGAAGTTTCTCGAATCAGATCCAAATGCAATCAGGTCTGCATATATCCCACGAACACAAGGAAGAATGCATCTCTGATTGCTGCACTAGCTTCTTGTGCTGGAGCAGTCACTGTCACAAATCTTGATTCGGTTGGATCCATTCCAAATCCAAGTCTCTAGACTCTACTCAATAATCCACGAGCCGCTACTGAATCTACTACAAAGTCATCTTCGAATGACATAACCAAATCATGAGCATGAATAAAAGACCTCGACTCACCAAACCACCTTACAAGTCGATCGAGATCTGAAAGTAATGCAACCAGTTGCAACTAGATCTGTAACTAGCTTGAACCAAATCTGCAAGAACACCGTTATGAATCGATACAAAATCGATCGACATATATATATATATATATATATATATATATATATATATATATATATATATATATATATATATATATATATATATATATATATATATATATATATATATATATATATATATATATATATAATTTTTAAAAAAATAGTGACTGCTGTCATAACTACGATGACACTAAAAGAGATAGATATCCGTCGGAAACGTTTGAAGGATATTCGTCGCATGCACAACATCTTCATTGGCAAAAATTATCAACGACAACTATCTGTCGATATTTTCTGATGGGTAGCCGTTGCATGCACAACATATCCGTCGACAAAAAATTACAAACGACGGTTACCCGTCGGAAGATTATGATGGGAAACCATCATTTGTAGTTTATTTATGACAGATAGATGTCGCAGTTGAGATGGCCACAAAAAGGCCCAACGTTATGTTCGCCATGTTAGCACCCCCCTTTTTAGACGTCCATAGTCATCGTAATTACGACGACAATCGTGGCCATCATTTTTTTTACTACAAAATCATGATGGTGGGTGGTGTCTCTTAATTGATGATATACTATTAGAATTCAAATGGTTTACCATCGAAAAAAGGTCTCAAATGTACTAGTGTTTTCTCCATTACCAGAATGGTTAGACTCCCTATTAATTCCATGTCACCCTAATAATTGTAGTTCCTCCAAGATCTAGCATACACGCCGTTACTCAATCTGGAAGTCCTTTCAAGTGATCTCACCAGGATACATCTTCTTTTCTTCCATCTCATTGTTCGACTAAGTACCAGCTTCATCAGCCAATTAAAAAACACCCAACATAGCTCTAGATTCTCATGATAGATTGTGATCATGGAAATACTTCTCCATAGATACTATCCATGCCTCTACAACATCACCGATGGTTTTACCATTGAAGGTAGGAGGTACGACCTTCTTGAGGTCCTTACTCAATTGTTCTGCTATTCTTCCCCTAATATTGGGTACTTTTGCAGCCCCCTGATCTGCATTTTGTTTCTGCTACTTTTTATTCCTCCTATCCTCTTCTTCCTTTCTCAGTGCTTCCAGTTGTTGGTCCTTTTCTAATTTCCTCTAAGCTTCGAGCCTCTGATCCTCTTCCCTCTTCCTTCTTACCTCTTCATCCTGTTTACCTCTTGCATCCCACTCAAGTGGTTCCATACGATTACTTTGTTGTTGTAAGAGGTTTCTCTATTCAGCCAAGAGGTTTAAGATATCATCTAGCCTCATATTAAGTTCATTATTAATTTGTTCATTGCTAGATCCAACCCTGTTACTGTTTCGTGTTTGTATGGTGACAAATCAAATTATGCACCAAGCATCAGTACATAACTTAGCAGTAGTAGACCAAGGTCTGCGTGTTTAAACGCAACTTTGATACCACATGTAAAGACCGATTCCATCTCACAAGAGACACGTAAGCTCAACAACGAAAAACTCAAAAAGTCAAACTTAAAAATAAAGTCTACTAAATAAAAAGAATTTTCAAATTAATATAATCCATTTCTACATTTAGGAAATTACAATAATCTTACAATAATGTCGAAAATCCACAAAGTACGACAATGAGAAATCAACCATATTGTAAAAAATACATGAATTATCAAATAATAAAACATGAGGTGATAGTAAAAAAATATAAAGGATGTCGACCATACTATCGCACATCGTACATCAAAGTATACAATACAATAAGGTACATGACCAAAAAGGTCAAAATGATGCAAGATATCCATAAATATATGTCGTCAGACTATCAGTCATCCATTTGCATATTCTTGTCTCATATGTCATCAGATTATCACTCGTCGATCTATAAATCTCGATACGAAAATGTGATCTAGGCATTCATTTTGCTCAACCATGGACTGGTTACCTCCCTCAGGGCTTATCCTAAAATAAAGATCAAGGTTGAGTAATCTATCAATTGGACATTGATGGATCAAAAATGAATGTGGTGCAACTTGTGAACTAACTATTTTTCTCATACATAAAAGTACAACTAACACATATATGAAGAGAGAATAAAAAATAACCAACACAAAATCTATTTTGTGTTTGCATAGCTTAGGTCTAAGCATTTAATAATCAAAATTCTACTAGTAGGTAAAAGAAAAATATATTTAGCCTTCTCTGTTTATCCATATTCAACACCCTTTCCCATAATATCTTTCTCAAAATAATAAAAGTACATGTAAAAATAAAATATATACACATTTCCAAATCATCTCCAACCTCTCATTTACCATTTCTTTAATGGTAATATTGCATGACAAATTTTCTATGATAAAGGATTATGTTGTTTTACTGACAAACAACATTTACTATTTACTAAAATAATGCATTCTTAATCCAAAAAGATGATAATTAAAGAATCTAATTTTCATATATACGTAATAAACCTATTTCTACATGAAGTTCGAGTATATCTTGTCCCAATTTAAATGGACAAAACAACAAACATAACTAAAGCTAAATGAAGTTCATTATCTCCTATCGCCTTTTGAAAGAAAAAAACCAGTAACATGTTTTCCAAATTATTATAACCATATGATCGATATGATAGTAGTCAAACAATTTTTTTTTGTGTAGTGGCATTAAATCACTGACTGGGCTTTAACAATAATTAACTAGTTTCAAATTTTCAAAAATGTTTGTTCCGATTTCTTTCCTTCACTAATTTTTTTAAATAAACAGATTCATAAGATCGATTTTCTATAGGAAAAACTGTATATCGTTTCTAATATGTAATTATCCAGTCTATTTAAACTACGCCTTAGCACATACAAATATTCAAACTTCTTTAAAACTTTTCTAAACTAAAAATCACGGCCAAAGAAAAATACCAGGAATGTTGTCTTTCACGTGTTTGTGGGTTTCTTCTAATGCTTGGTTATACAACCCCTTCTGTCTTCTATTTCTTTTGTTCTGTGTATGTGCGTATCGCCCTGCTCAGTGTGTGCATATACTTTCTCTGTTTAATATCCTTTCCCCCTTTCCTCTTGCATGTAATGAACTGTCTCCTCCCTTATCACCGTAACATTATTTTCTTCCCCCCTCGATATCAATCATTGTCATTTTTTTTACTTAGTGTAAATCGTCCTCTTGTCTTCAAATGAAATCCGCACCCTCTATATATATTCATTCGCTCCCCTTATTATGGTTGCACTCCCTTCTCAACTCCCGTTCTCTCTCCTCTATCTCTTGTTCCGCATGTGGCAGGAGAGAATGCATTTTAAACTCTACATTTATCCCCTTCATACCGCCAATTTTACTTTTAAATAGTCTCGATTCTCCTCATCTTGCGCGGGCACTTGGAGAAGATGTGCGCCAATACTTGAGTTCTCTCCCAAGGAATTTTCTTAACCGCTCCTAAACATGAAAGGTGAATTTAATTCTAGTTTACTTTATTTTTCCCATAACTAAATCATTATTCCTTGCATAACTAATTGAAATCTCTTCCAAGAGACTTCCAAAAGTATATCCTCCGTTACCAGAACAGCAGTTAGACTCCCTATTAACTCTATTTCGCCCTAATAATTGTAGTTCCCCCAAGATCTGGTATACAAGCCATTTACTCAATCCTTGGTTATGTGTATGCGGACATTAGTCTCTCTTTCAACCGTTCAACATCCACTATTTACGATAACACTATTAATTCGGAAGACAAGGTTATGTTAACAATAAGATAATTGCACTCTATCTTCCGCATGTAACATTTAAAGTTTTATTGAAGGGGTACATAAAATTATCTGTTCAAATTGGCATAAGAATCAAAAGTAAATAACGATATAATTAAATTTACATTTCTTTTACTAAAAATTATAAAATAACTATAGATAATTTAGAATAAATTGAAATTAACATTTAGAACTTATAAAATGAATTGCAACCAAATATTCCCATCACATCTTTATTGAGGAGATAAATTCCTCTACCTCAATCACATTTCCTTCTTCAACTCATGTCAATCAAGTTCAAACTCAAAATATTACCAATAAGTTAGTCCCATTAAACGTACAATTGAATTGAAAAACATAAATCACATATATTTCTAATTTTTATAGATAAACACAAATAACAAAATTTTACTATATATTTCAATTTCCATTACATAACATCTTTTTTCATTTTATTAATTCATTTCATCATAAAATAATTAAAGAAATATAATAATCTCTAAGCCTAAATTATTTATTTAATACGACTTGGGTCAACAAACCTTCGACCAAGTCAACATAAGTCAAAATAAGTTGGTAACAAGGTCCTAAAGACCAGGTGAACCAAATCGGGTTATGACATCCCTCCTATCTAAGAGGAGAAATTGACCCGATGTTTTATGAAAGCATAAAAATAAATCTAAATAAATCTTAAAACATAAACATAAACATAGTAGAAAAAAGTATAAGGAAACAATTACGAAAATAATCTATGCATTTATTCTGCATCTTCTGAAGCAGCACTGTCGACAGAGAATTGGTCCCATTGGATCTTATACTGAACTACATCTCTGTCATGCACCCCTATGGTACATTGATCAACGAGGTGGGTAGGATGCACCAACACCACCCCTGGATCCCAAACCTTTAATGCATGCCAATCTAGGATATGAGATGCATCTGGATGGTAGGGATTCAACAAAGAAACATGAAAAACATTATGGATTCAGGTAAGAGTGGGTGGTAAATAAATTCTTTAGGCAACGAGGTTAATAACCTCCAAAACATCAAAATGACCCACATATGTCGGTCCAAGCTTGGAAGAGTTGCCAAAAGAGATTGAGCTTTAATGTGGTCTTACACGCAAAAATACCTTGTCACCTTCCTTAAACTTTCTAAAAGTAAGGTTCCTATTTACATAACTCTTTTGTCCATCAAATGCTTATTTCAACCGCGTTCGATTCAAAGTCATTTGTTCTTCCATCCATCTTAGTATATCAGGACCAAAAATGATCCTGTCCTCTATTCTATCCCAACTAATAGGAGTACAACACTTTCACCCATAAAGTGCCTTGAATGGTGCCATTCCCAATGAAGCATGGTAAGAGTTGTTGTAAGAAAACTCTACCAATGGAAGATACTCTTCCCACTTGTATTGTTGATCCATGCAATACATACAAAGAAAACCCTCAATCACTTGATTCACTCTCTTAGTTTTTCCATCTATTTGTGGATGATAAGTGGTACTGAAATTCAATCTAGTTCACAAAGAAGCATTCAAGGTTGTCCAAAACCTCGCTATCATCCTAGTGTCTCTATCAAATATGATGGTCTTAGGTACTCTGTGAAATATGAAAATCTCATGAACAAACTTCTTGGCCAAAGCCAAAGATCCATCTCTCAAGCTCCCTAGAATAAAGTGAGCTACATTGGTTAGTTTATGAACTACAAAAAAGATTACATCATGTCTACGTCATATCACGGGTAAACCTTGGATAAAATCCATACTAATGACTTTCCACTTATACTCTTGTATATCACATGGGTACAAAAGTCCTTTTAGGTGGACACGTTCAACCTTAACTTGCTGACATTATAAACATCGGGCCACAAAAGATTTCACCTCTCACTTTAGTACTGGGCAAAAATAAAATGACCTCAAATCGGTAATCATCTTGTTTACCACAAGATGTCTAGAAAATGGGGTGCAGTACATCTCCTCTAAAATCAACTTCCTCAATCCTTCTTGGTCGAGAATATACATCCTATCTTTGTATCATATAATACCATCATCCTCAAAAGTGTTTATGTAAAAATGGTGATCTGATAGATTTGTAAGTAAAGCTGACTTGACCATCACATAATGATCATCACCTAATAAATTATGTAACACATGCTCTCTTAATCAAGTCCTAGATGTCAAAATAGTAGATATGTGCATTATTATTCTTATAGCATCAGATACTCTATTCTCCATCCCTTTAATATACTCAATGATGAAGTCACACTTACTTAGAAACTCCAACCAATGTCTCTATCTAATATTGAGATTAGGTTGTGTGAAGATATACCTAATTCCCATGTGATCCATCTTTAACTCAAATGTCTTAACCAAAAGCTAATGTCTCCACATTAGTAAAGCATAAAAAATTGCTACTAATTCCAAGTCATGAGGTGCATACTTAACCTCGTACTGTTTCACTTTCTGTGACTCTTAAGCCACTACCTTACCATCTTAAATAAGAACACCACAAAGACCTTCACTTGAAGCATCATTGATAATTATAAAGTGCCCATTAGGATCTGGTATGATCAAATTAGGAGCGGATGTGAGATTTTATTTCAACAATTGGAATGCTCTTTCACATACATCAGTCCACTCATATATTTTTCCTTTCCTCTAAGGAGGTGTAATAGGTTATGCAATCTTGGAGAATCCCTCCACAACTTTCCTGTAATAACTTGCAAGTCCCATGAAGATTCTAACTTCACTCACATTCTGAGGAGTTGACCACTCAAGAATGGCTTTAATCTTCACAGGATCTACTATAATTCCATCTATAGAAATGATATGTCCCAAATAGTGAATCTCTTTCTTATATAAAGAACACTTTGATAGTTTCTCATACAACTTCTTGTCTCTCAAATGTTGTAAAACTATCCACAAATGTTCCTTATGTTCCTTCATGTTCTTAGAATAAATTAAAATGTCATCAATGAATATCTCTACGAACTTTCCAGACAATCCCTAAACACTCTTTTCATCAAGTTTGTAAATGTTGATGGTGCATTAGTCAATCCAAAAAGTAAGACAAAAAACTCATATTGTCCATACCTTGTCTTGAAAGTTGTTTTAGATACATCCTCTTTGATCCGAAGTTGATGATATCCAGATCTCAAATTAATTTTGGAGAACACAGTTGCTTCCTTGATTTGATCAAATAGTTCATCTACTCGTGGGAGAGGATATCTATTCTTAATGGTTACATTATTGAGCATCCTTTAGTTTATGCGAAATCATAAGGTACCATCTTTCTTCATGAAGATCACTAGAGCTCTCCATGCTGAAACACTAGGGCGAATGAACACTTTATTCATGAGTTCTTGCAACTCCATCCTTAACTCATACATTTCAGTGGTGATCATGTGATATGGAGACTTTGATTGAGACTTAGTTCCAAGCATCACATCAATTGTGAAATCAAATTTTCTCTTTGGAGATAACTCAGGTAATTCCTTTGAAAAAGAAACATCCTTAAACTCTTGTAGAATAGGCAAATCTTCTAAACTAAGAGTGTCAAGATATTTGACATAAGCCACATACATCGTACACCCCTTCCTCTTTTATTTTTTCAATTGCATGGGAGAAATATTTCTAAGCTCTAAAGATATTTTCATACCAAAAAGTACTGCAGAATTACCTGTATCATCTAGGCATTCAACTATTTTTTCCTTGCAATTTACTATTTCCTTATGTTATGTGAGCCAATTGATGCCCAAAATGACATCATAGGAACCTATAGGTACAACATGTAGGTTTACTTGCGTTTGCATATTTGTAAGTTCAATCTCTCTACAAGTTAAATATTTCTCAATCTTATGCTCTGCCTTGTTTCGATATGCTACCATCAAAGGTTCTAACATATATTCTTCTTTAATTGGTAATCTAGAAACAACTCTAGGATCTATAAAGCATTCTATTGCTCTAGTATCAATCAAAATAGAAATATCATGACCAAAAATATTATCAGCGATCTATATCTAGGTGTTCCCTGAAAATAAGCTTGTCTTTGATCCATGACTAGATGAATCTGATGTTGAATATGAGGTCCTTTCCCATCTCTATGGGCTGATTTCTAAGGATGAACATTAGCATAATGGCCACCTCCACAAGTGAAGCAACCATCTCATGGTCCCTGTTTACCATCAGGTTTGTTCCTCTTGTTGTCATTCAAATTATTGCCTTTGTTTTGATTCTGATTACCATTGTTGTTGTTCCTTCCTACATTACCTCTACCTCTACCCCTCATATTCTGCACTTGCTTCCAACCAGTGTCCTTTGGTTTTTTATCTTGAAGCTTTCTCTTAAATTCCTAATGAGAACTAATCCTCTGATTCACTCTTATTGAAAATACCTATTTCAATTTATGCTCTTGCCTCAAAGCGTTCCTGAATGCAAAATCCATAGTCTCAGGCTCCTACATGTCAACTTTAGATACTATCGACATGGACGTAATCCATGTATAAACTTGCAGGGTCTAAACTGCTCATCCTGCTGCTATTGAGGTACATACTTCACCAAGCGATAGAATATCTTATGGTACTGGGTAACAGTTAGTACTCCTTGTATAAGTTTCTAAAATTTAGCTACTTTCCTATCATAAAACAATTGAGGTAGCCATCTCTTACAAAGAAGTACAAGGAAGTCCTCCCAAGTGATCTTACCAAGTTGCATCCTCTTTTCTGCCATCTCGTTGTTCCACCAAGTACCAACTTCACCAACCAATCAAAAATAATTTCACATAGCTCTAGATTCTCCTAATAGATTGCAAACATGGAAATACTTCTCCATGGATTCTATCCATGCCTCTGCAACATCACTAATAGTTTTACCATTGAAGGTAGGAGGTAGGACCTTCTTGAGGTCCTTACTCAGTTCCTCTACTATTCTTCCCCTATTATTAGGTACTTCTGCAGCCCATTGATTTGTATTCTATTTGTGCTGCTCTTCATTCCTCCTATCCTCTTCTTCCTTTCTCAGTGCTTCCATTCATTTATCCTCTTCTTATTTCCTCTGAGCTTCAAGCCTATGATCCTCTTCCCTCTTCCTTCTTACCTCTTCATCCAATCTACATCTTGCATCCTACTCAAGATGTTCCATATGATCACTTTGTTGTTGTAAGAGGTTTCTTTGTTCAACCAAGAGGTTTAAGAACTTATCTAATCTTGGATTAGATTCATCATTAATCTATTCATTGCTAGGTCCAACCCTTTTACTGTTCCTAGTTTGCATGGTGATTAATCAATTCATGCACCAAGCAGAAGTACAAAAATTAGAAACAATAGACCAATGTCCGAGTGTTTAAACACAACTCTGATACCACATGTAAAGATTGATTCCATCTCACAAGAGACATGTAAGCTCAACAATGGAAAACTCAGAAAGTTGAAATTAAAAACAAAGTCCACTAAACAAAAAGACTTTTCCAATTAATATAATCCATTTCCACATTTAAGAAATTACAATAATTTGACAACAATGCCAAAAATCCATAAAGTACAAGAATGAGAAATTGACCATGTTGTCCATAATACACGAATCATCAAATAATACAACATGAGGTGATAAGAAAAAATATAAAGGATGTCGACCATATTGTCGCACATCATGCATGAAAGTATACAATACAATAAGGTACATGACAAAAAGGTCAAAATGATACAAGATATCCACAAATATATTCCATCAGACTCTCAGTCATCCATATGCAAATGTTAAGACAAAAATGTGATCTAGGCATTTGTTCTGCCCAACCATGGAGTGGTTAGTTCCCTTGGGGGGTCATCCTAAAATGAAGAGCACAACGACCCTGCTTGAGTAATCTATAAATTTGATAGTAATGGATTGGAAATGAATCTAGTGCATGATGTGAACTAACTACTTTTTTCATACATAAACATAGAACTAACACATATATAGAAGAGAGAATGAAAAATAACCAACACAAAATCCATTATGTATTTCCATAGCTTAGGCCTAAACATTAGTAACCAGAATTCTACTGGCAAGTAAAAGAAAAATATATTTAGCCTTCTCTGTTTATCCATATTCAACACCCTTTCGCATGATATCTTTCTCAAAATAATAAAAGTACGTGTAAAAATAACATATATACACGTTTCTAAATCATCTCCCACCTGTAATTTACCCTTTCTTTAATGATAATATTGCATAGAAAATTTTCTATGATAATAAAGGATTGTGTGGCTTTACTGACAAAGAACATTTACCATTTACTGAAATAATGCATTCTTAAATCAGAAAGATGATGATTAAAGAATTTAATTTTCATATATACGTTATAAAGCTATTGCTACAAGAAGTTCAGGTATATCTTGTTGTAGTTTAAATGGAAAAAACAACAAAAATAACTAAAGCTACATGAAGTTCATATATCTCCTGTCGCCCTTTGAAAGAGCAAAACAATAACATGTTTTCCAAATTATAACCATATGATCGATATGATAGTAGTCAAAAAAAAATTGTTTGTGTTTTGGCATTAAATCACTAACTCAGTTTTAAAACAGTAATTAACTAGTTTCAAATTTTCAAAAAGGTTTGTTCCGATTTCTTTCCTTCGCTAATTTTTTAAATAAATAGATTCATAAGATCGATTTGCTACAAGAAAAACTGTATATCGCTTCTAACATGTAATTATTCAATCTGTTTGTCAAACATAGAGTTTAAATTCTCTTTTAAACTACACCTTAGCATATACGAATATTCAAACTTCTTCAAAACTTTGCTAAACTAAAAATCAAGACCAAAGAAAAATACAAGGCACATTGTCTTTCATGTGTTTGTAAGTTTCTTCTTACAATTTGTTATACAAACCCTTACATCTTTTATTTAATATGTTATGTGTGTGTTCGTATCTCCTTGTTCTATGTGTACGTATATTTTCTCTGTTTCGTATCCTTTCCCCCTTTCTCCTTGCATGTAATGAACTATCTCTTCCCTTATCACCGTAACACTGTTTGCTTCCCCCCTCGATATCAATCACTGTCATTTTTTTTTACTTAGTGTAAATCCCCCTCTTCTCTTTAAATGAAAGCCACACCCCCTATATATATTTATTCGGTCCGCTTATTAGGGCCTCCCTCCTTTCTCAACTCTCGTGCTCTCTCCTCTATCTTTTGTTGCACATGTGGCATGATAGAATGTATTTTAAACTCCAATTTTCCCCTTCATACCGCCAATTTTCCTTTTAAACAGTCTTGATTCTCTTCCTATTGCATGGGTACTTGGATAAGATGTGCGCCAACACTTGAGTTCTCTCCCAAGGAATTTTCTTAACCTATCGAAATCTCTTCCAAGAGAATTCCAAAAGTATATGCTCCATTATTAGAATGGTTAGGATCTCTATTAACTCCATGTCACCCTAATAATCGTGGTTCCTCCAAGATTTGGCATACAAGCCATTTACTCAATCCATGGTTATGTGTATGTGGATATTAGTATATGTTTCAACCGTTCAACATTCACTAGTCACTATAACACTTAATTTGTAAGGCAAGGTTATGTTAACAATAAGATAACTGAACTCTATCTTCTGCACGTAACATCGTGCATTTAAAGAATTCTTGATAGGATAAAGAAAATTATCTCTTCAAGTTTCCATAATAATCAAAAGTAAATAACAATATAATTAAATTTACATTTCTTTTACTAAAAATTATAAAATAACTACAAATAATTTGAAATAAATTAAATTTAATATTTAGAACTTATAAAACAAATTCAAACCAATTTCATTACCCCCGCCAGAGGTAAGTAAATTGTTGCATTATCACACAGTCAATTTATTAAAGAAATCAATTTTACGAGATAGAGAGAGAAGTTAATAAAATTTAAAAATGACTAGGTGCTGTGTGCTTGCAACCAATTATTCCCATCATATCCTTATCGAGGAGATAAATTCCTCCACCTCGATCACATTTTCATCTTCTTATCCTATCAATTATGTTCAAACTCAAAAGATCATCATTAGGTTAGTCCAATTAAACCCATAATCGAATTGAAAAACATAAATCACATAACATTTCTAATTTTTATCGATAAACATAAATAACAAAATTTCACGATATATTTCAATTTCCGTTACATAACATCTTTTTTCATTTCATCATAAAATAATTAAAGAAACATAATAATCTCTAAGCCTAAATCATTTATTTAATACGACTTGGGTCGACAAACCTTCAACTAAGTCAACAAATGTCAAAATAAGTTGCTAATAAGGTCCTAAAAACCTGGTGAACCAAATCAGGTTATGACATCCCTCCCCTCTAAGAGGAGACATTGACCCGATGTCTTATGAAAGCATACAAATAAGTTTAAACAAATCTTAAAACATAAACAAAGTAGAAATAAAGTCTAAGTAAATAATTTCAAAAATGATCTATGCATGTCTTCCACATCTCCCCATGTAGCACTGTTGATAGAGAATTGGTCCCATTCAACCTTATATTGAAGTACATATCTATCACACACCTGATGGTATGTTGATCAACGAGGAGGGTAGGCTGCACTAGCACCACCCCTGGATCTTGAACCTTCAGTACATACCAATCTAGGATATGAGATGCATCTGGATGGTAGGGCTTCAACAAAGAAACATGAAAAATATTATGGATTTTGGCAAGAGTAGGTGGAAAAATAAGTCTATAGGCAATGAGGTTGATAACCTCTAAAATATCAAAAAGATTGACATATCTTGGTTCAATCTTGGAAGAATTTCTAAAATAAATTGAGATTTTATGTGGTCCCAAATGCAAAAACACTTGTACCCTTCCTGAAACTATCTAAAAGTACATTTCCTATCTGCATAACTCTTTTGTCTATTAGTTGCTTCTTTCAGCTATGTTCGAATCAAAGTCATATGTTCTTCCATATCTCTCAACATATAAAGACCAATATTGATCCTCTCCTCGACTCTATCCCAATTGATATGAATAAGACACTTTCTCTGATAAAGTGCCTCAAATGGTGCCATTCCCAAGAAGCATGGTAAGAGTTGTTGTAGGAAATATCTATCAATGAAAGATACTCTTCCCATTTGTACTTACGATCCATGCAATACATACATAGAAAACCCTCAATCACTTGATTCACTCTCTCTGTTTGTCCATCTGTCTGTGGATGATAAGCAGTATTGAAATTCAACGTAGTTCACAAAAAAAATATTCAAGGTTGTCCAAAACCTTGATGTTATCCTAGTATCTCTATTAGATATGATGGTCTCAGGTACTCTGTACAATCTAAAAATCTCTTGAACAAACTTCTTGGCCAAAGCCAAAGATACATCTCTCAATCTCCCTGGAATAAAGTGAACTACCTTGGCTAGTTTATCAACTACAACCAAGATTACATCATGTCTATGTTGTGTCATGGGTAAACCCTAGATAAAATCCATACTAATGACTTTCCATTTATACTCTTGTATATCATGTGGGTACAAAAGTCCTATTGGGTAGACATGTTCAACCTTAACTCGTTGACATTCTAAACACTAGGCTACAAAATCTATCATGTCTCGCTTTTGCCCTGGCCAAAAATACAACAACCTCAAATTGTCAATCATCTTGTTTACCCCTGGATCTCCTAAAAATGGAGTGTAGTGCATCTTCTCTAAAACCAACTTCGTCAACCATTCACAGTTAGGAATATACATCATATCTTGGTATCTCATAATACCATCATCCTCAAAAGTGTATCTGTCAAAATAGTGATCTGATGGATTTGTAAGTAAAGTTGACTTGAACATCTCATAATGATCATTACCTGATAAATTCTGTAACACATGCTCTCTCAATTGAGTTCTAGATGTCAAAATAGAAGATATGTACATTCTACTATTTAGAGCATCAACTACTTTGTTCTCTTTCTCTTTAATATACTCAATGCCGAAGTCATACTCACTCAGAAAATCCAACCAATGTCTTTGTATAATATTGAGATTAGGTTATGTGAAGATATACCTAAGTCCCATGTGATCCATCTTTAACTCAAATAAATTACCCAAAAGGTAATGTCTCCACATCAGTAAAGCATGGAAAATTGCTGCCAATTCCAAGTCATGAGGTGCATTGTTAACCTCATATTATTTCAATTTATGGAACTCATAAGACACTACCTTACCATCTTGAATAAGAACACCACCAAGACCTTCACCTAAAGCATCGATGATAACTATAAAGTGCCCATTAGGATCTGGTATGATCACAATAGGAGAAAATGTGAGCTTTTGTTTCAACAATTGGAATTCTCTTTCACATACACCAGTCCACTCATATCTTTTCCCTTTCCTATGAAGAGATGTAATAGGTGCTACAATTTTGGAGAATCCCTCCACAAATATCATGTAATAACCTACAAATATCATGAAGCTTCTAACATTACTCACATTTTGAGGAGTTGGACACTAAAAAATGACTTTAATCTTCATAGCATCTACTACAACTCCATCTGCAGAAATGATATATCCCAAATTGTGAATCTCTTTCTTATAGAAAGAATATTTTGATAGTTTCCCATACCAGTTCTTGTGTCTCAAATGCTATAAAACTATTTTAAAATGTTCCTCATGTTCCTTCATGTTCTTAGAATAAATCAAAATTCCATAAATGAATATCTCTACGAACATATCCATCCAATCCATGAACACACTATTCATCAAGTTCATAAATTTTTTTGGTGCATTAGTCAAGCCAAAATGTAAGACAACAAACTCATAATGTCCATACCTTGGCTTGGAAGTTTCTTTAGATATGTCTTCCTCTTTCATCTGAAGTTGATGACATCCATATCTCAAATCAATTTTGGAGAATACAGTTGTTCCCTTCATTTGATCAAATAGTTCATCTATTCATGAGAGAGGATATATGTTCTTAATGGTTACCTTATTGAGCATCTTATAGTTTATGCACAATCGTAAGGTACCATCCTTTTTTTTCATGAAGATCACTAGAGCTCCCCATGGTGAAGATCTAGGGTGAATTAACCCTTTATCCATGAGCTATTGCAACTAAATCTTTAACTCATACATTTTAGTGGTGATCATGTGATATGGAGCCTTAGATTGAGGCTCAGTTCTAGTCATCACATCAATTGAGAAATCAAATTCTCTCTAGTTTCTACTGCCTAATGAGGAGAACAATCTTCAATATCCCATGGTTCTGGACCTTCACTCTCTATAATTGCTATTAAAATGTGCTCAAATTTAGCCACCTAGAACTCCTAACACTCCACAATAATCAAAAAATTTCTTCACATATTAACATATCCATAAAGGACCCTAAAATTTTCCTTAATTTGTATAATTTCATAAGAAAATCAATTTTCTATTTAATGGAAAATCATCTTGCTTTGAAAGGAAACATATACTTAATGAATAATAGTGGATATTACATATGACTTGCTTTGAAAGGTCCTTTCCCATCTCTATGGGCTGATCATCGAGGAAAAACACTAGTAAAGTGGTCACCTCCGCAAGTGAAGCAACCATCTTGTGGTCCCTATTTACCATTAGTTTTGTTTATCCTATTGTCATTCCTATTATTGCCTCTATTCTAATTCTGATTACCATTATTGTAGTTCCTTCTTGCATTACCTCTACCTCTACCCCTCATATTTTGCACCTTCTACCGACCAATGTCCTTCAATTTGTTATCTTGAAACTCTCTTAAATCCTTGAGGAGCACCAGTCCTCTAATTTTCTCTTATTGAAGATACATGTTATAGTTTTTTCTCTTACCTCAAAGCCTTCCTAAATGCAAAGTCCATAGTCTCAAGACCATGCATGTCAACTTTAGATCCTATCTCTAGACGTAATCTAAGTATAAACTTGCGGGTTCTAAATCGCTCATCCTGCTGCTACTAAGGTACATACTTCACTAAGTGATAGAATCTCTCATGGTACTAGTTAACATTAAAAACTATGTTAGGAATGAATGCTGAATATATTCTATGGGGGAGTATTCATAGCCATTCTATAGCAGTTGTTGTTGCATTCATGACTATGATTGTCATTGATGTCAACATAGTGATCTACTAAAGATTAGTAGAGAAGCAGATAGTGTTTGAGTTAGCACACATGGGATATTGAAGATCAAGCTATGCAGAGTTGAGGAATTAATCTATGGTGTTCTATAAGATTGTGGTTAAGAGCATGTATGAAAATTCATTTATTCATGGAAGTTATGTGTAATTCAGTGGAAGCAGTATTCAGGCAGTGTTCTTGAGTAGCAGTTTTTGGAAATTGGATGATATCTCCTAATTGGATAGAATCTGAGCATGCAAAGTTGAACAGATGTTGAAGACATGATAATTTTGATGTGGACGTGACATCAAGGTCAGAGGTCATACAAGTGAAGAGTTATCTTATTTGGAAGCTAATAGTTTTATGTAATTATGATATTTATATGTAATGTGTGGAAGATTTTGTTCTGTAATTTGTATGCCGACTCACTTGTAATTATTTGAGTGTGGTATAAAGGAAGGAATTTTTTCCTTTTTGTAATGAGAATGTATGTAGTAGTGTGGAATTGTGAAAGTTAATTGTGGAGTTGTGCAATACTTGTTGAAAGAGGATATGCAAAGTACAGAGATCTGGTATTGAGATTTGATGCAACAATTGGTGTGGTTTGGAATAGTCAGAGGAGAAGTATTAAGTTGTTGAGATTAGTAATATTTTGGTATTATTCTATTGAGTAATACAAAGATGAGTTGGACAGTGTGTTCAGTGATCTTAGACTTGAAGTTGTTTGGGTAGTGGGTCCATCTGTCTTCCATAACTCCTAATAGAGTTAGAATATTTTAGCAGGGATTCAAAGTCTCCTAGCAGAGACTGATATGTAATGAATGTAATTCATAAGACTCCTAACATAGTCCATCCTCTCACAAGGAACTTTCATATTAGTGCATCTTTTGTGAGCATCATTCCCACCAGGGTTTACTCTTTGGTCAAGAGGTTCCCTAGTCAACATATCTTGTGTTATTGTGTATGTATATATTTCTATGGTTGTTGATCACATTTCTTACATGGTTAAAATCTATTAAGGTTTATAGAAGTTGTATTTATTTGATAAATGATTCACCCCCCCCCTCAGTTATCTTGGTGGACTTTACTTTCTAACAAATGCCCTATATCAAGTTCTAAAACTGTGCTACTTTCTTGTCAAAAAATAACTAAGGTAGCCATGTATTATAAAAAAGTACAAGGAAGTCATCCCAAGTGATCACACCAGGCTCCATCCTCTTTTCTGCCATCTCATTTTTCCACCAAGTACCAACTTCACCAACCAATTGAAAAGAACCCTGCATAGCTCTAGATTTGCTTGATAGATCGCGAACCTAGAAATACTTCTCTATGGATACTATCCATGCCTCTGTAGCATCACCAATGGTTTTACCATCAAAGATAGGAGGTACGACCTGTAATGCCCCACTAGGGAACCTAGGAGAACTTAACCTAAATATGCTACTAAGTTAGCATAATAATTTTTTTAAAGTGTTAACATTCAACAACATCAAAGTTTTACAATGCGGAAGCAATACAATGAAATGAACAACTCTCATAGGTTACAACTCCCAAGGATTCCATGACAAAGATTACATGAATATAAAATTAATTAATTTAGATTAGATATATTTATAAACTCATATAAACAAATAAAAGACTAATGCAACATCACATTTAAGATAAGATAAATACAACTGGTACCATAAGGTAACCAGAATAACCTACATCCACTACACATGTCACAGGATATGTGATACAATAATAGAGAATAAGTAAAACATGATATCTCTGAATAACTGATACAATGATACAAGATCACAAAGAAGAAGAAGAGTACAACTCCAACAATGAAGATCAAGAAGGAACAACTACTATAGGGATCATCCAACACTGGTACATGAATGTCAGAATCTCAAATGGTAAAAGAATCACTACTACCCAACCTCATGAACCTAAATGGTCCACTCCCATCATGCTGAGTAGATAACAATAGATCCCACTCGAATAAAAAATAAAAATAGAACAAGCTAATGAAAATATCCTGAAAGCTCTCTAATATTAGGTGTACAAAAGATAACAAAGCGTAGGACTTACTAATCCATAGGCAACCCACATGATGCAATAGTGGTTAGCAGAAGCCTCCAAATAGTGTGTAATGGAAAGAATCCAATCCCTCAACACCCAAGGTGAAGGAGTCAAGTGCTAGATACCTATCACAGGTATGCTAAAAGGAATTGGAGAAGGTGATCACAACCCTATAATGCAATATAACCCAATCACTAGGTTTGCCAAAGTCCCAAGCACCAACAACCAAGAGTTCACTAAGAGACCTCTTTAGGAAATAAGTACTCAAACCCCATGAAATGAATACTAAGACCAAGGGTGGCTTATAAACATTGTTCTGGCCTATTTAGGTCTTATCTTGATAGTTCCAATGGTTCTTTCACCATTGAGAAACTCATAAGGTTATGCTGCTGCACAAACCCAGGATTTGGCTTGTAGCCTTTTGAAACTAGTGTCTTGAACCTAGTTCAAAATCATTCCAAACAAAGTGTAGAAAAGGTTGAGGATCCTGATACCCTTTTGGGGTTTACAAAACATGCCTGGACACCAAGGAGTGGAAATGAGTGGAAAGCTCTGCTGTCACAGTATTAGACCGGGCTAATAGGCCTAAATAGGGCTCCAAATGCACTACAAGTGCTCTTTCTCCTATGCAAAAACATAAATCAATCATGGTGAATCCCCAACCACAATCTAGGATGACTATCCTAGTTACTTGACTGGTGCACACATTGAGATGTACACCTAGGGTATGGTGGAAAACTCAATCCTCTGCTTTTGATCACTCCAAACCTACAAAAGATGAAAATACATTGAAAGAAATTTTATTCCACCAAGGGGCATCAATTTCCCATGGTGGAATGTGCCTAAACAATCAGGCCCTATTAGGTACCCTGGTTTAGGGCCTCAAATCTAGGCACCTATGCTAAAAATTAGATAACTTTCGATCTAAAGGAGATCAACACATGAGACCAACTTCAAATGAGATAGGATTCAAGTCTTCAACCCTTGGGATTACTATCACATGCCCTTTCATCTGTACCTATCTGTACAGGGTTCTGAAACACAAAAAATTACAGAGAAATGATGGTTATTTTATTGATAAATGCCAAAATTACATTGTATATCCTATCACCCACCTGTAAGGGCTTATATAGGATACTCCCAATGGTTACATGAGTGGTTTGAACCAACTAGCCATTTGGGAGGGTTATTACAAGTTTTTGACAACTTTAGAAAGTTGCTCAAAAGTTGCTTGACAACTTTTAGAGCAACTTTTGCCTATTTTGCTATCTTGCAAATCTAAAGACCAAAATTGGTCCTTAAGCCAATGATCCAACATGGATCAAAGACCTTAAAACATAAAAAGAAACTAAGATCCTAAGATTTGAGGCCCATTGACCACTTTTGACCATAGCTAGCCAGGGGTTTATAATTGTGCCAATCCTAGAGCTAGGCCTTACAACTTGGTCTAGGTGCCTGATTATAAACTCTAAGACACTAGATGTGTTTAGGATCCTTAGTGGTGTTGTTTGATGATTGTAGAGTAGGTGCTCCTGCACCACCACACATGTAGAATAACTAGACTATGCATAGCAAGGTGTCATCATGTACATCTAACCCTTGAGTCTCATCTTGGTAATCACTCTAGATCCTGATGCTCAAGTGACCATACATAGATCAATGAATTCTCATACAAATGAAGCCATTAACTATGCTAGACACACCTCTCAAGGTAGAAAGCATCATCTCCATTCTCATCTTAGTCTGTACTAGCACTCAAGCATGGGCGAGGAACATATCTTATTAAGCTCATTTTAATATCCCCCCAATTATATTAGGTTATCATTTGATTACAAACACTTACAATAAGTGATCCTAGCAGCCACTTGTGGGCCCCGACGCTTATTGCAAGACACCCCATACTGCACATCTAGGTAAACTACCCTAGGCTCAAAGATGCCACATAACATCACAAGATAAAAATAATGTCCCTCAGGACTGCTCCACAAAATAATAGGAACACACTACTTCTCACATAACCATAATCACAAAACACTCTCCAAGTGTCCACAAAATAATAAACTCCTGATCCCATGGATATGACATAAAAGTTAATGCCATATTCTCCTCTATAGAATATGTAGTGAAACTCAATTATAAAAAATGTACATAGAAGAGGATCATAGAACATATCCACATAAGGTTGGGTCAAATTGATAAAATACAATATAGTATGCAAGGGAAATAAACATGCTAGATAAAACACCAAAACCTACCTTTGGAATTACATTCCCACTGGTTGATAATAAATCCCTCAAAAGAACCACATAGGGTAATAAAAGAACAATCAGAACTAAAAAAAATTGACTAATCCATCCATAATAGATTTAGATCATAATGACATCATGTAGGAAAAACTTTACTATACCCATGATCAGATTAACTTAACAATCACTCGCATGGCTAGTCACTCACATAGAAACTTAACGCAATACTAAATTCCTTAATACAACTAAGTCCCATATTTTATAACAAATAATCATGCAATAATCATCTAGTTACCACATGCAAGATAAACAGATTTAAGATAGTACGTTAATAAAATGCATCAGATCATCACACCTATATTTAAAATTAACATAAAATATTAGTCTACTAAAATGCACACACAAAATTATTAAACAACTTAACCCAAGTTTAATAATAAAATAACTTAATCATAAAAATTTCCTAAATTATGTTCATATAAATAATCCATTACAAAAGGTTTTGAAAAATACATCCTACACATATTCCAATAAATTACAATTATTTTAATTCAAAAATAAAGCTTCTCACAATATAATTCCCTTATATAAAATCAGAAAAATAAACCTTAAATAATTTTTTTTTTTAAAAAAGAAGCATATCTTTAAATTTAAATGAAACATATAAAATTTAATTAACCAATATTAAAATTAATTTAAATATTAATATTCAATTACAAAAATTAACAATTAAAAAAAATTGCTAAAACATATATAATAAAGCAAATAAGAGAAATTGGGGACTGCACTGTACCGTGCGTATTGTCGCACGACGGGTCCCTTCACAGGGACTATCATGCGATAGTACCCTTGCAGGTATTGCCACACAACAACCCCCTGCAGGGACTGTTGTGTGACAGTACCCTTGGGTACTACCGCACAACAGCCCTTGGGTGCCGTGAGGGAGTTTGGGGGGAATTAATGCCCCCTCCAAACCCTTTAATAAAATTTGCTTTTTAATAACATTTTAAAATTATTTTTTTGTTTATTAATATATATATATATATATATATATATATATATATATATATATATCAAATAAGACAATATATATTTATTATTATTATTTTAACAAATTCCATTTTATATAAATTCTAACCTACTTTAATTCTTTACAAATTAAACTAGTAATTATCTTTTGTAGTACATAAAATATATTGTATATATTTTCCACAAACACAATATTCTCTCAACTAAATTTTAATATCAATATAGTTCTTTATAAAGATCGAAACCCTAATTCCATCTGGGTTTCCAATTAGTCCTCTACATATTCCACAAACCTTCAGATCTTTAATAACAGATAGATAAATTCAATTTAAAAAGAATTGCATGTAAATTCACATTCTCTAAACATCTGACATGTAAAAAACAACACTATGCTTCTCAAACCTACAGATTTAACAAGCACGAAGAAGACACACTCTACAATTCCTATAGAGATTCAAAGCACTATAATAATAATAATAATAGTATAATCAAAACCTACCTCCATCCCAAATTATACAGATTCGACAATGACCAGAATGGAGAAAAATATCCAAGCTTCCGAGATAATTGCTCCCAAAATCCAATCCTTGCCCAAATTCCTCCGAAACCTGTCTCCCCCGAAATGTGGCCAAATTCCCAACATGTAGGAATTCCCATTCCACCTGCTAGGGTTCGAAAACTCCACTCTCCAAAAGCCTGCATGAATTTAGACTTTGATTCGCAATTCAATTTTAGTTGAACTCAAGTCTATTTTCACTTTAATTTTTGTTGAAAACACTTAACCAAAATTAACTAATACCTTTAATTAAATTTACTCAATTTTGATTGTGCAACTCTAATGCATAAAAATTAATAAAATATTTAATACTAAAATAATTTCCACATGCACAATTAATCTTGAATTTAACAAATATAAATTATAATTGGAGACAAGTTAGATTTACAATTACGTAACCCTAAGGTGAAGATATTTAATTAATCCTTATTAATTAATTATTTCAACCACAACCTAAACTTAACAATTACATTTAATTAATTTCCAATTAATTAAATAATCTGACATGGCTAAAAATAGAAAATATTCTATTTATTAAAAATTGCACTATTTAATCAAATTAAATAATCAAATTATAGAAAACACGCCAAGCACCAAAATTGAAAGAATCACAAGGGCCTAAGGACCGACATTCATATGCAAGAACATGGTTATAAACTCACATCAACTAAATGAGTTTAGGAAGGGTAGGAGTAATAGAATCTAGTCCACTCTTTCATGATAATAATATGGCTTAGGTTAGGATTTGGACCCATGTTATCTCCCCTCTCTTACCATTTGAGATATTGCAATAGGGCATGCTCATCCTAAAAATTTAGGGAAGTCGATGCCCGGTACCTGTAAACCTGTATACAACACCCACATGTACATACATACATAAATATATAGCAAAGAATGGCTGGGATCGACCGATCATGTGGATCTCATAAGCAAGTAACTATGACTCCGTCCCTCAACCACACCAGGTACGTCAAATAGAAATATAAAACAAACACATCAACCATAAACATGTAAGTATGGGGTCAACATCAATGATTTCCTAACATATAATCTTTCATCCTAAATAATCATAACATTTATAAAATTGGACTAGGGGCGGGGTACTACATGACCTTTTGAGGTCCTTACTCAGTTCCTCTTCTATTCTTCTCCTATTATTGGGTACTTCTCCAACCCCCTGATCTGCATTCTATTCCTAGTGCTCTTCATTCCTCCTATCCTCTTCTTCCTTTCTCAGAGCTTCCAATCATTGGTCCTATTCTAATTTCCTCTAAGCTCTGAGCCTCTGATCCTCTTCCCTCTTCCTTCTTACCTCTTTATCCTATCTACCTCTTGTATCCTTCTCAAGATGTTCCTTATGATCACTTTTTTTTTTGTAAGAGGTTTCTCTATTCAGATAAGAGGTTTATGATCTCATCTAGCCTTGGATTAGGTTCATCATTAATCTATTCATTGCTAGGTAGAACCCCGTTACTATTTCAGGTTTGCATAGTGACAAATCAATTCTTGCACCAAGCATGATTACACAACTTAGAAACAATAGACTAAGGTCTGAGTGTTTAAAAACTGCTTTGATACCACATGTAAAGACCAATTCCATCTCACAAGAGATATGTAAGCTCAACAATAAAAAACTTAGAAAGTTAAACTTAAAAAAAAATTATACTAAACAAAATGACTTTTCTACTTAATATTATCAATTTGCACATTTAAGAAATTACAATAACCTGACAACAATGCCAAAAATCCATAAATTAAAGGAATGAAAAATCAACCATGCCATTGATAATACATGAATCATCCAATAATATAACATGAGGTGATAAGAAACAAACATAAAGGATGTCAACCATACTATCACACATCATACATCATAGTATACAATATAATAAGGTACATGACCAAAATGTTGAAATGATACAAGATATCCATAAATATATGCCATCAGATTATCAGTCGTCTATCTGCATATTCTTGTCTCCTATGCCAGCAGACTATCAGTCATCCATCTACAAATCTTGAGATAGAAATGTTATCTAGGCATTTGTTCTGCCCAACCATAGAGTGGTTAGCTCCCCTGGGGCTCATCCAAAAATGAAGAGCACACCGACCCTGCTTGAGTAATCTATCAACTTGACACTGATGGATCAAAAAGGAATATGGTAGAAGCTATGAACTAAATACTTTTATAATACATAAAAGTAGAACTAACACTGATATGGAAGAGAGAATGAAATATAACCAACACAAAATCCATTATGTTTTTCCATATAAGCTTAGGCCTAAGCATTTAATAACCAAAATTGTACTGGCAGGTAAAAGTAAAATATATTTAGCCTTCTCTATTTATCCATATTCAACACCCTTTCCCATGGTATCTTTCTCAAAATAATAAAAGTAGGTCTAAAAATAACATATATATACATGTTTCCAAATCATTTCCAACCTCTAATTTACCCTTTCTTTAATGGTAATATTGTAGAGAAAATTTTCTAAATGATAAAGGATTATGTGGTTTGACTAACAAATAACATTTAATATTTACTGAAATAATGCATTCTTAAATCCGAAAGATGATAATTAAAGAATCTAATTTTCATATATATGTAATAAAGCTATTGCTACAAGAAGTTCAAGTATATCGTGTCGTAGTTTAAATGGACTAAAAGAAAACATAACTAAAGGTACATGAAGTTCATATATCTCCTGTCGTCATTTGAAAGAAAAATAATAATAACATATTTTCCAAATTACAACCATATGATCGATATGATAGTAGTCAAACAATTTTTGTTTGTGTATTGGCATTAAATCATTGACTAGGTTTTAACAATAATTAAGTAGTTTCAAATTTTCAAAAAGGTTTGTTCTGATTTGTTTCCTTTGCTAATTTTTTAAATAAGAAGATTCATAAGATCGATTTTCTACAGGAAAAATTATATATCATTTCTAACACATAACTATTCTTTCTATTTATCAAACACATTGGTTAAATTCTCTTTCAAACTACACCTTGGCACATACAAATATTCAAACTTCTTCAAAACTTTTCTTTACTAAAAATCATGACCATAGAAAAATACCAGGCACGTTGTCTTTCATGTGTTTGTGGGTTTCTTCTAACATTTGGTTATACAACCCCTTCCGTCTTCTATTTCTTTTATTCTAGGTGTGTGTGCATATCTCCCTGTTCTATGTGTGCATATACTTTCTCTGTTTTGGATCCATTCCCCATTTCCCCTTGCATGTAATGAATTGTCTCCTCCCTTATCACCTGTTAGGGTCTTTTTGAGTCACCATGTTAAAAGTGTCCTTGACCCTTGAAATATTTAACACTTGTCCGGTGTTTCCCTTTCTTGAAATTGCCTCAATAGCTATCCAATGTCGGCCTTTCTTTTGAGTTAACCATGACAACCTTCAAGCTTGTCTTTGTCAAAGTCGGTGTCCTTTAGCCAAGTATTGATTGTTCTTGATTCTTCGTGAACCACTTTGAACCCTAGTTCAAACTAGTTCAAAGTGATTCAACCAAAAGAATTTTATTTAACATTGGTAATTGTAGGTGGGACCCACATCCACGTCATCATGTAATGGTGAACCACTTTGAACCTCTTCAAAACTTGGTTCGAAGTAGTTCAAAGGAGTTCAAAAGAGATAGCTCAGAAAAACCAAGGATTGATGTGACAGTTGATGAGTTGGATGATGCAAAATGTTAGTGAAGTAATCATCGGGATTATGGTACAGTCAGTCTTGAAAAGATGGAAATGGTAGGGGAAATTCAAGTTGGTAATTTGAATTATTATAGTATTGGACTTAAGCACAAACAAAGTAATGACATTGAATGGAGCATAATGATGTTTTGGATAGTTACAAAATAAAATAGAGGTCATATGTCACATCATCATTCTCACTTCACTCTTGAATTCATGCCACCATTAATGCTCCTTTTTATAGCATAACTCCGCATTATGGGAAATTTTTATAAGTATGTTGTTTACCTCATTTCTTTCTATTGTAAAATTGTGGAGTCTCAGCTGTGAAAGAAAGAGATTTTTTTCCTTAAGTGGATAGAGCATAGGTAATTGATGAAAAGCCTCCTTTTGTTTCATGTTTTCTGCATGATGCTATGATTTCAAAAAGATTGTTGTTCTCTATTTGTTTTGGAGAGGAAAAGATGCAGTCTAGCACACATTTCTTCAGAAATCCTATGAATCTAGAATGTCATGCCCCAGTGATTACATACACTGATTTGTTAGGGGTTGAAGTAGAGAAAATGGCTAAGAATTTGGAAAATAATACAAACAAATATTATAGTTAAGAATTCTTGTCCAGTGGATTGCTTGAAGCCTCAACTTTTCCCCCAGCTATAGTGAGACCTGAGTTAGTCCAACAATGCATAAACTAGTATGATGTCAAGTCTAAGTGCATGTTAAATAATGGAGATCAATGTCTTTTGTCCATAACCTGAGAGACAATAATGTCTTTTTCAAGTTACCTGATGAAGCTTTTGCTAGTTTTACTCCAACCCAATCACTTGCTCAATTTTAAGAAAGAAGTGATAAAAACTATAGTAATATTACTTGCAAATGGACTAAGTCATTCTATAAAGGAGGTTCCAAGATGCCTAAGGTTTTGACCAAAGATCACATGAAACCCCACATTCATGACATAATGGTTTTGTTGCACAGAGTGAAAGGGTAAGAACAAGTACTTCTTTTTGAAGATTGGATGTATCATTTCATAGAGATTGTTCTAGAAGGGAAGCATAATCTCGACTAGGCTGAAATAATCATTGGTTCATTAAGAGATCAACTTAAGCAAGCACAAGCCATAAGAAAGGAATTTTACATGTCCTCATATTTAACTTATTATCTTGCATGTACTCGAGATCTCAGAGGAATTCCCCATGAATCTTGGAGTGAATATCTAAACATCTTTAAATATTTCTCCTTACTGAGATGAGATAGAGTCCTAGAGGACTACATAAGGGTTCATGATGTTTTCCTTGGAAAATTGTGTTATCAACTTGCAGGGATCCCAAAATAGAGAATTTCTCTAGAAGCTCAGAAACTAGTCCAGAACTATGGCAGTTTCTATATCTAGTTCCCACAGTTTACATACATCAAAGTGGGAGGATTTGATGAAGAACCCCTTAAATTACCAAGATTCACCTTTGACTTCTTTGTTTTAGTAGAGGTCTACAAACAAATGTTCACTGTGATAAAAAACAACCTCCTAGAGGAAAAGTGGGATTCTATGTTTCCAATCAAACTTGGAGCTATGACCTGCAAGAACATGATTGACACTTCAATAATAGGGACTAACCTGGTGAGTTTTCACATGAAATTTTATGATTTAAGGAGACGATTTGATAATAAAGGTTTTGCAAGATGAGTCCTCAGTTTGAACAATCATTTATCACCAAACTCACATATTGAAGATTTGTGGGAAGACCTTGAGGATGAAGAGGCAGTTAGGAGAAAGGACCATTCCAGGTTGTTACTCTCCCAAATCAAAACCCTATAATTGAAGTTTGATATAGATAGCCTCGATGAAGATGATTATGAGATTATAGAACCAAGATATGATGGTTCAAACACAGAGGATTTTTTTGAGATAGATTGGATAAGAGAAGAAGAAGATAATGTGAAATTGAGAGCTAGATTCATTTTCAAAGTTATAGAGGACTGGATGAAGAGAAAAAGACAAGGCAAGATAGAGAGTACACCCCTTGATAAAGATAATGCCATTTGTGTCTCACTCGAAGTGTTTCCCAATTCATCTAACCCATCTCTTTTGGTGATTGATGCAGGTAAGATCCCTTCATCCAAAAAGAAAGAAATTCCAAGTGAACATCCTACTACACCCCAATCGAGGTCAAGGACCAGATCCAAAATCTATGCTTAGATGGCCTCTCCATATTCTAGTTTTATTGATACCGACATCAACAATGAAGATATTTCTTTCTCACCTAAGCACTCTAAGAAAAATCAAGAGGTACCTACTGACAACCCTAAGATTCAACAGGAAAAAGTAACTCCCACTAAATTGACTGATAATAGGTTGGTTTCGAGTTCAGTTCCTCCTTGGTTAAAAGATTTGGTGAATAGAAAAAGAAGATTCAAGCTTGTTTCTCCACGAGTTACAAAAATAATCACTAAGTATGCTGTCCGCACTCCAAAGGAAAAGAAAATAAAAAACAATGCAAGGTTAACCACATATCCCACTACATGAAAGGTGATTGCTAAGATTGCAACCTTTAAACCCAAAAAATAAATTCAAGAACCTAAACGAGAGGACTTTGTGGTCACAAAAATGGAATTCAGTTTGCTAACCAGGGATTCAAGAGATCACCTATTCAAGTTCTCAACTGATCAAATGCTCGGTCAATCCCAAAAAGATGGTAAACAAAAAGGAGAGCTTAAACAGATCATAATCACAATGGCTGAATTTATTAGTTTTCTTATGTTGGAAATATAAGTGCGAAATTTATATTGAGAGGGGGGGGGGGGGGGGTGAATGAGATATTACCTACTTTTATCCTCTTAATCTGATAAAACTTTATACATGTCATGAACAAAACTTGATCATTGTAAGCAACAAAACATATAAAGCAGCATAAATGAAATCACTCATAACACCATGATTTTGGTAACCCAGATGTATACACCTAAAAATGGTCATTTAGACTATTAGCCCCTTGCTAGCATTTTTGCTAAAGTCATCAATTGCTTATTCTTGATCAAATCCTAGTTCTATCATTTATTCGATTATTTTCTATGGGCTAACCATTTTATCCTAAAGTCTTTATTTAATTAAAAGGAATATTTCCTCCCCTTTTATTAAATAAAAAACCCCCACTTTTCCTCTTATCTTAAGTTGCACAAATAAAGAATTATTCTTATTTTATAAAAAGGAGAAAAGCACTTTTTGTCTTATATGGACACAAAAGTCAACTCTTATTTTCCCATTGGAGTATACTTGTGCACATGGATTGCTCCTCTTTGATGCTCCATCATTGATTAAATCTTTTGCCTCTTAATCTCCATGGTCCATTCTTTCTCATTTCTTATAAAAGGAGAGCTCTCTTCTTCATTCTAGATCCCCAACTTTTTATGTTAATGTTATGCTGCAGGTTTTCTAGGTCACTTTGGAGCTTTTGAAGATTTGGAGCATTCTTGGCTTTTGCATCTACATGCTATCATAGTTTCATTTCTTGCATTATCATGGCATTCATAGCTTCATACTTAGCTTAGTTTCCTTTATGCTTTAGATTACTTCATCTAGCTTAATTAAGGGGCTTTGTAATACTTGTTCTTTCATTTCCATAGTTTATCTTGCATATTCATCTTAATCGAGCTTGCATTGCATTTCATTTGATTCTTGAAGATATTTGCATTCTTGCCCTTGTCTTCATTTGAATCTCCCATTACATGGTTTACTAGCAAGGTTATTGGCTTAATAGCTCTAGCTGAGAGCATTCTTAAACACCCTTGCACTCCATGCCTAGGGAGCTATGGATCAATTTTTGAGACCTCATCCTTGAGTGTTCTTGATTGTAATGATTCATAGAAGTGCACTATTTAGAGTACACATTTTTGGCACCCACCGCGGGGCAGAGTAGACTAGCTTTGTCCCTTCTTTTTCTGTATTTTCGTCAATTTCTGTCAATTTTTAAGAAAGTTTTGAGCTTAATTTTCGGTCTCTATTTTTTTGTCTTAAACTATCATGCGATACTTCTCTATATGTGCATGTGATACTTCACTTGTCGGAAGTATCGCCTGGCTATTACAGAGAATATCACCTGGTTTCGGGTGAAGTATCACCTGGTATAGAGTGAAGTATCGTACAGACTAATATTATCGCCCCAGTATACTGAGAAGTATCACGTGATAATTTTGGTGTCTGTAACTATCGCTTGTACCTGGTAGTGAGCTATTTTTGAGCTATTTTTTTTATCTTGCAAGTTTCAGGTTCTCTGCTATCTTTTTGAAAAAATTTCAAAATTTTAGCATTTTCAAATCTGTACTCTGGAAAACGGGCACCCATTTTTTAAATTTTTTTGCAAACGCTATTGAAAATTGAAGTGTGATATATTGTTGGAAAGGTCTTTCTGAGCCTAATCCAACCATGCTAGTTTCATTCTCAGATTTTACCATTTGATTAGCTATTTTACTTGTAAATTATCTAATTTTTGATGTGCTAACCATTGTGGGCTAACAAGTTGTGCTTGTAGGTGCCTCTTGCTTGAATATTTTGCCAAAAGAATGCATGTCAAAGAGGGCTACTAATGGTTTTTGCAGGGCTTCCCTAAGCATAAAAAATAAAAATCAAGTGCTTGTTTAATTGCTTTCTTTTCAAGTGTGGCATATACTAGTTGTTTCATTTACTAGGCACTTAAGATCTTGTTGTAGGAATTCTTGGGTGGTAGGAGAAGTATGCTCTTCACCCTTGTGGTGAACCAGAAAATCTTGACCCATCTTAGGATTTTGAAAACAAGAGGGTAATTGAACTCTTTGCTTGGTGTGTTTGGGAGAAAGCTTTGAGATAGGGGAGTATGCTCTTCACCCTTGTGGTGAAATAAAAACCTTGAATCTTATAAGTTGATCCATTTCTTTGTTTAGATCTTTTAGAATCCTTTAGTGGGCCTGCTCTTGAGCAATCAAGAGGAACGACTCAAGTGGGGACAAGCTAATATCAAGCTATTCCAACCCACTATAATCTCAAGGCTATCAAGGACACAAAACCTTGGTAGATGTAGTGCTTATCTTTGCTTGATGTGAGTACTTGTGGGATTGTGACCATGAGGAAAGTATTGAGCAAGAATGCTTAAGGTACTCTTGAGGCCGTGAGGTCCCAGTCCTTTATGAGGAGCAAGAGGGGTGCTATGAAGGGAAGCCCTTACTAAGAACCATAGGTAGAAGCCACCATATTTTTTCGCTTAACTTCTTGGTGCAAGGATTGATCCAAGTGGAATAACCCGGATCACCCCAAGATTACTCATCATATGTGTTCCTTTGGTTGTGTCTTTGGCACTTCCATGACAAAGCCAATATCTATTGTGGGCAACCACTTTGTGTGAGGCAATGGAGCATCAAGTTGTGGGCCAAGTTGTTAAGTAATGAGCCTTGACTTTTTAGGTAGTAAGTTCTTGAAGTGTTTTCATTGTGCTATACCTATTCAAATGTTCTTGCATACTCAAACATCTCAGTAATGCTCATAGATTTTTAGTTTTGATATCATAATTGCTTGTCTTGGCAAGGTTGCTTTTGCTCTTGCACAAGTGTTTGATGACATGTTTGATCACCTACTATTTGCAAATTTGTCTACTTCTTGATATTATTGTGCTTGAAACCAAAAAATTGTACTTGCAACCTACAACATTGACCAAATTGCTTTCAAAACTGAGTTTTTTACATTCACTAGTCAAGAGTCACACTGCTTGCCTAGAAACTATCGCACAAACTTATTTTTCTATCTCACAATTGTCTGCAATCTGAAGCTGATTCTTGCTATTTCCAGTCCTCCTTGGTCAGTCTAGATCTTAGATCTTAGGTGCTATGACATATTGCTCAACATCAAAATGAACTCCAATGCTATCAAAATTGCATAAAATGACTCTTGGTCTTCCTTCTTCCATGTCTTCTAGTCTCCCATTTTCATCTGATCTCTTCTTCCTTCATGATTCTTCCTCTTCTTCCTAAACTCTTCATGTCTTCTTGATTCTTTTCCTTTTATTTTCTAGTCTACTTTCTTCTATTCATCTCTTCTATTCATTTCTTTCATGCTTTTTTCCTTCTCTTCTACAACCATGAATTTCAACTACCTTGTTATGGAACCTCTCTTGAAAATAGATGATCTCAAACTCATTTCTCAATTCAAAGAATTTAATTACTCCAATAGTCTTTCTAGATATGGCAATAGTGATACGCTTAAGGAAAAAAATAAAATAAAAGATGATTGAATCAGATGCCTTTGCTAGGATCATAGACATGATCATATCACAATCTCTCTCTTCTAAACATTCTTCATCATCTAAGTCTTCTCATTCTTCCTCATCTTCCAAATCTCACCATAGCTCTTTTAGACATTATTCGCATCCTTCATTATCCAAGTCTTATTCCTCTACTAGGTCCTCACCTTCTTCTTCTTCACAATCTCATTCCTCTTATACTTCTCCCAAGAGTCTTACTCATTATGAGCAATATGGTAGTCCCTATGATACCTATGACACCTCTATTCCTAAGAGTCCTCCTAGTCATAGGCTTGTGCTTACTGGAAATGGGTCACCGCATTGGATAGATCATGATGGTGATCCATATGATTCAGATTTTGAAAGAGAGTTTGATGAGTTCTATAAACAATACCTCAATTATGACCCATATACCACTACTGAGGACTATAAAATGCATCATGCTGATATGAAACATTAATATTATAAGAATCCTTCCTCTGAGGACTCTCATGCTAAAAATAAAGATGACACTCTTGAGCAAGATCATGTTGATGATGTACCTTTGTCTTGTGATGGTTCCCTTCCATCCCCTACTTCCTCCAATACCCATACATTTCCTAAAGCTTCCGAGTCTTCCAAATCTTTCACAAATCCTTCATCCAACAAAGATCCTAATGCTTTTCATGCAGTTCCCTATAGTTATCCTCAAGGGCTACCTCTTAAAGAAGCTCAAGCTAACCTTCACTTGGCTGAAAATTCTTTCAATAATGGTAAACCTAAAGAGCCTAATCCTTTATGTGCTATAATGCCTACTTCAGCTAGTCCTTCACTATCTATTCCAAAATCTTCCATGCAATTCCAACATGCTTCCTTGTCCTTAGAAGTGGCTCCATGTCAAGAGGGCTTTAAAAATGATAAAAAAAAGAATATAAAAAAAGATCAAGATCAAGAACCCTCCATGTCATCCAAATATTTTCATGATGTCTCTGATCCGTTTCATGGTTCTTTTGATCCTCTATGCCCTTCCTCATTCATTCCACCATGTCTTAAGTCTTCTCCTAAGCAAGATCAAGCTACTACTTACACTGTTGAGCTTATTGATAAACAAAATAACCTTACTACACTAGTGCTTTCCAAAGATGATGCTTCCATTAAGGTTATTAACAATAGTGTTGTTACTTCCAATGTTAAGCTTATTGAAGATCAAGAAGCTCCTTGTCAAGATCAAAGTCTTTCATCTTCTTATTCTACCACTCCATGTTCACTTCCACTTTCTACTCTTCCTAAGTCTTTGCAAGCTCCGAATAATCCTATCAAAGAAGTTGCTCCTATTCAAGATGTTCATGATCCTATTGCAAATCCTAATGCTCACTCTAAAGATGTTGATGTCCTTGGTTGTTATATAGATGCTCATGAACTTATTGATTATCCTTTTGCATCTTCCACATCCATCCTTGGAGCCCCTCCATCAATGCTAAGAGCTTCATGTTTGCCTTCCACCTTGGGTCCTTATGTCCCTTCATTTTCCCCTCCTAACTCTCCTAATTCTTCATCCATCTTGGGTCCTTACATCCCTCCATCTCCTATCTTTCTTTAAGATCAACATAGATGCACACCCTTGAATCCTTTTCATCCACCCACCCATCTAAACTAGTCATATCCTCCTTTTTCCACAAGTCTGAAGTCTTTTGGAAGTAACTTGAATGTTCAATATAAGAAAAAGAAGAAACACAAGAATCCATAAAAAAAAAGAAGATCACCATGTCTCCTCTAATCGAGATGGAGGCATAAAGTCCAAAGAGATATCTAAGAAGAAAACTACAAGACAAGTATGGGTTCCAAAATCCATCATTGAAGATATTCTCTCTAAATCATCAAAAGAAAATAAAAATCCTAACGCTATATGGATTCCAAAGTCTCTCTTGAAAGAGTCTGGTGTTGAGAAAAAAGTGAAGTTAACATTCAAGCTTCCAAAGGCTTCTGTCTCATCTTTTTCCAAAAACATTCTTTCATTCCATGTGCCTAAACTGCAACCTCTGCTAAACATTCACCATATTCCTTCACGTATTCCTCCATTCATATTTCCTCCATGCTCTCCCCACCCTTCAAGGTGTGTGTTGACATTGATCTTTCCTTCCTTTCCATCTACCCTTTCACAATCCTTCCATTCATTATCCTTCTACCTTCTATCCTTTTTCCTCATTTGCCTATTGCTCCTATCTTCCAACCTCACTCGCTTTACATAAAACCTTATCCTCCATTTTTTTCTCTTCCATCTTCCTTTCCCTATTAGCATCTTTGAGCATATCATTTTGAATCCTTGGCATATCATGGTTTATCTTTTCAAGGAGCATTATCTAAAAAGCTTTCCTTCTTCCAAAAAAAAAAGAATTTTTTTTTTGAAAATGTGCCTTGGTGGAAACCTGGAAATAGGCACCTTGGTAGAAAAAATAAAGAGAAATAAATTTGTCCTATGGTGAAAACCACTCCCTTATGGTGCCTTAGATAAGTACCATGATGAAAACCTGGCAATCAAGCATCCTACGTAGTTCTTCTACATATTTCATTCATTTGATCTTCCATCTTTGATCTTGGCAATGTTGACCTATTCATGAACATTTGGCTATCTTGTGAGCTATCTTACAACGATCTTGCTTTCATTCCCTTCCTATTTTCATTCCAGCCTTTCACTATCCTTTTCCCTTTGGTCTTGATCTAATAAAAAAGAGTAAAACATGATGCTATAAAGCCTCTTGACATGTCTACTCCTTTGGACTGCATCCTTTCCTTCTTTTGCATTATGCTTTTGTGGCTTATCCTATGCTGGCCTTTCATTTCCTGTCCAAATGTGCTTTACATGATAATTTTTTCCCTAGCTTGGGTACTCTTGAGGAGTTTGCCTTTGAGGATTTCTTCCCTTCATTCTCCTTCATTCTCTTGTCTCCCATCTCTTCTACTAGCTTGCTTATCCTTCTTGTCCTCTACCTTTCTAGACATTGGGACTACATGATGTGATCTTGCTTGGGAGTTTGATGCCTATTCTGTTTGGGGGCATCCTTTGTATATATTTATTGATCTTGAAAAATCCAAAAAAAAATTCATATATAATGCTAAAAAAATCCTAAAAGCCATAAAATATCCTAAAAAAATGAGCATCGTGGTGAAAACCTAGCAATAGGCGCTTTGATGTCTCACCAAAAAAATCAAAAAATCAAAAATTAAAAAAAAAATAGAAAAAGTGCCTTGGTGAAAACCTCAAAACAGGCGCCTTGGTAACAAAAATATAAAAAAATTATAAAAAGTCCTGAAAAAATCTATCAAGTGGTGAAAACCTGGAAACAGGTGCTACTTGAGACCCTTACACCTATGTCTATCAGTCTTGCATGGTGCTCCTCTGCTCCACTTCTCACTTTGCCTCTCCTAGCCTGGAATTGACTCTTGTCTTAGTCTAGGGGGCATACGTTGTTCTAGCTTATCTTGGGTCTCTTTGTGCGTTTAGGTTTCTTGGGCCTCTTGGTTCCAATGGTGTTTTTCAACACCACCCCAATTGTGTTTTTTTAACACTTTCCTGTTAGAAATAGGAAATACTGAGAGGGGGGGTGAATCAGTATTTCAAAAACTTTTTCTTTTGCCCACTTATGGATATAACAGATTAATTTAGTGCATACAAAGATTATCAAGCTGATTAACAAACATAGCAGTAAATAGAAAGAACTCATAACACATGATATGTTCTCGAGGAAACCCTGGCCAAGGGAAAACCCCGGTGGGGATGGTACCCACAAAGATCACTAATCAAAAGTATCTTGTTAGAGATATTGGACCCTGTTAGGAGTCAATTTACAAAATATAGTAGATCTATCCTGGTTAAAGGACTTTAGGCCTTGTTAGAAGCCTTAACCCTGTTAGGAGTTAGATTACAAAACCTAATCACCAGCTGAGCTCACTACCCAAACAGGTAATACAAAATGTTTTTGACTATAGTATGGTATTGCTTACAACTTTGCATCAATAGCCTTTGCTACTATCACAATATACAACTATCGCAAGTTATCCTTTTCTTTCGTTTTACACATCACACACATTTCCATTACATTTCAAGTATGCCTAATATATGAGTTATTAGAGCTAATAAATTTATATGGTCGGCTTCCAAAATATTTATCCAAGAGTAAACATCTAGGATGTCATCCCTTCATAATGTTAAGTCATTATTTTGACAAGCAAAAATAATCCCTTAACTCTTTCGCTAATACTGTCTCCAAAACTGTTCTGTCTGCAAAAACTATCTTCTGTAAACTTCGAATAACTTTGTCCGTACTGCTCCAAACTTTATGCACACTAAGATGGGGTATCCTCATACTTTGTAGAAGCTTTAGTTAACTATGAAAACAAAAATATTTCTCCAGTGGACGTCGCCAACTAAATCTTCATTGGGTGCTCTGTCAGGATCACTGTATCCATACTTAGACAATTTCTTCCTTCAACTTGCCATACTTGCATTCCAGATTCTGCACTCTTAATAGAGATCATATGTTTCCATAATGAAAACATCTATGTATCCACATTAGCCAAATTGCCAACAATCTCCCCCTTTGTCATTGGTGGCAACATATTGGAAAATTGGCTAAGTGTGCAAACAAAACTTCAAAGTATTTACACAAAATTGTGGCCAAATTTTATACAACACATATACAATATTGTACTCCATAGAATAGCTCCCCCTATGAGTATCCTTCCTCAACATATTATCAATTTTCTGCTATCTCTCCCCCTTTGACAACAATGACAAAGATAGGGTGTACAAAAATTTAAAAAACTTGATACCTTGTTATCAGCTATTACAAAGCCGGTAGGCTTGCAATACAGTTGCCAAACTCTGACTTCCATGACTCAAAATCTTTCTCCCATATCTTCCTGATGGATTCAGCAACATTGAGTAGAGTACTCAATCCGTATGCTTCTGTTTGACAAGCTTGCAGGGAATTAAAGCTAAACTTCTGAGAAGATGTCTTTGCTAAAAGACACTGCTCAATTTGGTCTCCAACAATTGAGGTCTTGATTGAGATATGCTCTCTCAAGATGTTAATCCTGATCATCTTTCTATTCTTTTCCTCTGCTAACATTTTGATTTCATCATTTAACTTTCTTATGTTCTTCTCTATAGAACTTATCTTTACATTTGGGCTTGTCAAGGTGTTTGTTTCAGCTGTAATTGCATCTATCTTCTCTCTGATCTTCTTATCTTCTTCAGCTGTTAGGATTTTTGATTTTGTGCATTGTATATACAAACTCTTTCTAGTCTCAAAATGTTTCCTCAAATTCTTTATGCATACATCCAAATTACCAATATCATTTTGAATATTTACACTTAAATTTTGTTGCATTTCTGCTTCAAAGACTTCCTAAACTTTTATTCTAGCAATATCCTTTAAGTTAGAAAATTCAGAGTCAAAAGAGTTTATTACTATTTTAGCTTTCTCAAGTGGATCCGATTCAAATACCTTAGTGCTGATCACACTCTCAAGTTTCTCTATCAAAACTCTAACTTTGCCTTCAAGGTCCTTCACCTTCTTATTCTTTCCAATAATTTTATGAAGAGATGTGATGAACTCAAGCTGATCATCATCTTCAACCTCTTTTCCAAGGTCTTCAAAAATTGAACCAATTTGTCTCTTCTTATTGTTAGGTGCACTAGGGGTAGTGACCTCTATCAAAATTTATTTACCTTTAACTGTTTGCTCTGCTGGAACTGATTCTGATACAGCTGGTGCTTCCACTGCCTCTGTATCCTTTTCTGATTCTGTAATCTTCTCTTGCTCTTCTAAAGCCAAATTGTCAACAATGTTTCCTAGATCATGAAATACTGCATCATTTGACTCTAGTGTCACTTTGGTTCTTTCAATGTCCATTTATTCTTTGCCAATATTGATATGTGAAGAAGATGGGACTTCTTCAATACCAACTTCCTCTGCATGCGGTTCCTCTGATTGCTTCTACTGAGGATATGATTCAACATGCTTTCCTGCAACTATATCTGCAAGAACTTGCATTACTACTTGCTCAGTCTCTTTCTGTACTTCCTCCTTTTTGCCTCCCATTATAAGGATTGTTCTTCTCTTAGTCCTCAATAAAGTTCCAAGAGGCTTCAAGAATCTCTTCAAATGATCTTGGTACATTCCTCATCATTAAATTCATACTTCATGGACTAATTGATAATTTCATTGTTCTCTAGGTGCCCATAAGCTAGTTTAACTGACATGTCTTGATTATACAATTTCTTGTAATCATCACTAAAATCTGCATCTCCCAAAGTTTCAAACTTGCAACCTAAATATCCTTTAACATTCTCAATGTGTAATACTCCATCTGGTACAGATGATAGTGCTAGTTTGTCATCAATTTCAGCTGGTTCTACTGGTTCTTTCTTAATCTTAGGTCTATTCTTATCCTTAACATTATGAACCATAGAAATATCCATCTTATCAAATGATTAAAGATCAAAAAATACCTCAACTTTGCAAATCTAGGGTTTTGGTATGATTGTCGCTGCAAACTGCTTCCAAACTTTTTCAAATCATCCTCAACTCACTTTTTCTTCTTTCAAATCTCTTTTTCAATCACTTTTTAATCATGATAACTTTGATTTCAACCTTATAACACTTCACATTAACTCAATCTGACATCGCATTCATTCGTTTTGCTGCTAAAACCTCAAAAAGCTGATTCTGCAAACTTGCAACCATAAAAATTTTTGTGACCTCGCAAAACATCATATTTTCTTTTGTGCACTTAACCATAGCATTAGTACAATATAAAAAACCTATATCTAACTGCGCAAAACTTAACTCATTCAAATTCCTAATCTACACTAATCCTAAGTCCTAAACTACAGAAACTTACATAATTTAAGTACTTAAAGAAGGGTCAGGTAAAGATTCATCCTTACCATTAGTTACATTACCTTCTTGACTACTTTCAGTGCTGAATATACCTCCTTGATCTATGCCTTTATCAAATTTTACTTCATCTTTATTGCTACAACAACCTTTCTCTTTGTTTCCTACATTTTCATTCCTTCTTGCATTGTTCCTAGGGTTAGGGTTATGATGATAACCTCCATTGTTCATTTTGAAAACTCTTGCTAAGTGTCCAAACTTGTTGCATATTTGACAAATGATTTCATTGTTTCCAAATCTCTATCCTTGCTGGTTAATCTGTGACCTACAATTTCTAGCAATATATCCTACTTTGTTGCATCTAAAACATACTACCACTTTTCTTTGATTCATTTCTTCAATAAATTTCTTATCTACATTGTTAGTATTCCCAATCAATCTATCATAATTATTCAAAATTACTTTAGGTCTTCTACATTCGTTAGCTCTATGTCCAAAACTATGACAATTATAACAATGTCCATTAAGAGGTTTAAATTGCTTACTTGTGAAATCTCTCTTCATGTGCCCAATAGTATTACAAGCAAAACATCTACCTTTGAATTCTCTTTGCATACCTTTAGATGATTCTTCCTATTTTGATTCTTCTTGCTTTGATTCTTCTTTCTCTTTAGGTGGATCTTCCAATGTGTTCTCGTCTACCTCCACATTTTTAGATGTCTTCAGATCTGGCTTCTTACTTTCATGGTTTGTTCTAAACATATTAAATCCAAATCCAGTCCTATCAAAGAATGATTCTTCAAAAGAAGTTTGTTTTTCAGTCTTATCACTATTTGAATATAGCCTTTCAAGTTGTTGTTTAGATTGAGTTAATTCACCTTTCACAATTTTATTATATTTCTCAAGTTCCACATACTGCACTTTTACTTTTTCAGATTCAGATGTTTCCTTTTCAAGTCTTGATCTTAGATCTTCATCCTCAATTTTCAATTTTTCATTATCAGATCTCAAATTTCCATCTTTCATACTAAGCTTCAGATTTACTATCTTCAGCTCATGCTTAAGGATCTCATTTTCTTTTTCTAATTCATCACAATCTTCAACAAGCATATTGTGGACTATGATTTTGAACCTGTTACCTATCTTGAAAGGCTGAAACATTCAAACATTAGACTAATCTAACATATTCATGAACTAAAAAAAATAGCATAAGACATGAAAACAAAACCAAAGCCACCTCAAGATTGTTGCTAAAAAAACAAGTGCTATAGAGCAAATGTTTGATTCGCTTCAATTAGAGGGATGTGGGTGTGCTCTCTAAGCACTTGGAGCATATTCTAATGCATACTAAGATTGATTTTAGACCAAATATAGGTGTGATATGATGCTATATGCTATGCAAAACAATAAAAGAAACTATGTTAATCCATTATTGCTAAGCTATGATGTTCTTTAAGAAAGCTTGAAAATGATAAAAAGAAACTAACAATTAGTATTGCTTATGCTAAGTCTAGAGCTAAATGGACATGATAACAATGCATAAAATGAAAGGTGAATGGGTATTTTGCTCTTGGAAATGAGGACTATTTATAGACTTTTGCGAGGATGAATGAGTGGCTAGGATCAAAATCCTTAAGAGAGGCCAAGATTCATTCAAAGGGGAGCACATGGATTGTGCTAGTTCAAGGCCACCTCCTTGTGACAAGTGTCACAAGGGCATTGGGTTGAAAGATGGGAGGAATGTGCACAATTTGGGAAATGTGCCTAAGGTCAAAGGGTGTAAGAAAGGGGTGAGGGGCTTCTTAAATGCATCATAAATGCATGTAAGAGGGATAAGGAGGCTTTAAATGCACTTAATGCATGTAAGAGAAGCCTCTAGAAGTTTGTTGACTTTGGGTCAAGCTTAGGAGTTGGCTAACCTTGTTTAGGGAATGTGACAAGGTTAGGGGGAGGATTAGGATTAGGATTAGGGGATTTTAGGATTAGGATGGGTGAAGAGGTTGGGTTGAGAAGATTCTAGAAGAGTCTAGAATTCTCCTAGGTTTTATGGAATAAAAGTTTATTCATTCCAAAATCTTAAGTTTGGGAAAATTTATTGAAATATTTTCAATAAATATGAAAATTAAATATTTAATCTTAATTAGATATTTTGAGTTGAGATTAGGGTTAGAAAAGGTGGGATTAGCCTTTTAATCGAAATTAAGAAGGGATTAGAAGATTTTGGAAGAGGTTAGTGGTTTTAGGAAAAAAGGCTAACTTTTGGTCAAAAAATAAATTAATTATTTTTTGGAGGATTTTTGGTCAATTTATTAATTAAAATAATTAATAAATAGGGGATTAATGTTTAAATAAGATTTAAACATTTTTGGGAGGGATTTCTTAATTAAATATTTTTAATTAAGATAAAGGGATTTAATGACATAAAAATAAATTAATTAATTAAATAAATAATTAATTAATAAATGATGATGTCATCAGGGATTTTTCAGAAAATAAAAATAATTTATTTTCTAAAGGATTTTTAGGTGTCTACATTTTGCCCCTCTTTGATGCGATGTCGCAAGTGGCATGGTGTCAAAGACAAGAAAATAAGATGCCCAAGGCTAGAATTTAGAGGAATAAGGGATTGTGCCCCCTCGAGAAAATAACGCAAGGAGCAAACATTGTGAAATTTTCTCGAAAGGAAACAGAGAAGGAAGGACCTAGGAAGAAGGGGAGATAAATAACCAAGCTTCCAAGAGCAAAGATGAGTGAATGCAAGATGAGATGGAATGCAAAATGCAGGATGCAGCTACATGAGGATGCAAGATTAATCTATATGATGCAGGATGCAGGGGAGATGGGGAAGCTCCAAGTGCAAATGTGGAGAGCACAACCTAGTTTAATATAGCAATGCTAGAGACCTGCCAAGGATACTGGGATCACGAGGCCTTGTCACCAGCGTTGCATAGGACTGACGCTAAAAAGACACGCAGGGTTGCCCCAGCATCGCACATGAAACCCAAAGGAGGCATGGTGGAAATGATGCTGAAGAAACCACAAACACACGACTGACTCACAGGCAGAAGCAAAAGATCAAAAGACCTTGCCCCAGATTATCCTCATTCGCAGCACACCATGATATAAAGGATTGTGGTGACGTTGAGTAGAGAACAATGAGAAGCTGTAAAAGATAAACAAGACCCAAAGGACAAAATCCAAGGTCAAAATGAAAACTCCAAAAAGACATCCTTTGCCAAGGAGAGAGATGTGATTTGATTGATGGTGGGAAGATTGGTCGGACAGGAGGAACGATATATCCTCAAGGACCAGGATGGAAGATTAGGTCAGACAGGAGGAACGATATATCCTCAAGGACCCATGGGTTGGTGAGAGAATAAGTGTAGTTGTTCACTGGCAAAAGCTGAAGTTCAAGGAATAATCAGGATGAGCAAGGATAAGTCGACAATTGATGTTGCTGAAGCACAAGGCCCGAGTGGGACTAAAAGTTTTCTGAGGCTGGGGATGGGACAAGATATTTGATCAAATGCTGCTGCAGGACGGACAAAGGTTATGTACAACAAGGAGGAACGATATGCACAAGGGATATGTACAGAAGCTCAGGATTGGGGATAGGAAGATCACACTCGGCGGGACTCTCACTAGGACGGAGACAAGAAGGATATTTACAGAAAGGATTGCGCTGTATAGGAAAGGGATAAGGATATGGTACAAGATATGGTACAAAGCTTTGGAATAGGATATGGATTGCAGATGGGTTGGAGGAAGATGGAAGCCGAATGCTTGGAGGATAGGGGAGATGGAACTGCTGGGAGATCTGTTATGGATGGAGGAAGAGGACGGTAGCTGAAAGGACAACTGAATAGATAAATAGCCCAGTCTACTATGTTGGCGCCTGTTTGCCAGGTTTTCACCAACATACTTGTCCAAGGCGCTTGAATTGCCAAGTTTTCACCGTTGGACGATTATTTTCTCTTTCTCTTTTCTTTTTTTTTTTTCTTTTTTTTTTTTTTTTTCTTTTTCGCTTTTTTCGAATGTTTTTAGATTTTCTGATATATGCAGGATCAGGTTCAAGCATAGAACCTCTTCAGATGGATGATGTTGATAGGATCATTCAAGGGCTCACCTTCTGGTGTTGATAGCTGATAGGCTCCCGAGCCGAAGGATGTGGTGACAACATAGGGGCCCAACCAAGTAGGCTCAAACTTGCCTTTCTTTTCTCTATTTGCTAGGACCTTCTGATTTTCTTTAAGGACCATGTCACCGACCTGGAATTGTCTAGGATGGACCTTTTTGTTATAACTCCTTTTGAGTCGATTTTGGTATGCCACCAGGTGATCATATGCTTGCTGTCTCTTTTCATCTAACAGGTCTAGCTGTGTGAGACGGGCTACACGATAATCTTCATCAGTGGTGTAGTTCTTCATGGAGACTCGCAATGAGGGGAGCTCAACCTCAATCGGTAGAACAGCTTCAGCACCATATACAAGGGAGTATGGGGTGGTGCCTGTGGGAGTGCGATAAGAAGTGCGGTAGGCCCAAAGGGCAGGATTGATTTGGAGGTGCCAGTCACGACCAGAATCATTGACAACCTTCTTAAGGATTTTCAAGATAGTTTTGTTAGTTGCCTCAGCTTGGCCATTCCTTAAGGGAAATATGGACTGGAGAAACGGTGATGGATGTGGAGTCTGGCACATAGATCATCCACATGCTGGTTTTCAAAAGGTGTGCCATGGTCTGTGAAGATGGTAGATGGTATGCCGAAGCGACAAATGATATGATAGAGGATGAACTTGGATATTTGGATGCCAGTAGTAAGGGTGAGTGGAATCGCTTCAACCCATTTGGTAAAGTACTCTGTGGCTGTTATGATATACTTGTGTCCATCCGAAGAGAGGGGGGTGATCAAGCCAACGAGGTCGAGGCCCCAACATGAAAAAGGCCATGGTGGTGCAATAGGCTGGAGATCTTGTGCTGGTGCATGTATCAAATTGGCATGCTGTTGACATGGGAGACATTTCTTGACAAAATCACATGCATCATGTTCCATTGTTGGCCAATAATATCCAACTCTAAGCAGCTGCTTTGCTAGAACCATGCCACTCGTGTGGGCACCGCAAATTCCAGTGTGAACTTCTTGTAAGGCCAGGACGGCCTCGTTTGAATCTAAACATCTAGATAGGACATTGTGATACCCACGACGATATAGGGTGTTGGCTACAAGAGTGTAGCGGGAAGCTCTGCGAATAAGGTTTTGGCGTTGGTTATTGGTGAGATGGGGAGATATGATACCATTTTTTAGATATGCATGGATGTCATGGTACCATGGGGATTGGGGACCAACCAAGACACATACCATTTCTGCATCAGCGTTCTCATAAGCTGGCGTATGTAGCTGCTCGACTAGGAATTCATATTGTGATGCGTCGCGTGGGATTTCTAACAAGGATCCAATGGTTGCCATTGCGTCTGCTGCTTTGTTCTGAAGTCTTGGGATCTGTGTGAACTGTAGATGTAGGAAATGCTCTTGCAGTTTGTCCACCAGCTCTTTGTAAGGTAGCAACTTGTCATCCTTTGTTTGATATTCATCTAGGACTTGTTTGATAATCAGCTGTGAATCTCCAAATACTTGTAATTCTATGATATTCCACTGAATGGCTGTTCTGAGACCTAAGATGAGTGCCTCATATTCTGCAATGTTGTTGGTACATGGGAATCCCAATTTGAATGATTTTGGGATGTAGTCACCTTGAGGTGTGACGAATAGGATTCCTGCCCCTGATCCATGTGATGTGTAGGAGCCATCAAAGTATAGTTTCCACATGGGCTGCTCTTCAATCATGCATAAGTGTTCATCAGGGAATTCCATGATTAGTGGATAGGCATCCACCAGTGGTGCTTCTGCTAGTTGATCGGCAATGACTTGCCCTTTGATTGCTTTGCGATCAATATACTGGATGTCAAACTCACTGAGTATCATGACCCATTTTGCCATACGGCCTGTGAGAGTTGTCTTTGATAGTAGATATTTGAGGGGGTCCACCTTTGAAATGAGCTTGATTGTGTGACTGAGCATATAATGTCTAAGCTTTTGAGTGGTAAAGACCACTGCAAGGCATGCTTTTTCCATAGGTGAATAGTTAAGCTCATAGCCCACAAGAGTGCGACCGATGTAGTAGATAGCTCGTTCTCTATTTTCATCATCATGCTGTGCTAGGAGTGCCCCTAGTGCTGTAGCTGTTGTTGAGATGTAAAGGATGAGTGGGCATCCTGGAACTGGTGGTACAAGGATCGGAGCGTTAGCTAGATACTCCTTGAGCTTATCAAAGCTTCTTTGACATATGGGATCCCACTTGAAGTTGGTGTTTTTGCATAAGAGATGTGAGAATGGTTGGCACTTGTCCGCTAGCTGAGAGATGAACCGCCGTACTGATTAAAGCTTTCCCTGTAGGCTTCTGAGCTGTTTGAGATTTCTTGGTGGAGGCATCTCTGTTATTGCTTTGACCTTCTTTAGGATCGATCTCTATGCCTCGTCTAGAGACGATGAAGCCTAGAAGCTTGCCAGATGTAACACCAAAGACACATTTCTTAGGATTAAGCTTTAAGCCATAATGATTCAGACGATCAAATACACGCTTTAGGATGTCGAGGTGCTCATCCCTTGTTTTGGATTTTGTAAGGATATCGTCCACATAGTCTTCAAGGATCTTGTGGATCATGTCATGGAAGATCGCTGTCATTGCTCGTTGATATGTTGCTCCTGCATTCTTTAGCCCAAATGGCATCATGTTGTAGCAGAAGGTACCCCATGGGGTTGTGAATGCTGTTTTATGTTGATCTGCTTCTGCTATATGAATTTGGTTGTAGCCTAAAAATCCATCCATTAATGATAACATCTCATAACCCGCTGTGAGGTCTACAAGCATGTCTATGTTTGGCAATGGGAAGTCATCCTTAGGACATGCCTTGTTTAAGTCCCTGAAATCAGTACAGATTCTGATGTCGCCAGAAGGCTTTGTGACTGGCACCATGTTAGAGATCCACTCTGAATAATCTATAGCTCTGATAATCTTAGCTTGGAGGAGCTTCTCAAGCTCTACTTTGACGAGTAATGCTACCTTTGGATGCATTTTCCTTAGCTTCTGCTTCACTGGCTTAACGTTTGGATCTACTGATAGGTGATGAACAACAAGGTTTGGATCAAGCCCAGGCATGTGGGCGTATGACCATGCAAAGTTGATAATGGATTCCTTGAGCAAGGCACTGAGAGTGATTTCTTCTCCTTCTGTTAGGTTGACTGCAATGTAGGTGATCCTTGGACATTCTTCTGTTCCCAAGTTGATTGGCTTGGTTTCCTCTATGATGATCGGCGACTGCTCTGGTCTATAATCTTGGATAGGGGGAAGAGGCAAGGCTTCATCTTCTAGCACCTGAATTGCCAGGTTTTCACTAGAAGATACACCCTTTATTTTTACTATTTTAGAATCAGAATGTGCCCCAAGGGGGTTTTCACATAAAGACTCATGATGTTCTCTTGCTATTTCATTTTTGCGACTAAAGCTTGCCTCTTCCCCAAAATATCCTTCTGGGTGAAGCCGATAGACAGAGGTTGATGTTGAATCCTGATTGCTTGCTGGACCTGATGCCCCCATGAATTCTAGGAGTGCTTGTGCGCTTTGGAACTCGTCGATGTGTGCGATGCTTGGTTGGTCCCAATCTATGAGGTCGGGGTTTGTGAGGGGAAGATCTATGAGGTTAATGGAGAGTTGTTGGAGGACAGAAGTCCCCAGGAGGGTGTCGTCAGCAAAGATATCATCGTAGGATCGGATGTCTTTCTCTTCGGGGATGTCTTCGATTTCCACAAGGTCATCCTGGCTATTCGAAAAGTTCACGTTGGTCATGTTAGTGCCCGCAGTTGTGGTATTGGGCTCTTGTTCAAGCAGGCGAGAGGTATTAAAGCCAAGTCCTTGCTGTTCTGGATTCTGGGATGGTATGATAGGAAACAAATTTCCGTCCTCTTGTGGTCCTAGACCACCACCTTGATAATTATAGTGTTCTGTGACATTTTTGTAGGGGATTGGGTATTTCTCTTTGAAGTACTCAAGAAGTTGTGTGTCACGTGATGGGGGATCTTTGTATAACCATTTGTTAATATCTGGATCCATTTCTTTGCTGTTGATGGTACCATGAGACTCAAAAGTCATGTTTCCGATTTGCTTGAGCTTATAATGTTCCTCAGCAGGCTTGTTTTGACAACTTGGGCGCCCTTGAGTATGTGGATCACATGGAAGAGCTCCTACAGCAAATGCATCACTGAGGCTGTATTCGCCACAACCCTGGTTGTTGATCTTGACGGATGATAAGGTGGAAGAGAGGATGGTCTCGGGATCGCGATGGGATCGGGATGAGCTAGCAATAGAAGTACCAATATCGGTTCCAGGACAATGAGTAGAATGAGGGAAAGATGCTTCCATCGCAAGGCAGTATGCGAAGGGGTTAGGGTCAGCGTGGATGGTAACCTCAGTGCCTTGATGTGGAAACTTGATGCACTGATGGTAAGTAGATGGTACGGCCTTAATGGAATGGATCCATGGACGACCGAGGAGGATATTGAACGGTAGGTCAAGATCAACAACGTGGCAGAGAGTATCTTGCGTTGCTGGGCCTAGCTGGATAGGCAAAGTCATAGTACCTTCAGAGGTACGCTCCAAGTTATCATATGCTTTGATAGTGATTTGCTCATGTTGTATGTCGGCCTCCGTGAACCCGATCTTCTTGATGAATTTTAATGTGCACAAGTTGAGGGCTGAGCCATTATCCACTAGAACTCGTTTGATGGCGAAATCTCTGACCATGACAGCAATGCGGAGAGGGAGAGTATGGTCAGGAGCAACATCTGGTATATCAGATTCTTTGAAGGATAGGGCACATGCTGCTGATAGGTGTCCCACAAGAGTTTCAAACTGAGTTGTGTTAATGTCCATGGGGACATGGCCTTCTTTTAGAGCTTTGTCCAGGATCTCCTGATGGATGGGTGATGTGCGGAGAAAATCCAAGATAGATATTTGGGCTGGCATGTTCCCAAGATGCTCTATGATATTGTATTATGCACTTGGTGCATTATGCTGTGTTGCGCGTGCATTTGATGATGGCCTGGTGTTAGACTGTGCTATGGATGCAGTAGATGTTGGCCTTGGAGGAGCAGCTCACCTCAGAGGAGCACCGGCAACAGTTATCCTACCACTGCGGGTAGTTGCAGCACATTGTCGATCCGGCCCTCTGACGTGGATGGTATTGATGGCGGGCTCATCTTGGATGGGCTCAACTTGAGTTATGCATCCGACATACTTGTCATAGTTGATGTAGGCCGCTGTGTGATCTTCTTGCTTTCCTTTGCCACGATTTTGGGGCTGATTGGCGTTGGCTTGATTCTTCCCGGTATCGTGTTGAGGGAACACATTTTGATATATTTGCAAACCGGCATTGGGTGAAGCTTGAGTTGGTGCATCGACCTGGATTTCCTTGTGATCGATGAGATCCTGGATGTAGTGCTTAAGCCGCATGCACTTCAATGTTGTGTGCCCCTTCACACGATGGTAATCACAGTATTCATGTTCTTTATACCAATCAGACTTTGGTGCGTTGTCATCCTTCTGTGGGATGGGCGGATATGTGATCATATTTGCCTTGGCTAGCCGATAAAAGATCTGATCCAGAGGCTCACCCAAAGGTGTGAAAGTCCTCTTTGGATTATTCTGATTATTGGGTTTGTTCTGCCTTGGGGCAACGTTAACTGCGTTAATAGGATTGCCTTGACGTGCTGGCTGCTGCTGTTGGTATTGCTGCTGATACTGTTGCACAGGCGGTTGATGAGCTTGAGGAGGCTGCTGATAAATAGGTGCTTAATATGCGGGAGCTGGTGGTTGCTGATAGATGGGTGCTTGTGGCGGTTGGTATGTTTGAGCTGGTGTAGGACTAGCCACAACGAATTGTACATTCTTAGTGTCAGTGGCTCCATCTGTAACAACATTCTTGTTACGATTCCAGTAATGGGATTTATCATTGTTGGGTTTGTTTTTGGAATCATCCTTGAAGTGACGAATAGTGCCTTCGTCTAGGAGAGCTTTCTCGATGCCTATGCCTTTGCTCTTGATGTCTTGGTATGTCTGGAGATAGTTCATTCGCATGTGATGGGATAGCTTTGGATGTAGGTTATCAATGAAGATCTTTGTTAGATGCTTCTCTGGCGGCTAATATGATAACCTGGTTGTAAGATTCTGCCATCTTTGCAAGTATTCTGCAAAGCTTTCTCCGTCTTTCTGCTTTGAGTTGCATAGGTCTAGCAAGGACAACTCATTCTCCACATTATGGGCATAGTGTGTGATGAACTTCTCAGAGAGTTCAGCAAAGGTGTTTATTGTCCCATGTGGTATTTTGTAAAACCACTCAACAGCAGTTCCTCCCAAGCTTTTGGGAAACAGGTGCAAGAGATAGTTATCACTGTAAGCCACTTCTTGGCACGCCATGTAAAACTCTTTGATATGGTTTACTGGATCTCCTTTCCCTCGATACTTGTTGAACTTAGGCATCTCAAAATGCTTGGGGAAAGGGATAGTTGCTATGGACCGATTGAAGGGATATGAGCACACCTCTTCGAACTTGTAGGTTTTATTCTCTGTTCCACTTTGTAGCTCTTTTAGAGCATTTTTCATTGCTTCCCACTCAGCATTGAGTGGCGAGGGAACTGGAACCTCTGCTTGTGATGGAAGCTGTGGAACTGGATATGGTGCTTGCTGTGGATAAATGGTTTGGAACTGATTTTTGGGCAATGGTTGTTGGGGATATTGCTGGTGTGGCATAGGGGGATATTGATATGGGACCGCTTGATGTTGTTGGGCTACTTGCTGTTGTTGAACTGGCGGTTGTTGTGGGACTGCTTGCTGATAGTGGTCATTTGGAACTTGTTGTTGTAACTGATAGGTGGGAACTTGTTGTTGCTGGGGGATGATAGGGATTTGTTGCTGAGGCTGATAGCAAGGGACTTGCTGTTGTTGAGGAATGATGGTTGTTTGCTGAAAGGGGGCATGTGGCTGCTGTGGGGGAGGATGTTGGAACGATGCTGCTTGTGGGTATGATGGTGGTAGTTGCTGAGGTTGGCTTTGGGTTTGACCGATATAAGCTGGGTGCATGCCTGCATTACTTAAAGGTGGAACAGATGTGGGAAAGCTAGAAGCAAAGGGTGATGGGGTAAGATAGCTGGGGAAAGTTGGCTGTTGAGGTGGTGGAACTTGCTGGAAGGTATTTGGGATTTGGGATGAATAGCTTGAAGCCGGCGGTGTTTGGGGTAGTTGCTGCTGTGCTGCTTGGGCGAAGGTGGTTTGTTGACTTGCAACCATAGATGTAGGGGATTGAGATGAGATCCCCCATGCCTTCATTTCTTCTTGTGTAAGGCCCCACTGAGAGCTTGTGTTAGGGTGCACTGCAGCGGATGATGGAATGGTAGGAGCAACGGGAGCTTGAGACATGAATGATGGTTGGGAGAAAGGAGCTTGTTGAGGTTGTGGTTGAGCGGATGCTTGTGAAGAGGAAAATGAAGGAAACACCCAAGAGAAGGATGAGGTTGGAATGGGGAGCGATTGCGCTAACCCCAAAGAAGAAGGTACAGGTGCTTGGGGGTGAAGGGTGATGGTGCTCCTTTGATGGTGAAAGGCGTTGCTTGACTTGTGGATGGCGGTGGTGTGAAAGCTTGTGTGAGAGGTGGAAGCTGACTTTGGGTTAAGTGTTGGATTTGGGCTTGGGCAGCCATAGCAGATGATGAAGCAAAAGGGGTATGAGATGGAGCGGATGGTGCTGCAGCTTGTGTTGCGGGACTGGTGAGGCTTCCTTGCAAGAAAAGGGGAATGGTGGAAAGCTCTTGGGGTGTTTGCATGATAGGATTAGGGAATGGAGAGTATGCTTGTGCTGGAACTTGGATAGTTTTGATGGGGATGCGTGGATAGAGAGATGGTGGGATGGAGGTACTTTCTAGTAGGTAGTGAACAAACGTGCTTTGCTGATGTTGTGGTAAAAGGGCATTGGTTGCTGGTGGGCTTTCTGGAGGATTCACAAATGCTTGGTTTGCCAACGGGGATGAAGGGATGTTTGGATCTTCACATGGGTTACTGGCTTGGATCTGGGGATTGTAGGTCATCATGGCGTTAGTGAAAAGGTTGGGATCGGATGAGGTTGTTGGTGGATAAGGATTCATGCTTTTTCTTTTTTGAGATCTGGTCTCAACAGGCATGGAGATGCAAGTGCTAAATGTATGCAAGATGTTTGGCTAAAAGATGTTGATGGATGCAAAGTTGATGAACTTCTAAAGATGATGACTTCTAAGATGCAAATGCAAAGATAGGGATCAAGATGGCGATGATGGAAGCTGGATGGAACTGATATGGATCAAGATGGTGGAGGAAAGATAGGTTGCTGATGGAAAGCTGGTGAAAGATTACTGAGTGGTCAACAAATGAGCTGCTATTTTTCCCAAATGGAGGATCAAAGATATGATGGGGTCAACCTAAGATAGACTGATGATCTTCGGTCAACAAGTTCTTATCAATACACTCCAATCTCTTGCTCGAGATGATGGCTATGCAAGGACAAGGTTTGATTTCTTTATGACAACACATTGTGCCAAAAAAGAGGATGATGGTCTCTGATCTTGGATATAGGATAGGAACAACTCAAAAGGTAGAACACTAAGTGTTGGTGGATCTCTACATTTGGAACAAAGGATGGTGGATCTGCTGCAAAGATATGGAAAGCTGATGGGGGGATGCTGGTGGAAAAGGTATCAAAGGTTGAAGGGACAATGCTCTATGCAAATGACAAGGATTGATTCTAGAATGCTGGTAGGAAGATGAATGCATATGCAACTTTATGATGTTCTGAAATGCAACTAAGGTTTTAATGCTGATGCAAAGGGTGAAACTAGGATGAAACTAAGATGCAAGGCATGTTGGAGACAAGATTTCAAGATCTGAAGATGGAACAAGACATGAACAAGGATTGGCTAATCTTCTGGCTCAAGGTTGACAAAGTGATGGTTAACTCGGAAACGGAAGGCGAACTATTTGATGCGGGCGTTATGGGCAATGTTCTCAAGTCTGGCTTGAGACTTTTCTTCTGCTTGGGTTGCTTGGATAATGGATTGATAGGTCTTGGCGTTCTTCTTGGCAACTTTTTGCTCTTGATAGGCTTGGGATTTGGGCAACTTTGCTTTAGGATGTTTGCTCTTGCTGGGCATCACTTGAAAAAGAGGCTTCTAATTTTGAGGCAAAGGTTTCCAATGGCAAAAGTTAAAGTCAAAGCAATCTCCACAAGGGACAAAGCAACCTTGCGGGATACAAACAAAGGCAACTGACTCTGACAAAGCTTTGAAAGTGAATGTTTCAACAAGTGTTTTCACGGAGTCTTTGACTATCAAGCACTTCAAACAGATCTACCTAAGGAAGGTGAGTATCAAAATCGCTTGCCCACAGCTTGGTATCCCCCAGAAGGGAATACAAATGGTGAGTAATCTTGAGGCGACCCGGTAAACCCCTTGGAATCGGTCCTTGCACAAGGATTTTGATACTTTCAGATGTAGATAGGGTAGCCTCTATTTTATCAGGTTGCTAATGATTCCGTGGTGTCTCCATACCCGGTTATGCTGATCATCCGTGACTCACTTAAGAGCCTTGCCAATTATGCTGGGGGAGAGGAATGTTTACCATCCCCAGTCACGTGTTTGGCACGAACGCCCGGTGATTAGGAGATGTAAGTGATTATTTTGGTATTCACTTATTTGTATACCGGCTGGGGGGGATACCGGTTTGAGGTCGTTCTCCGAGGAGGAAGCGCTTCTCCTTGGACAGGCCTCGCTAAAAGTAGAACAAGTGAACTTGTCCAAGTTCAAATGTTCCACGTTGCTTACTCTAACAAGGATTATGCAAGAATTGAAAAACTCCTACATGCACATCAAGCAAATTTTGTTCATTTTCCCAAATTTGATTAAGTGATGTTTGAACTTTGAAATGAAGACACTCGTGATTAGATTTTGATTTGTTCCTTTCCTCAAAATGTAAATGAATTGAACGTTTGCAAGTTATTTCCTTTTGTGCATTCAAGATTTGATTAGCGAGTTGATTTAAGAACTTTGAAAAAGCTTTGTTTTGTCCCTTAGATCACTCAAGATTGAATTTGGCTTGCTTGCTTTGAAAACTGAAACAGATGAGGGAATAGAGTTGTTTGTTCCTTTTAGTGCATTCAAGATTGAGTTTGATTTTCAAATTGACAATGACACTTAGGACCTAAGTTCTTCCTTTTAGCTTCATTCAAGATTTTGTTTTGACTCATTTGAATGCAGATTTGATGTTCTTTTTATGCCCAAAAAGATATGATCATTCCTACTTTGCATGAATGCATTGTTAAAAATCCTTGATGTTGCAAGGATGCAAATGCCTTGATTAATTTTTTTGTTTTGTTTGTTAGAACAAATTTTGCAAATTTTAGTCCTTAATGCATTCAAGAATGATTTGGGGGTTCATTTTAAGCACTAAAATAAGGTGTGTATGATTTTGCTTCCTTATGGATATTATTATTATTTTTGAAAAAAAAAAGCCATGACCTCCTTGCTAGAAGAAGAAGAAGAAGGAGATGGAATAGAAGAAGAATATAGACAAGAAGAGGAAGAAGAATATAGACAAGAAGAAGAAGAAGGGATCGAAGTGCTCCGTCCACCTATAAGCTTGAAAAATCTGAAAATGGTCTAAAACCCATCAGAATGTTTACAAAGAACCCGTGAAGTGGGTCCCACCGGGCGTGCCAGAATGTGGACTATGATTTTGAACCTGTTACCTGTCTTGAAAGGCTGAAACATTCAAACATTAGACTAATCTAACATATTCATGAACTAAAAAAAATAGCATAAGACATGAAAACAAAACCAAAGCCACCTCAAGATTGTTGCTAAAAAAATAAGTGCTATAGAGCAAATGTTTGATTCGCTTCAATTAGAGGGATGTGGGTGTGCTCTCTAAGCACTTGGAGCATATTCTAATGCATACTAAGATTGATTTTAGACCAAATATAGGTGTGATATGATGCTATATGCTATGCAAAATAATAAAAGAAACTATGTTAATCCATTATTGCTAAGCTATGATGTTCTTTAAGAAAGCTTGAAAATGATAAAAAGAAACTAACAATTAGTATTGCTTATGCTAAGTCTAGAGCTAAATGGACATGATAACAATGCATAAAATGAAAGGTGAATGGGTATTTTGCTCTTGGAAATAAGGACTATTTATAGACTTTTGGGAGGATGAATGAGTGGCTAGGATCAAAATCCTTAAGAGAGGCCAAGATTCATTCAAAGGGGAGCACATGGATTGTGCTAGTTCAAGGCCACCTCCTTGTGACAAGTGTCACAAGGGCATTGGGTTGAAAGATGGGAGGAATGTGCACAATTTGAGAAATGTGCCTAAGGTCAAAGGGTGTAAGAAAGGGGTGAGGGGCTTCTTAAATGCATCATAAATGCATGTAAGAGGGATAAGGAGGCTTTAAATGCACTTAATGCATGTACGAGAAGCCTCTAGAAGTTTGTTGACTTTGGGTCAAGCTTAGGAGTTGGCTAACCTTGTTTAGGGAATGTGACAAGGTTAGGGGGAGGATTAGGATTAGGATTAGGAGATTTTAGGATTAGGATGGGTGAAGAGGTTGGGTTGAGAAGATTCTAGAAGAGTCTAGAATTCTCCTAGGTTTTATGGAATAAAAGTTTATTCATTCCAAAAGCTTAAGTTTGGAAAAATTTATTGAAATATTTTCAATAAATATGAAAATTAAATATTTAATCTTAATTAGATATTTTGAGTTGAGATTAAGGTTAGAAAAGGTGGGATTAGCCTTTTAATCGAAATTAAGAAGGGATTAGAAGATTTTGGAAGAGGTTAGTGGTTTTAGGAAAAAAGGCTAACTTTTGGTCAAAAAATAAATTAATTATTTTTTGGGGGATTTTTGGTCAATTTATTAATTAAAATAATTAATAAATAGGGGATTAATGTTTAAATAAGATTTAAACATTTTTGGGAGGGATTTCTTAATTAAATATTTTTAATTAAGATAAAGGGATTTAATGACATAAAAATAAATTAATTAATTAAATAAATAATTAATTAATAAATGATGATGTCATCAGGGATTTTTCAGAAAATAAAAATAATTTATTTTCTAAAGGATTTTTAGGTGTCTACACATATTAGATTTCTTTTTAGATTTCAGATCTTCAATCATACCTTTTAATTTGTCAATAGCATTCTTTGCATCTTCATATTTTCTTCTTAAGGATTTTCTTTCATCAGTAAGCATATCAATCTGTTCAAGAGCTTCTTCAAGATTCTTTTGAAGTTGAGCCATATCCATAGAGATCTTACTCAAGCTGCTAAGCTTTCCTTGAATGTTCCTTCTCTGAGTAATTGTGCTCTGATACCAATTGTTAGAAATAGGAAATACTGAGAGGGGGGGGTGAATCAGTATTTCACAAACTTTTTCTTTTGCCCACTTATGGATATAACGGATTACTTTAGTGCATACAAAGATTATCAAGCTTATTAACAAACATAGCAGTAAATAGAAAGAACTCATAACACATGATATGTTCTCGAGGAAACCCTAGCCAAGGGAAAACCCTGGTGGGGATGGTACCCACAAAGATCACTGATCAAAAGTATCCTGTTAGGGATATTGGACCCTGTTAGGAGTCAATTTACAAAATATAGTAGATCTATCCTGGTTAAAGGACTTTAGGCCTTGTTAGAAGCCTTAACCTTGTTAGGAGTTAGATTACAAAACCTGATCACCAGCTAAGCTCACTGCCCAAACAGGTAATACAAACTGTTTCTGACTATAGTATGGTACTACTTACAACTTCACATCAATAGCCTTTGCTACTATCACAATATACAACTATCACAAGTTATCCTTTTCTTTCTTTTTACACATCACACACATTTCCATTACATTTCAAGTATGCCTAATATATGAGTTATTAGAGCTAATAACTTTATATGGTCAGCTTCCAAAATCTTTATCCAAGAGTAAACATCTAGGATGTCATCCCTTCATAATTTTAAGTCATTATTTTGACAAGAAAAAATAATCCCTTAACTCTTTCGCTAATACTATCTCCAAAACTGTTCTGTCTACAAAAACTATCTTCGGTAAACTTTGAATAACTTCATCCGTACTGCTCCAAACTTTATGTGCACTGAGATGGGGTATCCTCATACTCTATAGAAGCTTCAATTAATTGCACAAATAATAATATTTCTCCAGTGGATGTCACCAACTAAATCTTCATCGGGTGCTCTGTCAGGATCACTGTATCCATACTTAGACAATTTCTTCCTTCAACTTGCCATACTTGCATTCCAGATTCTGCGCTCTCAATAGAGATCATATGTTGCCATAATGACAACATCTATGCATCCACATTAGCCAAATTGCCAACATTTCCTAGTGTCAAGTGTTTTCTTGACACTTATCAGATATCCTACCCACAGTCTAGATGATGCAATATTTCTCACTAGTAGATGCGATACTCAAGGTTTGACTCTATGACCTACACACACACACTTAAACACTTGACTTGCTAAGATTTTTTTGACCTTATTTTCTTTGTGTGTTGTCTCTGATGATTTCTTTGCTGAGTGTTCTTCCTCTAAATAGTTTTCAATGATGCCGAGCTAGAAGACTGGGGGCATGAGGACATGTTTTATTTGCTTTCTGCTTGTGGGTATATTTTGTTGATCCTAATTGTCATTAGCATCTATGCTTGTTCCACTTGACATTGGGGTCTACAAGGTATTATCCTTGATTATTTATGTGAGTGCATGCTTGTAGTGATCTTGACTTTCTTGTGTCTCGATGTAAGCATAATCTTGCTATAGTAAACTTAGGTAATCTCACTGCACTAGTCATCTTGACTTATATGTCTTTGGTGCCTAGGTGGAATTTCAACATTCTTATCTAATATAGATCATATTCAGATCCACATAGTTATACTAGTGTGTATTGTATGATCTTGCAATGCTACCAATGCTCGATGATGAATATTAGAGTCTAATAGCTTTGTGACCTTGCAAGTAAACCACTTTTCATAATATCTTGCATTTTTAGGTTCATGTTAGTTAGTTTTGCATCTTGCATATGGATAGAGCTCTCCTTTCATCTTTCATGGACTTATTAGTCAAACTACGCTCACCTTTTGCTTCTTCTTGATCATGTCTTTCACTTCTTGTCTTTCATATCGCACCATTTTCTCTTCATTTCAGGATTGAAACCAAAATCTGAGTTCACCTTGATCACCCAAATCATATTTTTGCTTCTTCCTTGTAGTTGGCTAACCTTTTGAGGCCTAATCCTTTGATCTTCACTAGGGCATATCTTCACTGCTTGATGGTTATTCTGTTATCTTGCATCTTTGATTATGATTTCTAGTGATTTGATCATGTTGCTCTTGCTTCTGCATTCCCTCTACCTGATTTCGCTTTTGATCCTGAGGGGGCAGACACATCTATTACCATTGGCTATTCTCTAGAGCATATGCTTGACCTGTCCATTTTCTCTGATCAATCTATCTTTGCGCTTGACATGTTAGTTCTTGTCTCGAGTTTTGATACTATCCATCTCTTTCCTAAGTGTTCAGTACTACCGCTATCAGGCTGACCACGCATGATTTGCTATCTCTCTCCACTTCATACTTTGGAGTCAGATCGCTATTGCTTGTTTTCTTGGCTAATCTATTCTTTGACTGCATGTGATCCCAAATCGATCTCACATTAGTCAAAGAGGGGCAAATGTATACACCTAAAAATGGTCATCTAGACTATTAGCCCCTTGCTAGCATTTTTCCTAAAATCATCAATTGCTTATTCTTGATCAAATCCTAGTTCTGTCATTTATTCAATTATTTTCTATGGGCTAACCATTTTATCCTAAAGTCTTTATTTAATTAAAAGGAATATTTCCTCCCCTTTTATTAAATAAAAAGCCCCCACTTTTCCTCTTATCTTAAGTTGCACAAATAAAGCATTATTCTTATTTTATAAAAAGGAGAAAAACACTTTTTGTCTTATATGGACACAAAAGTCAACTCTTATTTTCCCATTGGAGGATACTTGTGCACATGGATTGCTCCTTTTTGATGCTCCACCGTTGATTAAATCTTTTGCGTCTTAATCTCCATGGTCCATTCTTTCTCATTTCTTATAAAAGGAGAGCTCTCTTCTTCATTCTAGATCCCCAACTTTTTATGTCAATGTTATGCTGCAGGTTTTCTAGGTCACTTTGGAGATTTTGAAGATTTGGAGCATTCTTGGCTTTTGCATCTACATGCTATCATAGTTAAATTTCTTGCATTATCATGGCATTCATAGCTTCATACTTAGCTTAGTTTCCTTTATGCTTTAGATTACTTCATCTAGCTTAATTAAGGGGCTTTGTAATACTTGTTCTTTCATTTCCATAGTTTAGCTTGCATATTCATCTTAATCTAGCTTGCATTGCATTTCATTTGATTCTTGAGGATATTTGCATTCTTTCCCTTGTCTTCATTTGAATCTCCCATTGCATGGTTTACTAGCAAGGTTATTGGCTTAATAGCTCTAGCTGAGAGCATTCTTAAACACCCTTGCACTCCATGCCTAGGGAGCTATGGATTGATTTTTGAGACCTCATTCTTGAGTGTTATTGATTGTAATGATTCATAGAAGTGCACTATTTAGAGTACACACCAGAAACCCTTTAAAGGTAAAACTAGGGTGGGGATGACACCCACAAATCTTCACTACTACAATAATAAATTTTTCCTATTAAGGCTTACAAAATGTGATCAAATTATGATCTACCTTGTCAAAGGTCTGCTCGGTCAAAAGCAAAAAGACTTACATAGTCTACAAAGTTAAAGGATTTATAAACTTACAATAAAGTAAGCATTCGGTAAAGAGATTTACATAAAGTCTGTAAAGAATACTCGATTAAGAGATTTACCCTCATACACTGGTCAAAATGTCTCAGTACCCGATCTTTCAGTTTGCACTGGTATGCAGATTACAGATCTCCTCTTTACTTTATATTTTGATCTTTTCTATCTGATCTTTCTTGATTCTATTCTTTCACTGCTTAGCTCGGTCACTGAGCTCTATCTAAATACTTTGCTATTCTGAATATACTTCTCTGATCATCTTCTCATACTCATTTAATCTTATCTCTCTGGTTCACACACTTCTCTTTGTTTAGATCTTGCGCTTATATAATAACAAAAATATTTTACCATTTCAAGATCTACGGTTCAGATTTATTTTTATTACCGCCTAAACTATACAATTTTTTGATTGGGTCAAGGTATTACATAGGGAACAATGATAAAAAAATGGATGCATAATTACCTCAATAGACAAAATATAAAACATCATTACCACCAAAAATGGTTTACCTCGATCATTGTGCCATTCCAAACTTGTATGTCATTCTTGGCTAACTCAACAAAAGCTGTTCCTGGCACTCGGCATTAACTATACTCAGCATTGGTTAAGCTTCTCTATCACTCAGTAATCATTGATATATGTAACTCGGTAATAACTATACTCGGCATATTACAAACACATAGTGATCATGACTTTACTCGGCAGTACTACTGCTCGGTAAGTATACAATACAAAACTCAGCCTTAACAAAATGACTTGGTCATAGTAATGACTGACCATCATTGCCTAGGTATATGACTAAGTGTGAAGCACTAATGGTGAACAAAAATATAGAGATCTACAATCTCCCCCTTTGACATTAGTGGCAAAAACACTTTGTCATGACATTTGTACTTACAAAAAAATATATGTTTGTACTAGCCTAATACTCCCCCTGACATATATATACATTCAAAATTTTGTTACCTGTCCTTGTTTGTACTCATGTCATGATGATTTCCCCTTGTTTTTGACATGACTAATTTCTTCATCAGTAGGTAGCTCACAAATTTTCTCCAGAAAAGGTTTATGCAGCACCGTGATCATATAAAGTGCATCCGTCCAAGCAGTTGAAGCAATGTTCAAAACTTCTATCTGCACTTCTAAATCTATAGCTAAACCAATGAGGCTCTTGGCTATGGACAAATGTGGATCACTCTGGATTAATTCTTTAGCCTTAGCTAATTTTCTTTGTATAGCCTCCAGATGCGGTGTCAAAATAGTTTGTATAGAGAGTAGGCGAGAACGAATCTTGCCATCATTAGCCATCAGCTCGGCTAACTTACCTTGTGTCTGCATGATTTTGACATAATGTGTAACACTGGTGTCTACATCCAAGGTTAGGGACTAACTTGTAGCTTTGATCTCTTTCTTGAGAGTATCAAGCAATCGTTGATTCTCATCAGTGAACAATACAACATTACATATTTTGGCCAATAGAGACTGTCCATTCACAACTAATCCCTCGGTCTCCTTTACCAAATTGGATAGCTCAACCTATTTCACTGCTATCTTGGTAGATATCTTCTCCAACATTTTTCTCTCAAACCTCCATTTAGACCATTCAAATAACTTATCACTTGCACCTATGAATTCATTATTGACTTTTTGAACAATGTGTACAAGTTGTTCCAATATGGGAACATAACTATTTACATCTAATAAGTCATATACTTCATTAAATATATCTTTTATTTCATGAAGAGCCTATTTTTTCTGATGCTCTCTTTGGAGTTCTACTTGCTTGCTTTTCCTTGTCAAAAAATATTTCATTATCTATAGTTGCTCATAAGAAAGGTTATTTGTATCCCATTTAGGAATAAAAATGACTTCATCAATTGTTACCTCATCTTTCTCCTTTAGTGCTCTTAGTGGGGTGCTTCCACTTAGCATCTGTATAAGAGCTTTTATTGCCTCTTGGTCCTTTGGTTCTTGTTCTTCAATGAATTTTCCCTTAATATTTTCTTCTCCTTTCCCCTTATCCTCGTCATGAGGACTAACAACTTGTTCATCTAACTTAATTCCTTGTTCTTCTTTGCTGTGTTGAGGACTTTGAATTTTGTCTTCTGGTTTGTCTTGTTCCTCGGTAGATGGGGATGGGGTTAGTGGTACTGACTTGATGGGATCCTTGGTAAGGCTTGTACCAACTAACTTATCAATAGTAGTAACTCCAAGTAGAGTAGGATTTTCATCAGCAGATTATGTGCTCATAATGATGGGATAATCCATGACTTGCAACAATATAGCATTACTACCTGACAGGGGTGTGTCAGTTTCTTTTATGTTCTTTAAATCATCCTCACTTAAGAATGAATTCTTAATGTGGCTTTCCTCTAGTATATCAACAATGTGAACTTCAAATGTATCATGTGATTTCACTTCCTTAGGAGTAATAGTCTCCATTTTATTTTTCTTGGTGGTAGGTTCAACAGTTGTTGAAGTAGTAGCATCCTTTCCTTAATTCTTTCCTTCATCCTGGGTGGGTAACAATCCAAACAATACCTTCCAAATTTTTAAACTTTCTTGTACAACATCTTCAACCTTGTGTTGAAGAATTAGATAGGCTCAAAGTTTAGGATCAAACTTGCCTCTGTATTGCTCAATTATCTATTTGATGTTTGTAGGGGTGAGAGAGGATTCAACTTGTGCTAATGTACTCTCCCTTATTTCTTGTTTGTAGGGCATACTCCAATTTCTATGCAACTCTGTTGCATAATTCTTTTGGAATTATGTTTTCAATTTCAATTGGCAACATCTTGAAAATGCATAACATTTAAAGAATAGCATCCTCAACTTTCTCTTTATCTCCAATGCTCATCTTTCTAAACTTTAATCTTTTCACCTCATCCACTACTGTAGTGCTAGTAATCTTAAGACATAATTCATCAACAGTGAGTTGATGTGCACCCTGTTGTGCAACCTTCCCCTTTATTCCTTCATCACTTTCAGTTTCTTCATCATCATCTTATGTTAAAACAAGTTTCCTTCTTGGCTTCTTCACAACCGTAGTCGACACTGCCTTGGGTTGAGCAGGTTTTCACTTAGCAGATGCAGGAGACATCTTAGGAGTCTTGGTAGCTATTCTTCTAGTCCAAGGCCTTAGTGATGGTGTCTCTGACACTTTATGCTTCAACACTCTTCTCTTTGGAGGGGGATCGACAAAAATTGGTTTCTTCTCTTCTTCTTCTTTGTACTGTGGCTCATTTTGTTGAATTGCAATCTCTCTTCTCTTGCTCAAGGATTTCTTCAATTCTCCTCTGGCTGCTTCCAATTTTTGTAATGCCAGTTGTACTTCAATCTTTTGATTCTCTATGATCTTCCCCAATTTATAAGCTTCCATTGTAAGATCTTTTTCCTCAAGTGGTTAGACTTTCTTAAGAGAAACCTTGCTGCTCTGATACCAATTGTTAGAAATATAAGTGGGAAAGTAATATTGAGAGGGGGGGGGGGTGAATCAGATATTACCTACTTTTATCCTCTTAATCTGATAAAACTTTATACATGTCATGAACAAAACTTGATCATTTTAAGCAACAAAACATATAAAGAAACATAAATGAAATCACTCATAACACCATGATTTTGGTAACCTAGAAACCCTTGAAAGGTAAAAATGGGGTGGGGATGACACCCACAAATCTTCACTACTACAGTAATAAATTTTTCCTATTAAGGCTTAAAAAATGTGATCAAATTATGATCTACCCTGTGAAAGGTCTTCTCGGTCAAAAGCAAAAAGACTTACATAGTCTACCTTGTTAAAGGATTTATAAACTTACAATAAAGTAAGTACTCGGTAAAGAGATTTACATAAAGTCTGTAAAGAATACTCGGTTAAGAGATTTACCCTGATACACTAGTCAAAATGTCTCAGTACCTGATCTTTCAGTTTGCATTGGTATGCAGATTACATATCTCCTCTTTACTTTATATTTTGATCTCTTCTATCTGATCTTTCTTGATTCTGTTCTTTCACTGCTTAGCTCGATCACTAAGCTCTGTCTGAATACTTCACTATTTTAAATATACTTCTTTGATCATCTTCTCATACTCATTCAATCTTATCTCTCTGATTCACACTCTTCTCTTTGTTTAGATCTTTCCCCTATATAATAACAAAAATGTTTTACCATTTCAAGATCTACGGTTTAGATTCATTTCTATTGCCGCCTAAACTATACAATTTTCTGATTGGCTCTAGGTATTACATAGGGATCAATGATAAAAAAATGGATGCATAATTACCTCCGTAATTACCTCAATAGACAAAATACAAAACATCATTACCACCAAAAATGGTTTACCTCGATCATTGTGCCATTCCAAACTTGTATGTCATTCCTGGCTAACTTAGCAAAAGCTATTCTTGGCACTTGGCATTAACTATACTTGGCATTGGTTAAGCTTCTCTATCACTTGGTAATCATTGATATATGTAACTCGACAATAACTATACTCAACATATTACAAACACATAGTGACCATGACTTTACTCGGCAGTACTACTACTCGGTAAGTATACAATACAAAACTCGGCCTTAACAAAATGACTTGGTCGCAGTGATGACCAACCATCATTGCCTAGGTATATGACTAAGTGTGAAGCACTAATGGTAAACAAAACTATAGATATCTATAGCTTAGTGATGTCGATGCACTACCATTGGCTCAATCTTCACAAGATTTTGACCGCAACTCAATAGATATCAAGAGACTGCTAAAAAAATGTAGCAGGGTAGAGTCCTAATAGAGGCAATGAAGAATTGGGTTGATGATGTCATAGAAGAAGGGAGAAATTTTTTTTGAGAATTCATGGCCACTTGTGCAGATGGGGAAGCTTTTCTTGGAGAAATCCAGACTTTGATTCCAGGATGGGAATTGGAAGAAGAGAAATGCATAGCCATTATGTCTCAGGTTCAAGAAATAGAAACATATGGGGTAACTAAGTTCTTGTCAGAGAATCCGATGTAGCTAGTTGATCCTTGCATGCTATTCATTATGAAACAAAACCTAGGATGGAAAGGTTCTTTGTTCAAAATCATAATTTCAAATGTGTGTGCCATGGAGAACTAAATTAAGGAGATACATGCTAACACACTGAAAGATATCAAAGTGGTGAACCCTTCAGGTATACTATAGATTGATGATGGAAACAAGGATGTGGATGCCATGATCAAAAGCTTCATGGATGCTATGAATTCCCTCAAAGAGAAAAAAGAACCTATAGCTCAAGAATTTACCAGAATAGAAAATGTAGAATCCATGCTATTCTTGAACAGAGGATAGTTGGCTACGCGGTTGCAGAAAATCTAGGAGCTCAAGTGGGAGAAGAATGCATGTCAACCAAGACTGATTGGCCTAAAGAGTTTGCATTCTCATCCAATTCAGGAGTTGGTGAATACATTCAGGACCTAGAAACTAGTTCAGAGTGCCATGTTAGATGACCACTAGCCGAGGATACACAATAATCTTGCGTTGTTAAGATTAGCTTGTTTAGGGGACACATGTCTTTAAAACTATTTATTGTTTAAAAACTAGTTTTTGACTATTTCGTATTTCTTTTAATCCAAGAGGCCAAGTTTTTAGGGAGGCCTCCTAGATTGTAAACTATATATGATGGAGCATAAAATGATAGAAGGGTTAGAATTTTTAGATTTAGATTTAGTCTAGCAGATTTTCAGTACTGTTTTGGCTTTTTTTTTAGTAGAATTAAATGGAAATATACAATAATCAATCTTCATTTTAGATTTTTCTGTGGACAGACTTAAATATGTTAATGCAAGGCTTGGTTTAAATATTTGAGTTTGAATTTATGGTGTATTAATTACTTTGCAAATTAGTATATCTCTACTCTGTATTTTTTATTGATGCACTGAGATTATCCATCTTTCCAGATAATTCTTGTTTTTAGTCTTTCAGGAAGTTAATTTCTAGCAATTGGAGGAGCTATGTTTACCTTTAATCTGAAATCTTGCATTCATAATTTCTAAAAAATACCTCAATACCTAAGAGTATTTGAGAGTTCCTTGCGTACTTTCTAGTTAAAAGTACACTCATTTATATTTGTTTTAAAATTCATTGGACATCTTTGAGAGGGATTTGTACCTCATAAAATTAAGAGGGAAGCAATTTTTTCATGCTTACCAAACTATTGTTGAATTGTTTGTCTTCAAGAGGTATAAAGTTAACATAAATTCTATTTGAAGTGTAGATAAATTTGTTTCCCAATAGATTTTTGGTGACTACTGGGGAGAGTCTTGTGATGAACACTAGGTCTTTAACTGTTATAATGCTTCAAAATGGTGTTACCATATGTATCATCTTAAAATGGAAGCACTTCCATGATAAGAGCATTTAGCCCTTTGAGTGAGTGGTCTGGGGTCATGTTAAGTGCCTTGATCAGGTCTTTGCATGTATTTTTCTTTCTCCCCACTTTCCACTTCTTTCCTACACTTGATTTCTTCATTTTAGGTAAAATTAGGGTTAGGATCCTGAGGATTCTCTTTAATTTCCCTCTTCCATGACTCTATTTTCTAGGTAGGAATTAGAAATAGGTCCTCCTAGCCTTCATCATAGTTATCATAGGATTTTATGCTTATCCTTGGCATTCTGTCCCTGTCTGATATCATTTCTAGGTATTTGGGCATCCCCGGGACCTCCTGTCCTGGTTCTGACTGAATCTGGGGCCAGGGTCAAATTCGAGGTTGATCCTGACTAGGTCAGGATCGAGCTCAAACCTGACTAGGTTAGGTTTGAACTAAAACATGACTAGGTCAGTCCCAACCTTGATTTTTCCCCCTTCCTTCAAATTTCCAGAATCCTTGATTTTCGGGCATCGGGCTTTTGGGATATTTGTTTTCCCACCTCCAGGTTAGCCATTTCGGGTTTCAGAAAGGTAAATCCTCTAATTGAATTTAATCTAGGTATATTTTCTAAAGGTTAGGACCTAATTGGGATTTAATTCTCCAAGGTGGCCCCTCTAGAGGATTATGCCCTAGTTCACTATAAAAGGAGGCCTTCCTCTCTCATTTTCTCATCCACAATCAAGCAATTACAAGCTCTCAAGCTCTCAAGTGCAAGAAAGAATTCAAGCATTCAAGCAAGCCTTCAAGAATTCAAGTGTTCAAGCATTCATTCATCAAGGAGATCCATTGTTAGCCATTAAAGGATTCAATCTCTTTGGAGCCCCCTTGAAGATCCATCCTTCTCCATTCATTCAAGCCTTCTCATATGCAAAGATCAATTCAATATTGGTGTTGAAGATCAAATGCCATTGATTGGAGACATCCTACATTCATTCTACATCCATTAAAGCATTCCTACTTGTGGATTTGAGGATTCGAATCCTCTACAAGGACTTCAACATAAGCGAGGTGATTTATTTCAATTACTTTATTTATGCACACTATATTTCAATTCAATTTCAAGGTTAATTCCTAAATTGGGGTTTGACCAAGGCAAACCCCTCATACAACAAAAACCCCCATTTTCTTGGAGGTATAGGTGTAAGATTTCAGATGTGAGAGAGAATTTGGATACCCTTTTCGATGAACTTCCGAGATCTGTGAATAGAATCAAAATCGAACTTCAAATAAAGAATGTAGTATTTGACCTTTTATGAGGATCAAACTGGACCTGAGCTTATCTTGGAGAAAGATTTTTGGGTTTTCTCTATCTCGGCATTTCCAGTCTAGAACAGGTTGTAGAATTACCTAAAAGTACACACAAAGATCAGAAATTGACATTTTCCAGATCTACCCTAATTTGAGGTTAGTATTTGTATTTCAATTATTCCATATTTCAAGCATAATTCCTTTATAGGGAAATATTGGATTCTCTCTCTCTCTCTCTCTCTCTTCCATATTCTTTATAAATTGATTCAATTGTGTATTAACCTCTTGGTTGATCAAATTGGATCTCTTCTTTGGGAATTTGGGATTGAGAATAGATCTCATATTCCCCCCTTTACATTTGAATAGAGTTGAATCCATTTTAACCCTATTCATTTTGGTGAGCCCGACATACTTACTCTTCTTTCTTTTGTGGAATTAGATGCCCTATTGTGTTTTGTGGTGTTAGATTTCCTTTATCTTGTTAGTATTAGATTTCTCCTTTGTGTTAGATCTTGAATTCTAATTAGATCTCAAAAATACAAAAATATTCATGCTTTATGTGTTCTTAGTTTAGTTCATTTGCATTGCATTGGTTTAGGAGCTTTACTACTACTAGTCCTACTTATAATATTCTAGTTAGAATAAGTCATAGACTCATGGGTGCCTTTGATCCTGAATCTTCCTCTCCTTTCCTTAGGATCCCAAATGATAGCTTGATTCTTCATGATTCCAATCATACTATGGAGAGAAACTCTTCTCACTCATATCATGATGAGGATGATGCTTTAAGAGTTCCTCCTAAACAAGTCCAAAAACTTTCAACTAAACTTGATAAAATGGGTAATTGGCTTATTCAAGAGAACCATAATCAAGATTCCATTCAAGCTATAGAGGCTCTTAAAAATTTCTCTGTGATAGTGATCAAGGTGTTAACCTCTTTCATGGTATTACTCACCTTGTGCATTCAAATGTTAAACCTTTAGTTCAAGAAGCTCAAGATTTAGGGTTGAGTCCTCCTATCACTAGTGTTGAACCTCCTTCTAATCCTTTACCTAGTATTCCTACCTATACTCAATCTTTGGTGATTGTGATGGTTCCCTCTATTCCTATGAGTGTTCCTCTTGTGTCCTTTCCTACATCACAACCTTCATATCATAATGTTCCTTTTACTTATTCCAATCCACTTCCAAATGTAGTTCCTAGTGTTCTTGTAGTTGTGTCTTCTATTCCTGCAGCTTCTTACACTTTACCTAGTGTGTCTAATGTTGCTACTCCTATTTCTTCTAATGATTAACAATCATCATTTTGGCTCAAACTGTATCATCCTTACAACAAAAACTTGCCTCCTTAACTCAAAAAAAATTTAGTATTCCTACATGCGACATGGGAAGTACCTTGTCCTGAGACATCATTTGTACTCCTGTTCCTCAACAAGGTGAGATGCCTCATCTTGAGAATTATAATGGAAAAGGAGATCCTGTTCATCATGTTAAAACATTCCAAATCCTTTGTAGTGATTATGCTCACGACCATAGGATTTTCGCCAAACTATTTTCTAGAACCTTTCGTGACAAGGCCTTACAATGGTATTGTTCCTTGCCTCTTTATTCAATAGATTCCTTTCCACAACTTGCCAATGCCTTTATTCAACAATTTCAAAACAACATTGGCTCGCAAGTGTCTTTGACTGATTTGATGCATTGTAAAAAAAGTGCTAAGGAAAAATTGACTAAATTTATTGGTAGATTTAAGCATTTGCATGCTTAGATTTCCTATCCTGTTCCTGATATGGATATTCAACGTATGTTTATTTCAAATTTGCAAAAGGATATTAGAGATAAGATTCTGCTTACTGAATTTACCTCTTTTCAACAACTTTGTGCAATGCTTCATCATTATCAATTACAAGTGAGTCAATTTGAGAGCACCACTCTAATGGCTCCTGTTCTAGTTGATAAGAGTGATGCTGCTCCTAATCCAAACAAGTTTCAAAAATTCAACAACTATGTCAAGATAAACAAACAAGCGAATGCAGTTGCTGATCAAGTTGTTGTTGCATCTGGTAATGCCACTTCTGCATCCACTGCTTTTCGATTAAATCATACATTTACTCCTCTTTCTAAATCTTTACATGCTATTATGAATATGTTTTTAGCTTCTAATATGATTAATTTACCTCCTATTGGACCTCTTTTACCTACTACGATTGCATCTAAATCTTTTGATCAAAATACTTTTTGTCAATATCATCGTCAGAATGGTCATGATACTAAGAAATGTTATTCTTTAAAACATAAGGTTCAAGATTTAATTGATTCTAATGCCTTATCTGTTGATAATCTAGATGGTAGTGGGAACAAATCTATCTCTCCTCCTAATTATAACCTTCAAATCTATACGAACCCTTTACCTACGGATGATACTAATACTATTGCTCAACCATCTGCTATGGAAATTATGTATGATTCAAAGATGGATGATCTCAATCATGTTGTTAATCAAGTGGAGCATGTTGATCAATCTATATCTCCACCTCAACCTCAGATTCAACCTCAAGTTCAATCTCAACCTCGACCAAAAGCTAAACCTAAAATAAAAACTCAACCTAAACCTTGACAAAAATTTAAGAATAAAAGACCTCAGGAACTTTTGATTACCTTTGATGACTTTGAGACTATTAAAGCTACTGATGGTCCCCTTTACAGTGTTGCTAGAATTTCTCTTAAACCTACTCATGGTTGTCTTGATGATCCTAAATCCTTAGTCAATGTTATCACTGAAGAAAGTCTTTTTATGAAAAGCTTACAAAATGAATTTTATGATACATTGGATGTGTGGATTCAAACTTGCAATGGTTTTCTTTATCCATCATTTGGTTCTATTACTTTACTGGTTGAACTTTGTGGAAAAGTTGCGAACACTACCTTTGTTGTGGTTCCTAAATTTGATCAATTTCAAGTTAAGCTAGGTTTGCCTTGGTTGACTGCCATGCATGCTTTTGCTTCACCTATCCATAAGTGTCTTAATTTCACTCATGATGAAGAAGTGAAGATGATGAATCATAGTTTATATCAACATTCTAGGCCTAGAGATTGTGCTGCTCTGGATTTCTTTTGGCCTTTATTACCTAATTCATGTCCTCCTCGACCTGATAATCTTTTTCGATCATATCAAGCTTATAAAAATCATAAGATTATTGAATTAAGCTCACTTCCTAGGAATCTTAGTCATGGTCTTTTGCCTACACCTTCAATACCTCCTTTACCTATGGCTTCTAGTTCTATTAATCAAGTTCCTTCTATTGAACCTATCAAAAATCCTGTGATTGTTTCCCCTATGGTTAATAATCCTATTGATCTTCTTAAAGAACCTATGAAGGATCCTATGATTGTTCCTCCTAGTTCTCGACCTATTTCAAATAAATCAAAATGAAACCAATCTGCTAATGAATGTCGAAAAAAGCATCATGCTCATGCTAAAGCTCAAAGATCTCTACATTCCTTAGATAAACCTATCAATAATGTGTTAGAATAGATTGTTACTAATAATGATATTCACATGCATGATTATGATGATTCTATTCATATCTTAGATAATATTTTGATTAATTTGGATGAAGAAGATACTCTTGATGATACTGATGAATATGAGACTATTGACATTGACATTGATTTACCTAATATGCTTTCCTCACAATTAAATCTTACACCTAGTGTCGAACATTGTGATTCTCAAGAGGATCCTTGTTTGGAACTGGCTATCATTCCTATTATGTTGGATATAGTCCCTCTTACGAGTTACCCACCTTCCCTAAATGATATACAACAAGATGGGGAGAGTAGGTGGCACACTTGATTGGCTTGTCCTTCGTGGTAGCTTTGTTGTGTGTTTGTCTGCTGTACTGTGCTTCTCCTGTAATGTGTTTGATAAATGTTGTTAGATTCTTTTATACGATCCTTGTTACTTAGTTGGTGCAAGGTGATGAAGGAATCGAAACTATTGTTCAAATTCTTCTATGTGTATCTCTATTCTTCTATGCGTTGTTCAATGTTATGTCGTAACTATGTTAGTGTTCATAAATATTTCCTTGTGTAATCTTCTTGGATTCAAGATATGGTAGCAATAATTCTTTTTGGTCTGCATGTCATGGTCCAAAAATATTTTGCTTCGTATATCTTATGTTATCTTTCCTCCTTTGTGATTGTAGTTCTACTTTCTTTGGGGAATGATGTCAATTCATTTGGAATAATATCATATATATATATTATCTTATGATCATGTTGAGCCCATAGTAAGTAGATCCCTTCCATGTTCTCTATATGTTTATGTCATATTTCCCTTGATTTGTCTTTGTTTGGGGGCATCTTGACGTGGAAACGTACTCAGTGGAGTTGTTTATGTTTTCATTAAAGCCATTGCTCCTGTTAAAGTGTCAGCAATGACTTTAATGTGGGGGCATACACTCTACTCACCTATTGCACTCACGCACTTTTTGATATAGACATATTATTTTTCAAGATACTTTTCTCCCTTTTTGGATTAGTAAGTAATCCTTAAAGCATGGATTTATATTTTAGGATCTCTTGATCCCTCAAGTTTCAAATATACAAATATTTTGATCCCTTAAGGTCAGAGGTGTCCTTAAGACTGGATCTCTTTATTGTTTTTTTTGGTTTTATTCTTATGGAATAGAATATTCCTAAGGATGAATCCTTGATGGGTTGACTAGTGAGTAGCCACATTCACTAGGTAGTTCAATTCCATATTTCCAGTTGTGCCGTTCTCTTGTGTGGTTCACAATGGGACATAAGTTCTCATTGGGGCAGGTAATCACACCTTCTTTCTTTCTCTCAAGATGTCTCTCATATTGTGATCTAGGAGCTGATGAAGAATTGAGTCCTTGGGGGCTTAAGGTTTCCCTTTGTCCCTTGGAGTACGATAAGATTATCTTTTCATTCTGATCTCCTTTACCAAGAGTTTGCATTGAGTCCATACTCTTGCTAAAGTGGGGGCTTAATGTATCATCTTAAAATGGAAGCACTTCCATGATAAGAGAGTTTATACCTCCAAGTGAGTGGTATGGGGTCATGTTAAGTTCCTTGATCAGGTCTTTGCATGTATTTGGATTTCTCCCCACTTTCCACTTCTTTCCTACACTTGATTTCTTCATTCTAGGTGAAATTAGGGTTAGGATCCTGATGATTCTCCTTAATTTCCCTCTTCCATCGCTCTATTTTCTAGGTAGGACTTAGAAATAGGTCCTCCTAGCCTTCATCAAAGTTAGCATAGGATTTTATGCTTATCCCTAGAATTCTGTCCCTATCTGATATCATTTCTATGTCTCTGGGCATCCCTGGGACCTCCTGTCCTGGTTCTAACTGAATCTGGGCCCAGGGTCAAATTTGAGATTAATCCTGACTAGGTCAAGATTGAGCTCGAACCTGACTAGGTTAGGTTCAAACTTGAACTTGAATAGGTTAGTCCCAACCTCGATTTTGCCCCCTTCCTTCAAATTTCTAGAATCCTTGATTTTCAGGCAACGGTCTTTCGGGATATTTGTTTTCCCACCTTTGGGCCAGCCATTTCGGGTTTCAAAATGGTAAATCCTCTAATTTTATTTAATCTAGGTATATTTTCTAAAGGTTAGGACCTAATTGGGATTTAATTCTCCAAGGTGGCCCCTCTAGAGGATTGTGCCCTAGTTTACTATAAAAGGAGGCCTTCCTCTCTCATTTTCTCATCCACAATCAAGCAATTGCAAGCTCTCAAGCTCTCAAGTGCAAGAAAGAATTCAAGAATTAAAGAAATCCTTCAATAATTCAAGTGTTCAAGCATTCATTCATTAAGGAGATCCATTGTTAGCCATTAAAGGGTTCAATCTCTTTGGAGCCCCCTTGAAGATCCATCCTTCTCCATTCATTCAAGCCTTCTCATATGCAAAGATCAATTCAATATTGGTGTTGAAGATCAAATGCCATTGATTGGAGACATCCTACATTCATTCTACATCCATTGAAGCATTCCTACTTGTGGATTTGAGGATTTGAATCCTCTACAAGGACTTCAACATAAGCGAGGTGATTTATTTCAATTACTTTGTTTATGCACACTATATTTCAATTCAATTTCAAGGTTAATTCCTAAATTGGGGTTTGACCAAGGAAAACCCCCCATACAACAAAAACCCCCATTTTCTTTTAGGTATAGGTGTAGGATTTCAGATCTGAGAGTGAATTTGGATATCCTTTTTGGTGAACTTCTGAGATCTGCGAACAGAATCAGAATCAGACTTCAAATAAATAATGTAGTATTTGACGTTTTATGAGGGTTAAACCTGACCTGAGCTCATCTTGGAGAAGGATTTTTGTGTTTTCTCTGTCTCAACATTTCTAGTCCGAAATAGGTTGTAGAATTACCTGAAAGTACACACAGACATAAAAAATTGACATTTTCTAGATCTACCCTAATTTGAGGTTAGTATTTATATTTCAATTATTCCATATTTCAAGCATAATTCCTTTATAGGGAAATATCAGATTCTCTCTCTCTCTCTCTCTCTCTCTCTCTCTCTCTCTCTCTCTCTCTTCCATATTCTTTATTAATTGATTCAATTGTGTATTAACCTCTTGGTTGATCAAATTGGATCTCTTCTTTAGGAATTTGGGTTTGAGAATAGATTTCATATTTCCCCCTTTACATTTGAATAGATTTGAATCCATTTTAACCCTATTCACCATATAATGATGGTTTTCCCATGCTCTAGCCCAGTCTAGGTTTTTAGAATACACATGAAGATCTAATATCAAATTTAGCTACTTTAGCATGGAGATATAGACGTAGTAATCAACAGTTTCAACAAACTCTCCAGGTTCTCAAAAGAGAAGAATAAATTTTTGAATGCCTAAGGGGTTTGCCTATAGTTCAAAAAGAAGTTGTAGTTGACAGAATTGCACAAGCTCACACAAGAAATTAAGAGTTGATTTTGATATCAAATCTGGCTGAAAAAATATATAATAGAGGTGATTTCCATCAGAGTAAATGATTGATTGATGAAGATTTCAAAGCCTTGACAAACCTGAGTTTTTCCCTTGATTGTAATACTCCCAAGAAAAAGAAGATTCAGATCTGCAGTAGACCCTCCTCGACTCCTGCCAATCCTACTGTATCAGCAATCATCCAAGCTGTTATACCTCTAGGTATCATGATACCCTTAATTTTTAATTCTCAACCTTTAAACTTTCAATACCCACCCATGGCCATTAACCAGCCTAGGGGTCAAAATATATGCCCTTTAAACCTAGGGGCTAATCCTCCTGCTGATCTACCCAAGGGTGCTAATCAAGTCTTATCCAAGTTCAATGGATATGGTAAGACAACTATTAATGATCATCTTAGTGCTTTCCACATGGCATGTGTCATTATTAGTGTGCCTACTCATGAGGTTACAGTCAGAATTTTTGTAAGAACTTTGGTTGATGGTGCTGCTAATTGGTTCAATCACTTGCTTCACGGCTCAATTACTAGCTAGAATGATATGAAGGATGCCTTTGAGGCAAGGTTCAAAACCCCCAATAATGAAATCTCATTGTTTCTTTAGCTTAGCCAACTAAAGAAGGAGATACATGAACCTATGCAAGAATTTGTGGCTAAGTTCAAGAGAATATTGCAAAGAATCCCTGTGAATTCTATACCTAGTGATGAGAACAATAACATTTTCTTTCTCAATGTAGTACCACCTGATATAAGCTTTCATTTATTGAAAGATAGAGTATCTGATTTGAATGCTACACAAAGATAAGCTATTCAACTTGAGGATACATTCATTACAACTGGAAAATGGAAGAGGGAAGTTCAAGCCTCATGTGTCTCCTCATCCACTCCAACAGATCCTCTAATGCAGACATTGATGAATAATATGGAAATGATCGAAAGGCAATAGAACAATGCTAGTTCTCTATACCAATCTCCATATGAGGATGTGAGTAGGAAGTAGTATAATCAACCTCATGGGAAAACTCATCTCCTAACAAGTTCACAACCTAGGCTACAAATAGAACCCACACCCATAGAAATGACATGTTCATTTCACTTGACTACCAATCATGATGGAGAAATATTCCCTGAATGGTTGAGATGTCTTCAAATAAATGCTACAAAGAACACTATTGGTATAGAATAATTCCATGAAGAAAAAGATTCACCTAATATTGGACTTTCTAGTTCTTTCTACTTGGAATATGAGTCAGACTCTGAAAGGGGCAGAGGCATTCAGGAGACTCTACAAGATCTATCATCCACAATTCTTACAAGAAATCAAAAGACTTAGAAATTCACTTCTGGCGCTGGTACATTTGATGGTTATCCTAAGGGAAAGGAAACCAGAAGTGGGGATGCTTTTTCAAATCCAAAAAGCTTAGGAATCAAAATCATGCAAAGAGGTAACACGACCCCACCCCATCCTTCTTTTGATTTTGTTTAATTTTGTAAGACAACCACTATTTTAGTTTTCTTGACTGAATACTTAAGGATGGATCCAAAAGAGCTTGACAAAATGGTGAAATATGTGAAAGGAGAGTCTAGCTCAAGCACTCAATCATAAAAACCCCTTATAGGAGAAACAACTAAAAGTGAGGAACCTCTTGTATTTGTACCAAAGATACCCAAAAAACACCTGAGGGTTCCCCCTATGTCAATTCCATTGAGAATGAAATGAAGGAAGAAAAGCCAAACCCTTTCTACATCTCCTTGATGTTGAATGGACAACAACTTAGTAATTTCATTATTGATTCCAACACATTCAATAATATTATTCCTGCCCTAGTTGCTAGAGCCCTAGGCCTCACCCTAACCAAAACATTTGGCTGGTGTTATTATATGGATGGAAAGCAAGTGCCATTGATGGGCTAGGTTAATGACATGCAAGTTGTCCTTGCTACATTCCCAGATAAACATTTGAAGTTAACAATCTTGGTTGTGGATATTCTTGCTAGCTATGGTATGTTACTTAGAAGAACTTTTTGTAAAGACTTGGGGGAAACATAAAAATGGATTGATCTGAGGTGGTCATCCCAGTGGGTAAGAAGAAGATAAAACTTGAACTGAAACCCAAAAATAAGTACATGGTAGTTCCTTTAGACAACCCCAAAGCCAAAATACTCTATGAAGAATATCATTTTGGTAATTATGTTGTCTTGTCAGATGGTGAAACTGAAAGTGTTTCCAATGATTGAAAGGAAGAGCCCATATGGAAAATGGAATTCAATGGTAGCTATTTAAATTCAGAATTAGTAAAAGGGGTAGTATTATTTCCTCCTGAGAGAATGCATCCCTCTATCCTTTAAGCATGATTTTAGGAATACGAATAATACAACTAAGTATGAAGCATTTCTATTAGGACTAAAAGAAGCAAAGCTGAGAGGCATTAAGAAATTGGTTGAAAAGGTTGATGCTGAATTGATTGTGAAGTAGGTAAGGGGGCAGTTTTTGGTCAAGAATGAAAAATTAAAGCACTATAGAAACTTAGTATGGGATGAACTTGACTCCTTTGATGCCTTTTCAATGAATTCATACCTCAAAGTATAAACTCTAAAGAGGACTCCTTGGAAGTTTCAGCCTTATTATTGTTACCCCATCTAATCTTCAAAAACTAGAAGTATTAAATATAAATGATATATAGGCCAAATGTGCCAGATAATGTATAACAATGGAAGGTGTTTGAAAATGATTCTCAACTCAAAGATTTCTTGGGATGTATTATAAATTTTTCTGATATATATTTCAAAGGATCGAGTAATGAGAGCAAGGATGTTTGTGAAGGTTCAACAAGAAATGATGGAATCATTCAACTCAAGGGAAACAAGATTCCAACAGTACTGGTTTCTCTAGAACATCTATTTCAAAGAAGAGATGATAGTACAATTAGGGAAAAACTATCCCATACTCATATTTCCAAAGAGTATGATAAAATCAATATAGGAGATGATGGTAATCCTAAATGGATTTTAATAGTTAAGACATGCTCTCAACATTAAAGGGATGAGCTAAAAAAGTTGCTTATAGAGTATAGAGATGTTTTTGCTTGGGGATATGAAGATCTTAAGAATTTTAGAGGTAGTTAGTTTACACACCACACCCCTTTGAAACCAGATGCCACTGCTTTCCACCAAAAGATAAGGAATTACAACTTGAAAGTATCTAAAGCTATATTGTAAGAAGTATAGAAAATGTTGCAAGCCAGAATCATATACCGTATACACCATTCAACCTAGATTGCTAATATAGTCCCTGCGAGGAAAAAGAATGGTGAAATCAGAATCTGTGTCAATTTCTAGAATTTGAATTAAGCTAGTTTGAAGGATAATTATGCGCTTCCAGTAATAGAACATGTTCTCCAGGCCATGTTAGGATCAGAAGTAATGTCAATTCTAGATGGTTACTCTGGTTATAATTAGATTAGTGTGGCAGAGGAAGATCAACACAAAACAACCTTTATAACTCCTTGGGGTACTTATGCATATAACTAGATGCCATTTGGATTAATTAATTCTAGTGCCACTTTTTAGAGAGTGATGAAATCCTCTTTCAAGGATCTTTTCAATAAGATAATTATAGTTTACCTAGATGAACTGGTTGTTTATTCAAAAAAGAGGAGTCACCATTTAAGGGATATCAAAACAGTGTTGTAAAGGTGTAGAAGTCATGGTATATCCTTAAATCCTAAGAAGTCAATTTTTTTTGTGGAGGAGGGTGAATTGTTGGGGAATATTATTTCAAAAGGTGTCAAAATTGACCCTGAAAGGGTCAAGGATTCAACAGCTTAACTTACCTTCCAACAGAAGCAACCTAAAGTCTTTCTTCGACCAGGTAAAGTTTTTGCAGGTCTTTATCCCAGAGTTTTCAGAGACTACCATGCATATAGTAGAAATGTTGAGTGACAAGGTCCCTTTTAAATGGAGTGAATAAGGATGAAGATCTTTCAATGAAATTAAGATGGCAATATCCTAGGCACTCATATTGAGAAGTCTAAATTTTAAGGACTTCATTGTTTATTGGTATGCTTCAGAGAATACTTTATCTGGCATTTTGACATAGAAAGATGAGAAAGGGCAGGAGGTGCCTATTGCTTTTATGAACACACCCTTAAAGAAACATGAACTCAAATACTCTCAAATTGAGAAACACACCTTCCCTGTAGTAAAGAAAATAAAGTAATTCGGGTACTACATACTGCACTGTCACTGTATGGTTTATATCCCAGAAATTGCAGTAAAAAGCATTTTGACTCAAAAGGAGATATGCATGAATAACACAATGATATAGATAGCTAAAATTTAGGAGTATGATCTAACTATTAAACCAATGAATTTGGTAAGAGGAAGGGGTTTTTATTATCTAATAGCAGAAAATGAGAATCAATTGAAAGAAGAAGAAAGTGGAGTCCTGTTAGAGTAAAGTATTAATTATGTTAATTAATATTTACTCCCTTCTTAAGATGTCAACTCTTTTTCTTTAGTTTTTTATATTTAAACACACATGCACGAGTTGTTTTAAACTCATGTACTAGTTGTTTTAAATATAAACTTGCATGCATTAGTCATGTAATAGTTAAACTAATTATTACATGCACTAGGGTTTTCCTTTCAAGGCTTTTGATCTCCTTTATAAGGATGATCCATTGTACATTTAATTCATTCATTAATTGAGGATATTTTCTTCTTCATATTTTTGAGTCAAACCCTTGCCTTCTTCTTGTCTCTACTTCCTTGTAACAGGTTTTTGTATGCAGGTGATCTTCGGGTTTTGTGGATTTGTATTGCTCAAATCCTACACCCATGGAATTGTCGGTAAGTTTGATTGATCCTTGGTTCTTAGATGTGACATATTTTCTCACCTATGAAAAATTTCCTGGACATTTGACCCCTTGAGAGAAGTGTAATTTGAAGTTGAAGGCATCCAAGTATGTAATTGCTCAGGACATGTTATATAAAAAGGGTGTTGATAGGACTTTTCTTAGATGTGTTGATATTGCACAATAAAAGGAACTATTAAAAGCTTGTTAGAATAATTTAAAGGGGGGTGAATTAGTTATTCAGTGTCCCAATACAAAATGTATAATCCAAAAACAAATACTTAAAACTTCTGATACTTGATAACTTAAAATATTGTATTGTCTATGCTTTTACCAATTACCAGTCTGAAACATATGGTACTTACGGATCAAATCTAATATGCAATATGAAAATATGACATCAAACAAATATCACAATCAACACATAACACAAGCGATTTAACGTGGAAACCCTGTTAAGGGAAAAACCACCTAGGACCGACAACCCAAAAATATTCACTCTTCTGAAGTGAGGTCAGTGAAGACCCAACCTTGTTAAAGGTTACAAATAGACTGTTAGGTGTGACCTTGTTAGAAGATTTTAGACCAACTATTATCATCCAACTAGAATTCACTATGGGGTTGATAGGATAACAATATTTATTCTATGAATGATACATAAAAGACTTAACTAGTCCACTCGGTTAAGAGATTTGACTGTGTACAATGGTTAAAATGTAACAGTAGGTGATCTTCCTTAATACAACTTCAATTGCAGATGTACAGAACAATGTTAATCTCATTCAATCCTCTGATCATTAAATCAATTCTATTCCAATCAATGTTTAGTAACTGTCTCTTGGTAATAGCTTCCTATCACTCGAAAAAAACTCTGTAGTTCAGTTCTCACTAACTAGTTTGATCAGGCATGCATGAAAACTTGTTCATGTGATAATTCTGCAGTCTCCTCCTTTCAACATCCTATTTCATTATGAAATTTCTAGTCTCTTATATAGAAAAGTAAACTATTTTCTTCTGCTCCATTAGATTTTTCCACTTAATCATCTTCGTTGATTTTCCCTCTTAAACATACCTTGGCTGATGTGTCAATAACATGTTTGATTCTCATCCTTTAGATCTTTCCTAAATTTTTTTAGCCGTCGATCTATGTAACAAACATTATCTGTTACCTCGAAATCATACACTTTCCAGCTCATCAATCTTATCAGCTAAACTAGACATTTAATTCCTTTGATCTGCTCAGTTAACAAAGAAATGCGTTGGTGAACACAAGCTTGGTTTACACTATGCTCGGTATACACTACACTTCATTGATGTACACTAAAATTCTTCATCAAATGACAACACTGCTTTGTGTTTTTCAGCTCTTTTCCTCATCATAGATGAATGAAATATAATCAAGTCAATATCATAAGGTCACAGACTCATCAATAAGTCACTCAATGTATTCTTTATTCTCATCTATCATATCCATCTTCCTCATGTAGATATTTATGTACTTCATCTCTTTCACTCATTTTCTACAGATGTTTCGGTATAGTAACTTACAAGATAAGTGTTGTCAAACTAGTTGACATCAATGACAACATTATACTGATTTAATCATATTACATATCTAATCAATCAGCTCAGTGATCTTAAATCACATATTCTTCAATTAGGTTCTAAATCAATTGTAGCTCATCAATCTCTCCCTTTGGCATTGATGGCAACTCAAGTAATATGAAATATAGCATACACATACCAAACATGTATTCTACAAATCTATGAACAAATGCTTTTTAAAATCTCCCTAGCTTAATATGTTTAATTACTACATTACTAAACAACATTCAAATACAACTTTGACATTCTACAGATATTCTCTTTTCAGCTCTTAGGTTCCTGCTTCTGTTCTCAGTAACTGATCTTCAATGCTCTTCCTTTCTTCCAGATTATCTCTCCCTTAGATAGATATCATCGGTGTATATTTTTTCATATTGTTTATCTCTCCATTTGAGAACAATGCCAAGGAAATAAATAAACACACTGCTCTTTATTAGACAAGTAACTCTCTATTGTCCAATGCATTCTCTATATCTCTGTATACTGATATGCCAATCTATTTCAGTTCTCCAAAATTATCACAACCTTGGACATGATCCAATGTGTGAACTATGTTGCATCAACATGAATGATTTTCTAATAACATTAGGTTGATGCAACATCCATATCACATTAGTGACCGGTAGACAGTGGATGAACCCCTAGTCTAGTCCTTAAGTACTCAAATGTATCCTTTGGTAGAGCCTTTGTAAATATGTCTACAAGTTGTTCTTTTGATGTAACAAATTCTAACTTCACTTGCTTCTCCTGTACTTGTTCCCTTAAGAAGTGATACTTAATAGATATATTCTTTGTCTTAGAGTGCATCACTAGATTCTTTGAAATATTAATTGTACTGGTGTTGTCACAATATATAATCACTGGCTCAGTGAGTACCTCATTCATACCTTCCAACACTTGCTTAATATATGCAATGTTTGAGCAATTTGTAGTAGCAACAACATACTCTACTTCAGCTGTAGACTAAGAAATGCAAGCCCACTTCTTACTTGTCCATGTAATAAGTCTTTCACCAAAGAAAAATCTCCTTCGGTGGTACTTTTTCTATCATCCACATTTCCAGCCCAATCAACATCGATATAGACCTTCAGTTCAAACTTTCCTTCCTTAGGATATGACAATCCATAATCTTCTATTTCCTTCAGGTATCTTAAGATTCTCTTTGTAGAAATCATGTGTGATTCTCTAGGGTTTGCAAAAAATCTAGCAACAATTCCCACAACATGTGCTATATCTAGTCTACAGTGAATTACATACATTAACTTACCAATCATAGATCGGTATAGTGTCTGACTAACCTCTATAGTTTCATATTCCTTAGTCAGTTTTCATCCAGTAGCCATCGGTGTTCCCACAGGTTTAGCATCTTCCATGCCAAATGTTCTCAATACTTCCTTTATGTATTTATATTGTGTGATGAATATCCCATCATTCTACTGAATCACTTGTAGTCCTAGCAAGAACTTAATCTCTCCAAGCATAGACATTTCAAAATTTTTTCTCATCTCATCAACAAAAGATTTACATATGTGATCTTGACCTCCAAAAATAATATCATCCACAAATATCTTAGCAATAAGAATAGTATAATCAGTATCTTCTTTCATGTACAAATTACTATTCTCACTAGTTCTAACAAATCCAATACTTAACAAATAAGTATACAGCCTCTCATACTAGGCTCTTGGTGCTTGCTTCAAACCATACAAAGCTTTATGTAAACTACATACCATGTCTTTGTTGTCTGGATCAATGAACCCTTTTGGTTGTTCTATGTAGACTTCTTCTTCAAGTATTCCATTCAAAAATGCTGACTTAACATCCATTTGATAAACTTTGAATTTCTTTTGTGCAGCATATGCAAGTAGCATTATAACTCATTCTAATCTAGCAACAAGTGTAAATGTTTCACCATAATAAATTCCTTCCTCCTATGCATATCCCTTGGATACCAATCTAGCTTTGTTTCTTGTTACCTCACCATTTTCATTCAACTTGTTCTTGAATATCCACTTAGTACCGATAAAATTCTTATCTTTAGGTCTGGGTACTAAGGTCCAAGTTTTTTTCTTCTCTATCTATTCTATTTCCTCTTTCATTACATTAACCCATTCATCATTTTCTAATGCAACCTTTACATTCTTCAGTTCATATTCACAAACTAGACATGTACCTTGTCTTGTCTTACTCCTTGTTTGCATGCTAGCTTGTCTGTCTCCAATAATTTGTCTCAGGATGATGTCTCCTGAAAAATCTTTCTAGTACTCTATCTCTTCTTTCTTGTTCATCCTATGTAAGTTCATTTTCTTTCTGGGTAGGTCCATCCTGCTCGTTGGTTTCTCTTTCCTGTTCTTCTATATTATTTTCCTACTGACCGATTATCACAGGCTGCAGCTTCAGTAGATACTCTGGGTGTTCAATGTAAGTGAATCTACCATAGTCTTCTAGTTCCTTTGTACTTTCTTCTACATTCTTTTCATCAAACTCATCAACTCAGACATTAGTACTTTCAATCATTTTATTAGTAGTTTTATTCAGACACTTATATGCTTTTCTTTTACTGGAATATCCTAAAAATATCCCTTCATCACCTTTTGAGTCAAACTTCCCATTTCTCTCATCTTTCAAAATAAAACATTTTCTTCCAAAAATCCTAAAATAACTTACAGTGGTTGTGTCCAAACCATAACTCATAGGGTATCTTGTTAGTGTCCTTCTTCAATTGTACTCGGTTCAAAACATAAATAGATGTATTGACAGCTTCCCTCCAGTATGTCTGAGAAACATTCTTTTGCAAAATCAGTGTTCTTGCACATTCAACTATTGACCTATTCCTTCTTTCAATAATCCCATTCTACTGAGGTGTCCTCGGTGTAGAGACCTATCTTTTAATACCATGCTCATTATAGAAATTAGTAAATTCATCAGAGATAAATTCACCTCCTCTATTAGATCTTAGGAATTTCAATTCTTTGCCAATCTCTTTTTCTACCTTTTCTTTATACCACTTAAACATCTTAAATGCTTCAGATTTTTCTTTCAAGAACATAACAGTCATCAATCTAGTATAGTCATAAAAATAAAGAATAAAGTATCTATCACCATAATAACTCTGAGTTCTCATAGGACCACATAGGTCAGTATGAACCAACTCAATTATCTTCTTTATTGAATAATCCTTGCTTTTGAAACTAGATTTAGTCATTTTACCTTTCTGACATTCATGACACATAACATGATCAAGTTTTGACAAGTTAGGTAGACCTCTAACTCTTTTCTTTTTACTGATCTTAATCATGTTATCAAAATTCACATGGCATAACCTTTTATGCCACAATCAAGCATCTTCATTTTTCATCATCAAGCAAGAAGATTCATCAGTATCAAGATAAAATAGATTACCTCTTGATTGTGCACCAGTTCTGACTAATCTTCCACCATCATCAAAGATTTTCACTTTCTTTCTCTCAAAAGCAACTCGGTGACCTGAATTATTCAACTATAACACACTTAACAAGTTATAGTTCAGTCCATCTACCCAATAAGAATTTTTACAGTTTATTCTATCATTTATCATCAGGGATCCTTTACCTCTTACCATCTAGGGTGTGTGATTACCCATCTTAATTGAACCTCCATTGTATTCTTCAAGTTGATCAAATTTCTCTTCATCAATAGTCATGTGATGTGTACAACCACTGTTTATGATCCATGTATTGTTTTTGTTGACTTTAGAGATTATTTTTGTTTCTACATGTTTTTCTTCTTCCTCTGAGTCATCTTTCATAGCAACAAATACAACTTCTACACCATCATCAGAATTAGATTCAAATTGAGATTCATTATCTTCGGCTATGTAACATACCTTTTTGCCTTTATCATTACTATCTCGGTTGTCTCTATTATTGTGTTGGTAGCCTCTATTGACTCTTCTCCCATAGGTTTCTTTAGATCAGTCTTTGGTTCTTTCATCATCTTTCTTATGTGGACATCTAGAAGCGATGTGGCCAACCTCTTTATAGTTAAAGCATGCCAAAGGTAGCTTACCTCTATACCTTCCTTTACCTTTGGGTAATCTTTTGGCCATAAGAGCTTCAAGTTCATCAAGCTCATCATCAGTATTGCTATCACTATCATCATTCTTATTATTCCTACAAGACTTACCAATCTTCAGAGAAGACATGAAAGTGGATTCCACAGATGGAACAACACTATTGTCAAAGTTATTCAATTCAAAGGTTGTAAGTTTACCAATCAGATTGTCAAGTGTGAGGACATTACTAGCTGCAGACCTTGTTTCATGAATAGCAGATATTCTGATTGTGTAAATTGGCAATAAGGTTCTGAGGACTTTGCTTACAACTATCTCTTTAGTAATAACTCCATCAGATGCTCTAATAGCATGTACTACCTATTTCATTCTATTTGTGTATTGAACAATATTCTCACCTTCCTTCATCTTCATATCATTGAATTTTCCCCTTAAGCTTTCTGCTCTAGCTCTTTTGACATTCACATCTCCACTGTAAACTTGAGAAAGTTTATCCCACATGGATTTTGTAGTAGGGCAACTTTTAATATCTTCAAATTCAGCATTGGTATAGGAAGCAACAATCTCCATCATAGTAACATTGTGTTCATGCTTGTCTCTTAGTTGATCAAGTGTCAAGGGACCAGTGGTCAGTTCTATATAGCCATTCTCCATCAGTTCTAGTGTAGAATTCCCAATTCTAGATATGTGCAGCTTCATCCGGCTTTGCCATACTGCAAAGTTATCTTTGTTCAGCTTTGGCACTTCCCTCTTATACATGTTGAGATCTTTTTACTGAAGTCCTTAAAAATCTATTCTAAGCAACCAACGCTCTGATACCAATTGTTAGAATAACTGAGAGGGGGGTGAATGAGTTATTCAATGTTCCAATACAAAATGTATAATCCAAAAACAAATACTTAAAACTTATGATACTCGGTAACTTAAAATACTATACTATCTATGCTTTTACCGATTACTAGTCTGAAACATATGGTAGTTACTGATCAAATCTAATATGCAATATGCAAATATGACATCAAACAAATATCACAATCAACACATAATACAAGAGATTTAATGTGGAAACCCTGTTAAGGGAAAAACCACATGGGACCGGCAACCCAAAAATATTCACTCTTCTGAAGTGAGGTCAGTGAAGACCCAACCCTGTTAAAGGTTACAAACACACTGTTAGGTGTGACCTTGTTAGAGGATTTTAGACCAACCATTATTGTCCAACCAACATTCACTATGGGGTTGATAGGATAATAATGTTCATTTTATGAATGAATAATAAAAGACTTAACTAGTCTACTCGGTTAAGAGATTTGATTGTGTACAATGGTTAAAATGTAACAGTAGGTGATCTTCCTTAATACAACTCAAATTGTAGATGTACAGATCAATGTTAAGCTCATTCAATCCTCTTATCATTAAATCAATTATGTTCCAATCAATGTTCAGTAACTTACTGTCGCTCGGTAATAGCTTCATGTCACTTAGTAAAAACTTTGCAGTTCAGTTCTCACTAACTAGTTTGGTCAGGCATGCATGAAAACTTGTTCACACAATAATTTTGTAGTCTCCTCCTTCCAGCATCCTATTTCATTATGAAATTTCTAGTCTCTTATATAGACAAGTAAACCATTTTCTTCTGCTCCATTAGATTTTTCTGCTTAATCATCTTCACTGATTTTTCTGCTTAAAAAGACCTCGACTAATGTGTCAATAACATGTTTGATTCTCATCCTTTAGATCTTTTGAATTTTGTTAGTCATCGATCCATGTAACAAACATTATCTATTACCTCAAAATCATACACTTTCTAGCTCATCAATCTTATCAGCTAAACTAGTCATTTAATTCCTTTGCTCTGCTCAGTTAACAAAGAAATGCGTCGGTGAACACAAGCTCAGTTTACACTGTGCTCAGTATACACTACACTTCATTGGTGTACACTAAAATGCTTCATCAACCGACAACACTACTTTGTGTCTTTCAGCTCTTTTCCTCATCATAGATGAATGAAACATAATCAAGTCAATATCATAAGGTCATAGACTCATCAACTAGTTACTTAATGTATTCTTTATCCTCATCTATCATATCCATCTTCCTCATGTAGATATTTCTGTACTTCATCTTTTTCACTTCTTTTCTACAAATGTTTCGGTATAGTAACTTACAAGATAAGTGCTATCAAACTAGTTGACATCAATGACAACATAATACTGATTTAATCATATTACATATCTAATCAATCAGCTTGGTGATCTTAAATCATAGATTCTTCAATCAGGTTCTAAATCAGTGGTAGTTCATCAAAGCTTTCCATGTTGAAGCCTATGGAGTACATTTATCCTCCACCATTATAGCATTCAATATTCTCCAAAATCATTTCTATTAGCCGAGATTGTTCAAAGATGCATATCACTATGTTAATAATTACAAAAAATGTCAATTGTTCGTAGGATGCCTCCAACTTGCAGCTTTACCCCTCAAGCCCGTGATCGTAGATGAGCCCTTCAGACAATGGGGGATAGATCTTATAGGACCCCTGAATCCTCCATCCAGTGTAGGACACATTTATATTTTAACCGGCACCAATTATTTTACCTAGTGGGGGGAAGCGGTTCCTACAAAAAAATCAAATTCTCAAGTTGTGTGCGACTTTCTGTTGAACCATATTTTTGTCAGATTTGGGATGTACCAGTCAAAATAGTGGTAGATAATGCTACACATTTTTCTTCAGAAGAGATATCAACATTTTATTATAAACAAGAGATATCCTTAGCCCACTCATCATATTACTTCCCACAGGAGAATTGGTCAGGCAGAGTCTAGCAATAAGAACCTTGTTGCTATAGTTAAAAAATTGTTGGGTGATAATCCTCATGACTTGCACAAAAAATTTACATGAAGCGTTATGGGCTAACAAAACTACTCTAAGGAGGGCTATTGGCACGGCACCTTTCATACTGGTCTATGGGCTAGGAGTTCATGTGTCACTTCTCCTAGAACTTTCTATAGCCAAGCTACAATTTGTGATTGAAGATCAATATTTTCAAATTTCCCTAGAGAAGCGCATCATGTACTTGAATAAGTTAGAAGAAGAAATAATTGACTTAGTGGATAACATTACAAAGTATCAACTGAAAGTCAATAAATTTTTTGATATGAGAGCCCATACTCATAAGTTCATGGAGGGAGATGAAGTCCTGTTATGGGATAAGAGAAGGGTGGATAAGGGATGTCATGGGAAGTTCAAATGTTTATGGAAACACCCATTCATTATTTTAGAGACAATTGGTTCAAATGTTTTTCATTTGTCCTCTGGATGGTATTAATCTTCATTTTACTTACAATGGGCATGACCTCAAATTTTTCATGCTTTGATGTTGTTCTAAGTCTCTCCCCTTGTATATAATAAGTAGTTTTCCCTACTTTTTCCTTTTTGGTGTGCTCGCCTGCATAGTTTCTTTCCCTTCTTCTTGTTTACTTTGCAAAACTAGTAATTTAGATTTCCCTGCATATTTGGAAACATGTAATCCGTAGACAAGGCTAATGTTAGGGTCTTTTTGAGTCACCATGTTAAAAGTGTACTTGACACTTAAAATATTTAACACTTTTTTGATGTTCCTCTTTCTCAAACTTGCATCAATAGCTTTGCAATGTCAGGCTTGCTTTTGAGTTAATCATCATAACCTTCAAGCTTGTCTTTGACAAAGTCAGCATCCTTTGGCCAAGTATAGATTGTTCTTGACCCTTCATGAACCACTTTGGACCCCTTTGAACCCCAGTTCAAAGTAGTTCAGAGAGGTTCAATCAAAATAATTTTATTTAATGTTGGTAATTAAAGGTGGGACCTACGTCCACATCACCATGCAATGGTGAACCACTGATTGATGTAATAGTTGATGAGTTGGATGATGTGGAATGTGAGTGAAATAATCATCAGGATTATGGTATGACCAACCTTGAAAAGATGGAAATGATAGGGGAAATTCAAGTTAATAATTTAAATTATTACAGATTTGGCCTTAAGAATGAATGAAGTAATGGCATTAAATGGAGAGTAATGATGTTTTCAATAGTTGAAAAATAAAATAGGGGTCATATGTCACATCATCATTCTCACTTCACTCTTGAATTCATATTTTCATTAATGCTCCTTTTTATAGCCAAACTTTGCGGTATGGGAACTTTTTATAAGTATGTTGTTTAGCTCATTTCTTTCCATTATGAAATTGTGGAGTCTCGACTGTGAAAGAAAGAGATTGTTTTCCTTAAGTGGACAAAGCACATATGTGATATATATATATATATATATATATATATATATATATATATATATATATATATATACATATATGTATATATATATATGTATATATATATATATATATATATATATGTATATATATATATATGTATATATATATATGTATATATATATATATATACATATATGTATATACATATATGTATATATATATACATATATATATATATATATATATATATATACATATACATATATGTATATATATATATATATATACACATATATGTATATATATATATATATACACACATATATGTATATATATATATATATATATATATATATATATATATATATATATATATATATATATATATATATATATATATATATATATAGGTTGATGTGGGAAGTGTGTGGAATATAAGATCCACCTCCAAATCCAAATTGATCAACCAAAAGGTTAATGCAGAAAAGAATCAATCTATGGAGAATATGAATGAAGGAGAAAACCTTATATTTATTTATGAAGAGTATGTATTGAAATCTTAATTGAATTGAAGACAAATACTATCCTCAAAATAGGGAAAATATGAAAAATGTGATTTTTTGATGTCTCTATACAATTTCGGAAAATTCTGCAATCGGATAAGAACTGGAAATGCAGAAATAGAGAAAACCCAGAAACATTTTTCCAATTTGATGAAGGTTGACCTTGACCTAGAGTTGGGGTAAGATCTTACCCTAGGGTACAATCTTACCCCAAAAAAGTTGACCTTGACCTGCACTATTCTGATGGAAATTCTGTTCATAGATCCTGAAAGTTTGTCAAAAAGGGTACTCAGATCTGCACTGGTATTCACTGTCCCGCACTTGTATCTGCAAGGAAAAGGGTTTTTTTTGTTGAATGAGGGGTTTTCCTTGGTCAAACCCTAGTTTGGAATCAACCTTGAAATATAATTGAAATTGCAATGTATATAAACAAAGTAAATGGAACTATTCACCTTGCTTATGTTGAAATCCTTGTGGAGGATTCAAATCCTTGAATCCACAAGTATGGATGCTCCAAATAAATGTAGAATAAAATATAGGATGTATCAAATCAATTTCACTAGATCTTCAACACCAATCTTGAATGGATCTTGGACTAGGAAGAAAGTTTGAATGGATGTGGATGGAGAAATCTTCAACAAGAGGGCTCCAAAGAGATTGAATCCTTTAATGGCTATCAATGGATCTCCTTGATGAATTGAATGCTTGAAGAGGAATGAATACTTGGATTCTTTCCTTCTCCTTCTTGCTTGATAATTTATTGATCACAAAAAGTGGATGTGAAATTGAGATATGTCATGGATGTCCAAATGAAAGAGGAAGGCTTCCTTTTATACAAATCTAGGGCACATACTTCTAGAGAGGCTGAAATATAAGAAATAAATTCCCATTAAGTGAAAACCCATAGAAATGGACCTAAATTAAATATCATTTAAGAGTTTACCATTCCAAAATCTGAAACAACCGATTCGGAAGCAGGAAATAAAACTTTTCAGAGCCCGACATCCCAGAACTTCTAGAACCTAAAATTTGGATGTGGGGTCAAGGTTGAGGTTGACTCTGACCTAGGTTAGAGTTGAGGTCATCCTTGACCTAGGTCAAATTTGAGGTTGACCTTGACCCACAAGGTCATCCTTGACCCAAAAAGTCAAAGTTCTTAGTTTCTCATAAAATGTTATCAGAAAGAGGCTGGAAATAGGGGGAGAGAAGTAGAATAGGGGGGAAACAATCAGGTCCAGTCAAATACCCATTCAAGGTGCTTGACATGACCCCAAACCACCTACTCAGAGGGCTAAACCAGTCCTAAATGGAAGTGCTTCCATTTTCTGATGATACATTTACCCCCACTTTAGCAAGAGTATGGACTCAATGCAAAGTCTTGGTAAAGGAGATCATAATGAAAAGATAATCCTATTGAAATCAAAGGGACAAAGAAGTCCTCAAGCCCCCAGGGAATCAAGTCTTTATCAACTCCAAGATCACAATAAGAGAGACATCTCTAGAAAAGAGAGAGAAGAGAGAGATGGTGTTATTATCTTGCCCAATGAGAACTTATGCCCCATTGTGAACCACACAAGGAAACAACACAACTAGAAAGATGGAATTGAACTTCCTAGTGAATGTTTCTACTCACTAGTCAAACCATCAAAGATTCACCCTTAGTAATATCTTCTTCCACAAGAGAAAAACCAAAAAACAAAAGAGATCTAGTCTTAAGGACACCTCCGACCTTAAGGGATCAAAATTTTGAAATTGGAGGGATCAAGAGATCCTATAAAATAAAAATCCATGCTTTAAGGATAAGTCACTAATCCATAAAGGGAGAGAAGAGCCTTGAAGAATATATGTATATTGAAAGTGCATGTGTGCAACAGGTGAGCAGAGCATATGCCCCCACGTTAAATTCATTGCTAACACTTTAACATGAGCAATAGCTTGAACAAAAACATAAACAACTCCACTGATTATGTTTCCACTATGAGATGCCCCCAAATGAAGACAAATCAAAGGAAATACCACATAAACATACATAGAACATAGAAGGGATCGACCTACCATGGGGTTAGTATGATCATAAGATAATATATATATGATATTATTGAAAATGAATTGACATCATTCCCTAAAGAAAGTAGAACTAAAATAAAAATGGATTAAAGAACACATAAGAGACATGAAGAAGAATCTTTTCAAACCATTACATGGAGACCAAAAAGAATTAGTGCTACCAAGTCATGAACCCCAGCAGACCATACAAGGAAATATTTACAAATAATAGAAAAAGTACAACATAGCATGAAACAACATATAGAAGAGTAGAGATACATATAGAGGATTTGTACAATAGGTTCAATTCCTTTATCACCTTGCACCAACAGAGCAACAAGGGTCGTATAAAAGAATCTAACAAAATTTAGCAAAGACATTATGGGAGAAGCACAGTACAGCATGAAAACACACAAAAAAAGCTACCATAAAGGACAAGCCAATCAAGTGTGCTACCTACTCTCCCCATCTCATTCTATATCATTTAGGGAATGTGGGTAACTCACAAGAGGGGATATATCCAACATAGTAGGAATGATAGCTAGTTCCAAACAAGGATCCTCTTGAGAATCATGATGTTCGTTACTAGGTGTACTTGTTAATTGTGATGAAAGCATACTAGGTAAATTAATATCAATGTCAATAGTCTCATATTCATCATTATCATCATCAAGAGTATCTTCTTCATCTAGATTATCAAAATAGGATCTAAGATATAAACAAAATCATCATAATCATGCATCTTAACATCATTATTATCATTAACTTATTCTAACATCTCATGCATAGATTGACCAAAATAAGGTAAAGAACTTCGAATAACAATAGTACGAGCCTTAGCCTGAGAATGAAAATTTTTACAACGTTCATTAGTAGGTCGATTATGTTTCATCTTGTTTGAAATATGTTGAGAACTAGGAGGAACAACTACTAGATCCTTCACAGGTTCTATAGGAGAATGAGTAGGATTATCAGAAGACTGATAGGCAATAATAGGAGTTTGATTAAGGAAACTAGAAGCCATAGATACAAGAGGTATAGAAGGTGTAGGAAAAAGAACACTATTAACATCCATCAAAAGCATACTTAACTCAAGAATCTTGTGATTTTTATAGGCTTGATATGAGTGAAAGAGATTATCAAGTCGAGAAGGACATGAATTAGGTAATGGAGGCCAAAAGAAGTCAAGTGTAGCACAATCCCTAGGCCTAGAAGTTTGATATAAACTATGGTTAATCATTTTCACTTTGTCATCATGAATAAATTTAAGGAATTTAAGGATAGGAGAAGTAACAACATGTATGGCATTCAACCAAGGCAAACCAAGCTTAACTTGAAATTGATCGGAAGTAGGAACAACAAAAAAGGTAGTGTTCACAATTTTACCACAAAGTTCAACCAGAAAATAAATAGAACCAAATGATGGATATAAAAAACCATTACAAGTTTGAATCCACACATTAGATGTATCATGAGAATCACGTTGCAAGTTTTTCATAAAAATATTTTCTTCAATAATAACATTGACTAGGGATGTAGGATCAACTAGACAACCACGTGCAGGTATCTTAGAAATCCTAGCATAAATGTAAAGGGGACCATTAGGAGCTTTAATAGTTTCATAATCATCAAAAGTAATCAAGAGTTCCCAAGGTCTTTTATTTTTAGGTTGTTTTTGAGGTTTGGGTTGAGTTTTTAGTTTAAGCTTAGGTTGAGGTGGAAGTTGAGGTTTAGGTTGAGTTTGAGTCAGTGGTAGAGATTCGAGTTGAGATGAAACAACATGCTCCACATGGTTAACAGTATGACTGAGGTCATCCAAATTTGAATCATAAACAATATCCAGAGAAGATGGCTGAACAATGGTATTAGTATCATGTGTAGGTAATGAATTTGTATAGATTTGAAGGTTTTGATTAGGAGGAGAAACAAAATTGTTCCCACTACCATCAAAATTATCAATAGATAAGGAACTAGAATCAATCAAATCTTGAACCTTATGTTTTAAAGAATATCACTTCTCAGTATCATGTCCATTTTGATGATGGTATTGAAAAAAAGCTTTTAGGATCAAAAGATTTAGATGCAATCATTGTAGGTAAAAGAGGTTGAATAGGAGCTAAAGTAATCATATTAGTAGTTAACAACCTATTCATTATAGAATGTAAAGATTTAGAGAGAGGAGTAAACATATGATTCAGATGAAAAGTAGTGGATGCAGAAGTGGCATTGCGAGATGCAACAACAACTTGATCAATAATTGTATTCGCTTGTTTGTTTATCTTGACATAGTTGTTAGGATTTTGAAATTTGTTTAGATTAGGAGTAGCATCACTCTTATCAACTGGAATAGGAGCCATTGGAGTGTTTCTCTCAAATTGACTCACTTGTAATTGATAATGATTAAGCGCTGCACAAAGTTTTTGAATATAGGTAAATTCAGTAAGCAGAATCTTATCTCTAATATCCTTTTGCAAATTTGAAATAAAAATACATTGAATATCAATGTCAAGAACATGATAAGAAATATGAGCATGTAAATGCTTAAATCTACCAATGAATTCAGTCAATTTTTCTTTAGTGTTTTGTTTACAATGCATCAAATTAGTCAAAGACACTTGTGGACCAATGTTATTTTGAAATTTTTAAATAAAAGAATTAGCAAGTTTTGGAAAGGAGTCAATAGAATAAGGAGGCAAGGAAGAAAAATTTTGCAAGGCTTTATCACGGAAGGTTCTAGAAAACAACTTGGCTAAAATCCTATGGTCATGAGTGTAGTCACTACAAAGGATTTGAAATGTTTTAACATGAGTAACAAGGTCTCCTTTTCCATTGTAATTCTCAAGATGAGGCATATCAACTTGTTGAGGGACAAGAGTACGAATGATTTCTTGGGATAGAGGACTTCCCATGTCACATGTAGGAATGCTAAACTTGTTTTGAGTTGAGGAAGTAAGTTGTTGTAAAGATGAAATAGTTTGAGCCAAACTAATAATTTTTGAATCATTAGAGGAAATAGTAGGCATAGAAACATTAGAAACACTAGGTAAAGTGTAAGAAGCACCAAGATTGGAAGACACAACTGGAGGAACACTTGGAACCACAATTGGAAGAGGATTGGAATAAGTAAAAGGAAAATTATGGTAAGAATGTTGTGATGTAAGAAGGGATACAGGAGGAACACTCATAGAAAGAGAGGGAGCCATTGTAGTCACAAAAGAAGGGGTATAAGTAGGAATACTAGGTAAAGGAACTGAAGAAGGTTTGATGCTAGTAACCAGAGGAATAAATCCTAGATCTTGAGCTTCTCGGGCTAAAGGTTTAACATTTGAATGCATGAGGTGAGTAATACCATGAAGAAGAAGAGTATGTATTGAAATCTTAATTGAATTGAACACAAATACTAACCTCAAAATAGGGAAAATCTAGAAAATGTGATTTTTTTATGTCTATGTATAGTTTGATGAAGGTTGACCTTGACCTAGAGTTAGGGTAAGATCTTACCCCTAGGTAAAATCTTACCCCAAAAATTCAACCTTGACCTGCACTGTTTTGACAGAAATTTTGTTTGTAGATCCTGAAAGTTTGTCAAAAAGGGTACTCAGATCTACACTGATATTTGCTATCCCGCACCTGTATCTGCAAGAAAAAGGGTTTTTTTTGTTGGATGAGGGGTTTGCCTTGGTCAAACCCTAGTTTGGAATCAACCTTGAAATATAATTGAAATTGCAATGTATATAAACAAAGTAAATGGAACCATTCACCTTTCTTATGTTGAAATCCTTGTGGATGATTCGAATCCTTGAATCCACAAGTATGGATGCTCCAAATGAATGTAGAATCAAATATAGGATGTCTCAAATCAATTTCACTAGATATTCAACACCAATGTTGAATGGATCTTGGACTAGGAAGAAAGTTTGAATGGATGTGGATGGAGAAATCTTCAACAAGAGGGCTCTAGAGAGATTGAATCCTTCAATGGCTATCAATGGATCTCCTTGATGAATTGAATGCTTGAATGCTTGAATGATTGAATGATTTAATGCTTGAATGTTTGAAGAGGAATGAATACTTGGATTCTTTCCTTCTCCTTCTTTCTTACTTGATAATTTCTTGATCACAAAAAGTGGATGTGAAATTGAGATATATTGTGGATGTCCAAATAAAAGAGGAAGACTTCCTTTTATACAAATCTAGGGCACAAACTTCTAGAGAGGATGACATATAAGAAATAAATTACCATTAAGTGAAAACCCCTAGAAATGGACCTAAATTAAATATCATTTAAGAGTTTACCATTCTAAAATCTAAAACAATTGACCCAAAAGTGGGAAATAAAACTTTCTTGAGCCTGACATCTCAAAACTTTCAAAACCTAAAATTTGGATGTGGGTTCAAGGTCAAGGTCAACTTTGACCTAGGTCAAAGTTCAAGTTGCCCTTGACCTAGGTCAAATTTAAGGTTGACCTTGACCTAGAAAGTCAAAGTTCATAGTTTCTTAGAAAAAGTTATTAGAAAGAGGCTTGAAACAAGGGGGAGAGAAGAAAAATAGGGGAAACAATCAGATCCATTCAAATACCCATTCAAGGTGCTTGACGTGACCCCAAAACACCTAATCAAAGGGATAAACTAGTCGTAGATGGAAGTGCTTCCATTTTCTAATGATACAATGTAGGTAATCGCTGAAAAGCCTCCTTTTGTTTCCTGTTTTCTATATGATACTATGATTTCAAAAAGTTTTTTGTTCTCTATTTTTTTTGGAGAGGAAAAGATGAAGTCTAGCATGCATTTCTTCAAAATTCCTATGAATCTAGATTGTCATTCCTCAGTGATTACAAACACTAATTTGTTAGGGGTTGAAGTAGAGAAAATGACCAAGAATTTGGTAAGCACTGCAGGAAAAGATTATAGTTAAGAATTCTTGTCTAGTGGATTGCTTGAAGCCATAGCTTTTCCCCTAGCTATAGTGAGCCCTGAGTTAGTCCAACAATGCATAAACCACTATGATGTCAAGTCTAAGTTCACATTGAATAATGGAGGTCAGAGTCTTTTGTCCATAACCTAAGAGACAATACTGTTTGTTTTCAAGTTACTTGACGAGGATTTTGCTAGTTTTACTCCAACCTAGTCGCTTGCTCAATTTCAAGAAAGAAGTGACAAAAATTGTAGTAGTATTGCTCATAAATGGACTATGTCATTCTCTAAAGGAGGTTCTAGGATTCCTAAGGTTTTGACCAAATATCACATGAAACCCCACATTCATGACATAATGGTTTTGTTGCACAGAGTGAAAGGGCCATAACAAGTACTTATTTTTGAAGATTGGATGTATCATTTCATAGAGATTGTTCTAGAAGGGAAGCATAATCTCAACTAGGCTGAAATAATCACTGGCTCATTAAGAGATCAACTTAAGTAGGTGCAAGCCATAAGAAAGGAATTTTACATGTCCTAATATTTAACTTATTGTCTTGCATGTACCCAAGATCTTAGAGAAATTCCCCATGAACCTTGGAGTGAAGATTTGAACATCTTTGAATATTGCTCCTTACTGAGAAGATACAAAGTCTTAGAGAACAATAGAAGGGTTCATTATGTTTTCCTTGGAAAATTATGTTATCAACTTACAGGAATCCCAAAATAGATAATTTCTCTAGAAGCTTAGAAACTAGTCCAGAACTATGGCAGTTTCTATATCCAGTTCCCATGATTTACATACATTAGAGTGGGAATATTCGATGAAGAACCCCTTAAATTTCCAAGATTCACCTTTGGCTACTTTTTTTTAGTAGAGGTCTATAGGAAAATGTTCACCGTGATAAAAAATAGCCTCCCAGAGGAAAAGTGGGATTCCATGTTTCGAATCAAACTTGGAGCTATGACTTGCAAGAACATGATTGACACTTCAATAATAGGGACTAACCTAGTGAGTTTTCACATGCAATTTTATGATTTAAGTAGAGGATTCGATAATAAAGGTTTTGCAAGACAAGTCCTCAGTTTAAGCAATCATCTGTCACCAAACTCACATATTGAATATTTGTGGGAAGACCTTGAAGATGAAGAGGTAGTTAGGAGAAAGGACCATTCTAGGTTGTTACTCTCCTGGATCAAAACCTTGTAATTGAAGTTTGATATAGATAGCCTAGATCAAGATGATTATGAGATTATAGAACCAGGATATGATGGTTCAAATACATAGGATTTGCCTGAGATAAACTGGACAAGAGAAGAAGAAGATAGTGCGAAATTGAGATCTAGGTTCATTTTCAAAGTTACAGAGGACTGGTTGAAGAGAAAAAGATAGGGCAAGATAGAGAGTAGACCCCTTGAGAAAGATAATACCGATTCTATCTTAGTCAAAGTGTTTCCTAATTCATCTAACACATCTCTTTTGGTCAGTGATGCAGATAAGATCCATCCATCCAAAAAGAAAGAAATTCCAAGTGAATATCCTACTGCACCCAAGACAAGGTCAAGGACCAGATCTGAAAGCTGTGCTCAGATGGCCTCTCTAGATTCTAGTTTTATTGACATCAACATCAATGATGAAGATGTTTCTTTCTCACCTGAGCACCCTAAGAAAAATCAAGAGGTACCTGCTGATAACCCTAAGATTCAACATGCAAAAGGAACTCCCACTAAATCCATTGATAATAGGTTGGTTTCGAGTTTAGTTCCTCCTTTGTTAAAAAATTCAATAAATAGAAAAAGAATCTTCAAGCCTGTTTCCCTAACGGTTAAATAAATAATCACTAAGTATGTTGTCTGTACTCCAAAGGAAAAGAAAATCAAAAGAAATGCAAGGTTAACCACATATCCCAATATAGGAAAGGTGATTGCTAAGATTTCAACCTTTAAACCCAAAGAAGGAATTCAAGAACTTGAAGAAGAGGACTTTGAGGTCACAAAAATTGAATTCAGTGTGCTAACCAAGGATTCAAGAGATCACCTATTCAAGTTCTCGGCTGATCACATGCTTGGTCAATCCCAAAAATATGGTAATGAAAAAAGAGAGCTTAAACAACTCGTAATCACAATGGCTGAATTTATTAGTTTGCTTCGTGATGTCGGTGTGCTGGCATTGGCTCAATCTCCACAAGATTTTGACCCCGACTCAACAGATAGCAAGAGACTGCTAAAACAAATACAATAGGGCAGAGTCGTAATATAGGCAATGAAGAATTGGGTTGATGGTGTCATAGAAGAAGGGATAAGATTTATCTAAGAATTAGTGGCCACTTGTGCACATGGGGAAGATTTGCTTGGAAATATCTAGACCTTGATTCCAGGATGGGAATTGGAAGAAGAGAAATACATAGCCAATGTGTCTCAAGTTCAAGAAATAGAAACATATAGGGTAACTAAGTTCCTGTTAGAGAATCTGATGAAGTTGGTTGATCCTTTCATGCTATTCATTCTAAAACAAAACCTAGGATGGAAAGGTTCTTTGTTAAAAATTGTGATTTTAAATAGGCATGCCATGGAGAAATAAATTAAGGAGATACATGCTAACACATTGAAAGATATCAAAGTGGTGAGCCCTTCAGGTATACTGTATATTATTGATAGAAACATGGATGTGGATGCCATGATCAAAAGATTCATGGATTCTATATATGCCATCAAAGATAATGAAGAACCTATGACTTAGGACTTTACCAAAATACAAAATGTAAAATCCATGCTATTCTTGAACAGAGGACAGTTGCCCACATAGTTGCAAAAAATCCATGAGCTCAAGTGGGAGAAGATGCATGTCGAGCAAGACTGATTAGCCCAAAGGGTTTGCATTCTCATCCAACTCAGGACCTAGAAACTAGTTCAGAGTACCACGTCAAATGACTAGTAGAAGAGGATACATAATAATCTCGTGTTGTTAAGATTTTCTTGTTTAGGGGACAGATGTCTTTAAAACTATTACTTTTTTAAAAACTAGTTTTTAACTGTTTCATATTTTTGTTAATCCAAGAGGCCGAGTTTTTAGGGAGGCCTCCTGGATTTTAAACTATATATGCTAGATCATAAAATGATAGAAGGGTTAGAATTTTTAGATTTAGATTTAGTCTAGAAGCTTTTTAGTGCTATTTTGGCTTTTTTTTGAGTAGAATTAAATGGAAAGATAAAGTAATCAATCTCTATTTTAGATTTTTCTTTGGATAGACTTAAACATTTTAATGCAAGGCTTGGTTTAAATTTTTGAGTTTGAATTTATGGTTTATTAATTATTTTGTGAACTAGTATATCTCTTGCTCTGTATTGTTTATTGATGCATTGATATTATCCACTTTCTAGATAATTCTTATTTTTAGTCTTTTACGAAGTTAATTTCTCGCAATTGGAGGAAGTTAATACCTCAATACCTAAGAGTATTTGAGAGTTCCTTGTGTACTTTCTGGTTAAAAGTACACTCATTTGTATTTGTTTTAAAATTCATTGGACATCTTTGAGAGGGAGATGTACCTCATAAAATTCAAAGGTAAGAAATATTTCATGCTTACCCAACTGTTGTTGAATTGTTTTTCTTGAAGAGGCATAGAGTCAACATAAAGTCTATTTGAAGTGGAGATAATCTTTTACTTCCGTAACACTATTTGTTTCCCCCCTCGATATTAATCACTGTCATTTTTTTACTCAGTGTGAATCCCCCTCTTCTATTCAAATGAAAGTCATGCCCCCTATATATATTCATTCACTCCTCTTATTATGGTCATGCTCCCTTCTCAACTCTCTGTTAGAAATCTATTAGGGAAAGTGAGATACTGAGGGGGGGGGGGGGGGGTGAATCAGATATCAACCAAAATATACATTTTGACATAAACAAATTTGCATAGCATAATCATCAAAATTAAGACTGTAAAAAATCTAATATCCTAATCATCATTCATGAAAATAAAACATAACACAATGATTTTGGCTACCCAGAAAACCTTGAAAGGTAAAATCAGGGCGGGGATGATACCCACAAATCTTCACTATTGCAGTATTAATGTTTTCCTGTTAAGGCTACAAGTTTGATCATTAAAGATGATCTACCCTGTGGGGGCTCTGCCTTGTTAAGAGCTTTGAGGCTTATACAATCTACCTTGCAAAAGGATTTAAAACTTACAACAAAGTAAGCACTTGGTGAAGAGATTTACTAAGGTCTGTTAAAACCACTTTGTTAAGAGATTTACCTTGATTCGCCTATTAGAATTTCTCAATACTTGATTCTTCTATTTGCACTATGATGCTGATTACATATCTTCTCCTTATAATATAGATTTGATCTCCTCTATCAAATATGTCTCTGTTCTATCCTTCATTGCTTTGCTCAGTCACTGAACTCTATTTCTGATAGTCAAAAACACTTTTCTTCCCTAAAAGTATGAGATCTCCTTCATACTTCTGGTCCTCTCATAATACATTTTAGGGTCCAGATCTCATCTTATATAAATAATTAATTATCTCCAAGGTTTAAGATCTAGGATCTAGATTGTCTTCTTTTGTCACTTAACCTTTCTCTAATTCTGATTGGTTCCATGAATTTCATAGGGATTAATGATTACAATTCTAAAGAATAATCATCTATGTGATTTTTTCAACAAACAATAAATGTAATATAGATGTCAGCCAAAATGGTTTACCTAAGTGTTTGTGCTATAACAAACACATATGTCAAATCTGGCTTGCTTGACATTTAATATCTTTGGCACTCGACACTTATTGTTCTTCATACCCTATTGCTCGGCATTGAGATCTCTACATAACTTGACATAAACTGACTTGATTAATGCTGAAGTACTCAGTGACCACTTTCTTTCTTGGCAGTAACTACTTCTTGGTAATTGTATAATATACATGACTTGGTCTATGCATGATGACTCGATTGCAATGATGACCAGCCAACATTGCCTAGAAAATGACTAAGTGTAAGACACTAATGGACAACAAAACTTAGGGATCAACAATCTCCCCCTTTGTCATTAGTGGTAAAAACACTTTGTCATGACATTTTCATTACATTTACAAGAGTACTTAGTGATAGCAAAAACTTCTATAGAATACTCCTCCTAAGAATTAACTCGGTCTTCAATTTTTTTTTACATATACATAAGACTTCTTATTTGACATACAATCAAATTATATATATACATTTGCAAAAGTAGTATGTCATACCATTTTTCCACTATGTTTGTATCTTCTTTCTTCTTTCTAATATCTGACATATATTTGATATTTATATCCATTTCATGTTATTTTCCCTTATGATTTTGTCATGTCATGTTATTTCCCCCTTATTTTTGTCACTTGAAGCTCTTGTGGTGTGGGGATCTTGAAATATTTGTCCAAGAATGGTTTGTGAAGCTGCATGACCATCCCTAATGCAATTTCCCATATAGACCTTATAGACTTCAGAACCTCAAACTTCTCTTCTAGCTCGACTAGGCTCTCGACAATAAAAAGATGAGGATCTTTCTGAACTAACTCCTTTTCTATGACTAACTCCCTTTGTATATCCTCAAGATGAGGTGTTAATATTATTTTGATAGAGAGGAGTCTATCCCTTATTTTACCATCATTAGCCACCAACTTGGTTAATCTACCTTGGGCATGTAATAATATGGTAAAATACATAGAGTTGGAACTTGCATCCATGCTCAGTGAGTGACATGTAGATTTTAGATCTAAATTTAGTTTGTCTATCAGATCCTGGTTTTCCTTTGTAAATTATTCTAGATTTCATAACTTCTTATACAAAGAATGTGCATTATTTAAAACTTCTTCCAAATCTGTTACTAAGGTAGAGAGTTCTACCTATTTCACTGCAATGTCTGCAGAGACCTTATTGAGTACCTTGGTCTCAAACTTCCTTTCTAACCACTACAACAAATTATCATTGGCCTCACTGTTATCATCAATTAATTTCTTGACAATATGGACAAGTTTCTCCAAAATAGGTTCAGATTCATTTACATCATTCATCTCAAAAGCATCTATTAAAATACCTTTTATCTCATCTAGTACCTACTTTTGCTGATGTTCCCTTCTCATCTCTTCCTATTTACTCTTCTTCTTCAGTAGATCTTGCAATATTTTCATTTGATCATAGGTCAAGTTATCAGTGTCCCACTTAGGAATTACTATAACTTCTTCGAGTGTCACCTGTGTAACAAGAGATTTCTCTTCTTCTTTTGTGACTTCTTCCTAGGTGTATTTCCACTCAACATCTGTATGAGATATTTTATTGCCTCTTGTTCCTTAGGCTCTTGAGTGTCCTTCTCTTTCTTTTTCTAATGTAGGAGCATCTTAGGTCATTGGAAATCATGTGTCACCAAAAATATGTTTGAGTTTTCTATGTTGCTCGGTTCCTTCCTTGACCGATTTGGTTCAGTGTTGCTCGGTTTGCTTTGTTTACTAGTGTTGATTGGTTATCTCTTTGGCGATTAGTGAATTTCCCTAGCACTCAGTGATGCTTGTCTAGCACTTAGTTTCCTTGGTTAATGAGTTATTTATTTTTTTATTTCTATTGAGGCTAACTTGTGCATTTAATTTGGGTCATGGGTTTAATGTTGGTATCTATCATTAGGAAGTGTGTGGACCTAGATCTGGTCACTCTTTCTATTGATGGTGGATCTAAAGGCCGACTTGTTTGGTAGCCTCTTGTATAAATGTAGTTGTTTGGTTAGAGTTTAGAAAGTATTTTTGGGAGAAGATAGAAGATAGAAAATTAGAGATTGTTGGTAGATCCTTGCATCTTGGAGGACTTCTGTACTTGATTGTTATATATGGCCTAAACCAGGAAGGCCTTATAGCTCGACATGTATGAATCAAATTGAAGTGAATTTATGAAAGTATCTGCATTCTCTCTCTCACTTTTTATGTTGTTTCTTCCATGCGTGATCTCTACAAGGTGGATCTAGATAGGGTGTGCCTTTGGTCCCTCTCCCTGTCCTCCCTTGCATTAGGTGGTATCAGAGTGAGGTGAGATCTGGATCTAGGTTTGTGAATCTAGATTTGAGGGTTCCTTCTTGTCAAACCCTAGTTGAATTATTGTGGGGTAGAAGATTGTGATTTGGCCTATAATTTTAGAGGGTTTCAAGATGGTTTGTGGGAGGTGAGATGCAGATCCAGGATTGATAGACACGTTGAGACAACTTGCTGCTAGATTAGAAGTTGTTGAAATAGCCTAGAGAAGAGGAAGACATCTTGAAGATGTTAGTGATGATGAAATTGAGGAAGGACAAGGTGATGTAGAACCTACATCAATGATGGATCAAGGTGAGGAAATATTATTCAAATCTTTGAAAAATATGAATTCTACACCACACTTTAATCCTCTTGAGTATAGTGGAAAATTGGATTCTGATGAATTGGTGGATTGGATCATTGAGATGGAAAAGTATTTTGAATATGAAAATTTACCTGAGGAAAAGAAGGTGAAAATTGCAAGCACAAAGTTGAAGATTCATGCATCCTTGTGGTGGGAACATCTACAGCTGGATAGAAAGAGGAAAGGCAAAGAAAAAATCAAGGTATGGAGTAAAATGGTGAATAAATTGAAAGGAAAGTTATTACCTTGTGATTATCAGATTAACCTAGTTAGGAAAATACAAAGTTTGAAGTAGAAAGATAGCTCAATAAAAGAATATACCAAGGAATTCTATAGACTAGATATCAGATCTAGACATGATGAAGATGAGGTGGAAAGAATTGCTAGATACCTAAATGGTTTGAGAGTTTCCATCCAAGAAGAAATTAGTTTGGTCAAATTGGAGAACATTGAAGAGGCTTATCAATTTGCATTGAAAGCTGAGGAGAAATTGAACAAGCTAGAGACATGAGAAAAGACAAAGAGATGGTAGATTCCCTAGGGGAAGAGGTAGATCTTATGGTGAAAACAAGAGATCTGAACCCAAAAAGATAACTCTAGATAAAGGCAAGACTGAGTGGAAAGCTGGTGAATGTTCATCTAGAGGAAGAGGCAATAACTACCGAGGTGGATATAATAGAGGTGGTTTCTAAGGAACTTGTTACAATTGTGGAGAAGGACATAGATCATTTGAGTGTACACATGCAAGTAAGAAGGTTGGTAATAATAGAAATACTTTGGTGAAAGAAAAGTCACCAAATGAACCTGAGAAAGAAAATAACTTGATGGTAAGGAGAGCAGTTTGGAGTGAAATTAATAAGGAAGATCTGGTGAGGAAAAGTTTGTTCAAGACTAGATGTAGAGTTTTTGATGAAGTTTGGAAGGTAATCATTGACAGTGGTAGCTCGGAGAATCTGGCATCTAAGGAAATGGTCACAAAGTTGCAGTTGAAAAGGTTGGAACATCTGAAGCCCTATCAAATTTCATGGATCAAAGATGAGCATACACTCTTGGTAAGTGAAAAATGTTATGTGAATTTGAAAATTGGAAAGTACTATGATAAGGTGTTATGTGATATCATGCATATGGATTGTTGTCATGTTTTTTTGGGAAGACCTTGCCAATATGATAGACATGCTATATATGATGAGAGATTGCATAAATATACTATTTGGGCTAATGGGAGAAGACAAATCTTGTTACCTTTGATTGAAGAACATGTTAGTAATGTTTTCACATCTATGAAAGTTTTCTTGATGGAAGGAACAAAGTTTGTTAAGGATTTGAAGAAGAATGATGTATGTTTTGTTGTGATTCCTAACAAACCGAGTAAGAAAATAGAGAATAGTGTCCCTAAGGAGATTGATAAGATACTCACTGAGTATAGTGAAATAATTTATGATAATGTACTTGATGGTTTTCCACCAAAGAGAAGCATTGATCATTGCATGGATCTTATCCCTGGAGATAGTTTACCAAATAAGGCACCACATTGATTGACACCTATTGAGAATAAAGAATTGAATTGACTGACAGATTCAAGAATTGTTGCAAAAAGGTTTAATAAGAGAAATTTTGAGTCCTTGTGCAATATCTATTATATTGGCACCTAAGAAGAATGGAGAATGGGTAATGTGTACTGATTCCAAAGCAATTAACAAGATAATAGTGAAATATAGGTCTCCTATACTAAGAATAGATGACATAATGGATAGTTTGACTGGAGCAAAGTATTTTACCAAAATTGATTTGAAAAGTGGGTATCATCAGATTAGAATTAGAGAAGGTGATGAATGAAAAACTCCTTTCAAGACAAAAGAAGGCTTGTATGAGTGGTTGGTTATGCCTTTTGGTTTAACTAATGCACCAAGTACTTTTATGAGATTGATGAATGAAGTTTTGAAGAAATTCTTGGGTAAATTTGTGATTGTATATCTTGATGGTATTTTGATATTCAGTAAGACCAGAGAAGAACATTTGTTGCATGTTAAATAAGTATTGTAGAGATTGAAAGAAGAAAAGTTGCTGATAAATATGAAAAAGTGTTCATTCATGAAAGAGGAGATTGTGTATTTGGGATTTGTGATTTCAGCTGATGGTTTGAAAATAGATCCTGAAAAGGTTGAAGCTATTTTGAATTGGCCTACACCTGAGAATGATAGTGAGGTAAGATCATTTCATGGTTTGGCAAGTTTTTACCCAAAGTTCATTAGGAATTTTAGTTTAATATGTAATACTATGACTGAGACTATGAGAGGAGATAAAAGAGAATTCAAGTGGACACATGGAGCTGATAAAAGTTTTGAGACTTTGAAGTAGAAGGTTGCTGAATTGCCTATTTTGGCATTGCTTGATTTCAATAAGGTATTTCAAGTGGAATGTGATGCAAGTGGTAGTGCAATAGGAGCTGTATTGAGTCAAGAAGGTAAACCTAATGCTTTCTTTAGTGACAAGTTAAATGATACAAAAAGGAACTATTCTGTGTATGATCAAGAATTCTATGCTATTGTTCAAGCACTGAAGAAATGGAGACATTATTTGATATTGAGTAAATTTGTGTTGTATACCGATCATAAGGCTTTAAAGTATTTGGGTAGTCAGAATAAGTTGAATTAGAGACATATGAAATGGGTGGAGTATTTATAGAGTTATACATTTATGATAAAGCATAAGAGTGGAGTCACTAACCGAGTTGCTAATGTATTGAGTAGAAGAAGATCTTTGATGATCGAGATGAAAATTGAAGTTCTTGGCTTTGATGACATGAGATATTATTATGAATTTGACCCTGATTTTTTTGAGCCATGGAGAAAGTGCAGAGCACCTATTCAAGATCAACCAAGTACTAAATGGGACAAATATTTTATGCAAGGAGGTATGTTGTTTAAAGGTATTCAGTTGTGTATACCGAGAGGAGAAATGCGAACTAATTTGATAAAGGAGAAACATATTAGTGGTTTGGCTGGACATTTTGGAGTTGATAAGACATTGAATTTTCTTAAGGAGAAATACTTTTGGCCATAGTTGTATAAAGATGTTTAGAAATATTTGAAAAGTTGTGGAATTTGTAAAGTTACAAAAGGAGTAAGTTAGAATATTGGATTATATATACCAATTTCTATTCCTGAGAAACCTTGGATTAACATCAGTATGGATTTGTTTCTTGTCTTACCAAAAAAAGTAAGAGGTAATGATTCTATATTTGTTGTTGTGGATAGATTTTCTAAAATGGAACATTTTATACCTTTTAGAAAGACATCAGATGCAGTACATATAGCAAATCTTTTCTTTAAGGAAATTTTCAGATTGCATGGATTACCAAGGAGTATTATCTCTGACCGAGACAATAAATTTGTTGGATACTTTTGGAAAACTCTTTGGAGAAAGTTTGACACCGAGTTGAAATATAGTTCTACATTTCACCCACAAATGGATGGATAGACATAAGTTGTGAATAGAAGTTGGGAAATATTTTGAGATGTTTAGTTAGAGACACACCAAGTAATTGAGATTCTATGTTGGCACAAGAAAAGTTTTCATACAATAATTCAGTGAATAGGAGTACTGGAAAAACACTTTTTGAGATTGTAAATGGCATACAATCGAGAGATATATCTGATTTGAGGGATATTGTTGATGAAAGAAAGAGAAGTGCTGAAGGAGTGAAGTTTTTTGAATATATGAAGACATTGCATGAAGATGTGAAACATAAGTTGGAAGTAAGTAATCAAAAATAAAAAGACAGAGCTGATAGATAAAGAAGACATAAGACTTTTGAAGTTAGTGATGAAGTAATGGTTCATTTGAAGAAAGGCTGATTTCCTCTTGGAACATATAGGAAGCTGAAAATCAACAAGTTTGGACCTTGCGAGATACTAAGGAAATTTGACAATGGAAATAAATATGAGATTGAGTTACCCAATGACATGGATATATCACCTATATTCAACATTGCTAATTTGTATGAGTATCATGAACCTGATGAAGACATAATAGTATTGATGGATTATCCTAAGAAATAGATGGAAGAAGTTTAATAGATTTTGGAGAGAAGAATTGGTAGAAGTACATGAGAAAAATAGTAGATGGAATATCTGGTAAAGTGGAAGAATAGACCAATTGAAGACAGTGCATGGATTTCACAATCTGAGTTGGATGCAGCTCAGATCATACCTATTTCATGATTCAAAGAATCATTTCAAATAACCCCAGGTGTTTGATGTAGGAGCATCTTAGGTCCTTGGCAATCTCATGTCACCAAAAAGATGTTTGATTTTTATGTGTTTCTCTATTCCTTCCTTGACCGAGTTGGTTTAGTGTTGCTCAGTTTCCTTTGTTTACCGGTGTTGGTCGGTTATCTCTTTGGCACTCGGTGATTCTTGTTTGGTGCTTGGTTTTATTGCTTATTGAGTTGTTTATTTTTGGATTTCTATTGAGGTAGACTTGTGCATTTAATTTGGGTTACAAATTTAATGTTGGTATCTATCATTGGGAAGCGTGTGGACCTAGATCTGGTCATTCCTTTCATTGATGGTGGATCTGAAGGCTGACTTGTTTGGTAGCCTCTCATATAAATGTAGTTGTTTCATTAGAGTTTAGAAAGTCTTTTTGGGAGAAGATAAAATATAGAAGATAGAAGATAGAAGATAGAAAATTAGAGATTGTTGGAAGATCCTTGCATGTTGGAGGAATTTTGTACTTGATTGTAATATCTGGCCTAAATTGGGAAGGCCTTAAAACTCGGCATGTATGAATCAAATTGAAGTGAATTTATGAAAGTATATGAATTCTCTCTCTCACTTGTTGTGTTGTTACTTCTGCGTGTGATCTATGCAAGGTGGATCTAGTTAGGGTGTGCCTTTGGCCCCTCTCCCCATCCTCCCTTGTGTCACTTTCTCTATCTTTTCCTTTTCCTTCTCCTCCACATGAGGAATCATTACTACCAATGCAGATTGTTCTGCTTGCTCTCTTCTTGTCTCCTCTGCAGATGTAGGCTTTGGTGTGATTGCCAACTTGTCCTGTTCTTTGATATTAGCACTTTAGGAGGCTAGCTGATCAACTATGACTGTATGCAGGCTTGCTGGGATAATCTCAACAATTGATGTGCTCTCAATCTATGGATAATGTTGCACTTGTAATAGTACCAGATTGATTCTTGATAGAGATTTATCCTTGGATGCCTCGGCTTGAATATGCTGCTAAATTTCTTCCTCGGTTAATATGTGTATTTTCAGTGGAGTATCCTCAGTGATATCAATAATCATTATCTCATCCTATTTCTTCCTCTCTTCAACCTTCTGATCTGATTCCTTTTGAATTTTTTGTTCATTGACATCCTCCTTATTGTCCAATTCTACTTCCTTGGATGTGGCTACATTCTGTTGTACACTCTTATCAATTAAAAGACCAAAAATTATTTTCCATAATCTTATACTTTGTTGTACAGTATCTTCAACCTTGTGTTGAAGGATGGAGTATGTTCAAATTTTAGGGATAAATCTATTCCTATGCTGATCCATAGACTATTGTATGTATGCAGGGGATAATTCAGGCATGGCTTGAGCAAGAGTGCTCTCCCTAATTTTATTCTCAGTCATTAAGGAATATTCCCATTTATGAGCTATCCTTTGGTATAATTCATCATGCATCAAGTTTCCCAATTGAAGTGGTGTCATCTTGAATGTACAGAGAATCTCAAGCATAGCTTGTTCTACTCTCTCCTTGTCCTCAATGCTCAATTTATCAAATCTTATTTTCTTAAAGCCTGCTAGGCCGACAGTGTTCTTGATGTTGTGGCATATTTCATCCACAGTCAATGATCTCTTCTATGATGGAGCCTTCTTCTTTACTTCCTCATCACTATCAGTTTCCTCATCATCCTTTTCCAAGATAATATTTTTTCTTGGTTTCTTCCTTATCTAGCTCAACACTTCCTTAGCCTGAACTAGTTTTCTTTTCTCTGATGCAGGGGTCTTCTTTTGTGGCTCGATAACTATAAAAGTGGAAGCTGCTCTAGTTTTCAGCCTAAGTAATGGTGAGGAAATGGGCTTAGGTTTCTGTACTTGTTTCTTGATAGGCTCGACAACTGATGCCTTCTTGCCTTTCTTAACTACCACATTCTCCTCCTCTTCATTTTATTCTGACTCACTAGACTTATCCTCTCCCAATCCCTGAGTTAATGCAAGAGGTGCATCTACCTCTTCTTCTCCTAATATTTTCTCTGTGTTTTTCACTATCTTCTTTCTTTTCCTCTCCATGGTAGCATATTTTAATCCCATGGTTACCTTAGCCTTATCTTCCTCATATGTTCCAAAATGTGTGGCCTTTTTGTCAACTTCCATAGCTAATAGGGTTGTGATTGTTGCTATTGTCTCATTGAATAGGTGGAAATAGTATTCACCCTAAAATGTATGGGGGAAATATGAGATCTAGTTCTAAATCCAAATTCCAAAGGAGAGATCCAAATTGATCAACCAAAAGGCTAATGCACAATTGAATTAATCTATGGAGAATATGAAGGAGGAATAAAACCTTATATTCACCTATAAAGAAGATGTGCTTAAAATTTGAAATAATTGAAAAGGAAATACTAACCTCAAAATAGGGTAGATTTGGAAAATGTTGATTTTTGATGTCTGTGTGTAGTTTTGAACAATTCTGTAACCTGTTTCAGTCTGGAAATGCCAAGACGAAGAAAACTCAAAATTTTTTTATCTTTCTGATGGTAGGTAGTCTTTGACCTTGATAAAAGGTCAAAGAGTACTTTAATATTATAAAGGTTATCCTTGACTTTGTTCATAGATCTCAAAATTTCATCGAAAAGGGTATCCAAGTCTAAGCTTAGATCCATAGTTCTGCACCTGTACCTGCAAGAAAAAGAGGGTTTTTGTTGTTTGGATGGGGGGTTTGCCTTGGTCAAACCCCAATTTAGGAATTAACCTTGCAATTGAACTGAAATTGTATTGTACATAAACAAAGTAAATGACACAATTCACCTTGCTTATGTTGAAGTCCTTGTAGAGAATTTGAATCCTTGAATCCACAAGTAGGGATGCTCCAATGGATGTAGAATCAATGTAGGATGTCTCAAATCAATGGAAATTGATCTTCAACACCAATCTTGAATGGATCTTTGCATATGAGGAGGCTTGGATGAAGGTGGAAGGAGAAATCTTCAAGGGGGCTCCAAAGAGATTGAATCCTTCAATGGCTAACAATGGATCTCCTTGACGAATGATTGAATGCTTGAATGGATGCTAGGCTTGAGGATGAATGAATGCTTTCTTTCTTTCCTTCTCCTTCTTGCTTGATTGATTTCACTTGAGAGCTTGAGAGATTTCTTGGTGAGAATGGATTATGAGATGATGAAATGAGAGAGGAAGGCCTCCTTTTATAGTGAACTAGGGCATAATCTTCTAGAGGGACCACCTTGGAGAATTAAATCTCGGTTAGGTCCTAACCTTTAGAAATATACCTAGATTAAATGCAATTAAGGATTTACCATCCCGAAACCCGAAATGGCTGACCTAGAGGTGGGAAAAAGAATCTTTCTAAAATTTGATATCTAAAATTAGAAAATCCTAAAATTTGAAATTTGGGTCTAGGACAAGGTAGACCCCACCCTAGGTTAGGGTTGAGGTCATCCCTGACCTAGGTCAAGGTCAAGGTTATCTTTGACCCTCAAGGTCATCTCTAACCTTGAGGTCAAAAACCTCATGACCTCAATCTAGAGTGTTCAGAAATGTAGAAATAAAGTGGAAAATAGGTGCAGAGAGAAGTGTAAGGGGGGGAAAAGCTAGATACATGAAAAGAATCGATCAAGGTGCTTAAAATTACTCCAAACCACTTACTCAGAGGGAAACACTCTTATCATGGAAGTTCTTCCATTTTAAGATGATACATTAAGCCCCCACTTTAGCAAGAGTATGGACTCGATGCAAACTCTTGGTAAAGGAGATCAAAATGAAAAGATAATCTTATCATAATCAAAGGGACAAAGAGAAATCTCAAGACCCCAGGGACTCAAGTCTTCATTGACTCCAAGATCACAATAAGAGAGACATATCTAGAGAGAGAGAGAGAGAGAGAGAGATAGGGTGTGATTATCTCGCCCAATGAGAACTTATGTCCCATTGTGAACCACACAAGGAAACAATGGAACTGGAAAGATGGAATTGAACCACCTAGTGAATGTGGCTACTTACTAGTCAACCCATCAAGGATTCACCCTTAGGAATATTCTATTCCATAAGAATAAAACCAAAGGCAAAAGAGATCTAGTCTTAAGGACACCTCCGACCTTAAGTGATAAAAAATATAAAACCTTATTTGAAACTGGAGGGATCAAGAGATCCTAAAATATAAATCCATACTTTAAGGATTAGTTACTAATCCAAAAAGGGAAAAAAGGTATCTTGAAAAATAATATATGTGTATCGAAAAGTGCATGTGTTCAATAGGTGAGTAGAGCATATGACCCCACATTAAAGTCATTTCTAACACTTTAACAGGAGCAATCACTTTAACAGAAACATAAACAACTCCACTGATTACGTTTCCACATTGAGATGCCCCCAAACAAAGAGAAATCAAGGGAAATATCACAGAAACATAAAAAGAACATAGAAGGGATCTACCTACCATGAGGTCAGTATGATCATAAGATAATATATATATGATATTATTGCAAATGAATTGATATCATTTTCCAAAGAAAGTAGAACTACAATCACAAAGGAGGAGAGATCACATAAGATATACAAAGAAGAATCTTTTTGGACCATGACATGGAGACCAAAAAGAATCAGTGCTACCACATCTCAAATCCAAGTAGATTACACAAGGAAACATCTATGAACAATAGCACTAGTACAACATAATGTGAAACAACATATAGAAGAATAGAGATACATATAGAGGGATTATACAATAGGTTTTATTCCGTTATCACCTTGCACCAACTAAGTAACAAGGGCCATATAAAAGAATCTAACAACATTTAGAAAACACATCATGGGAGAAGCACAATAAAATAGGCAAACACAACAAAGCTACCATGAAGGAGAAGTTGATCAAGCATGCCACCTATTCTCCCTATCTTGTTGTATATCATTTAGGGAAGGTGGGTAACTCGCAAGAGAGACTATATCCAACATAGTAGGAATGATAGCCAGTTCAAAACTTGGATCCTCTTGAGAATCATAATGTTCGACACTAGGTGTAAGAGTTAATTGTGATGAAAGAATATTAGGTAAATCAATGTCAATAGTCTCATATTCATCATTAACATCATCAATATCATCAAGAGTATCTTCTTCATCTAGATTAATCAAAATAGGATCTAAGATACAAATAGAATCATCATAATCATGCATTTTAACATCATTATTAGTAACAACTATTACAAGTAGTGGTTGTCATTGCACCAAAAGATCGACCTGTTAATGCCCGATACAATCACTAGACTTATAGAAGACACAGGAAGTGGTTAAGCCATGTCATGAATCTTGAGGGGACCGCTGACCATTTTGCCAACAATCTCCTCCTCAGTGTTACCTGAGGGGATTCAAACCTATGACCAAGCTCTGATACCACTTGTTGGAAGTAGTGGTTTCCATTGCACCAAAAGATTGACCTGTTAATGCCTCATACAACCACTAGACTTATAGAAGACACAGGAGGTGGTTAAGCCATGTCATGAATCCCAAGGGGAGCGCTGACCATTTTGCCAACAACATCATGCATAGTCTTATCCGAAGAAGGTAGAGATCTTTGAGCTTTAGCATGAGCATGACACTTCTTACGACATTCATTAGTAGGTCAATTATGTTTTGATTTACTTGAAATAGGTTGAGAACTAGGAGGAACAATCATAGGATCCTTCACAGGTTCTTTACGAAGATCAATAGGATTATCGACAATAGGAGGAACTTGATTAACAAAACTAGAAGCCATAGTTAAAGGAGGTATGGAAGGTGTAGGCAAAAGACCATGATTAAGATCCATAGGAGGTACACTTAATTTGAGAATATTACGATGTTTATAAGCTTGATATGAATGGAAAATATTGTCAGGTCGAGGAGGACACGAATTAGGTAATGAAGGCCAAAAGAAATCAAGAGCAGCACAATCTCTAGCCCTAGAAGGTTGATATAAAATATGATTAACCATGTTCAATTCCTCATCATGAAAAAATTTAAGACATTTATGGATAGGTGAAGCAACAACATGCATGACATTCAACCATGGAAAAACTAGCTTAACTTGAAACTGATCAGAAGTAGGAACAACAACAAAGGTAGTGTTCACAATTTTTCCACAAAGTCCATCCAGTAAAGTAATAGAATCAAATGATTGATAAAGAAAACCATTGCAAGTTTGAATCCACACATTAGATGTATCATAAGAATCATGGTGTAAGATTTTCATAAAAATATTTTCTTTATTAATAACATTGACTAAGGATGTAGGATCAACAAGACAACCACGAGTAGGTTTTTGAGAAATCCTAGCATATATATAAAGGGGACCATCAAGAGCTTTAATAGTCTCAGAGTCATCAAAGTTAATCAAAAGTTCCCAAGGTCTTTTATTCTTAGGTTGTTGTCAAGGTTGAGATTGAACTTGAGGTTGAATCTGAGGTTGAGGTGGAGATACAGATTGACCAACATGCTCCACTTGATTAACAACATGATTGAGATCATCGATCTTTGAATCATACACAATTTCCATAGCAGATGGCTGAGAAATGGTATTAGTATCATGCGTAGGTAAATGATTCATATAGATTTTAAGGTTTTGATTAGGAGGAGAGACATATTTGTTCCCACTACCATCAAGATTATCAATAGATAAGGCATTAGAATCAATTAAGTCATGAACCTTATGTTTTAAAGAATAACTCTTCTCAATATCATGACCATTCTGACGATGATATTGATAAAAAGCTTTAGGATCAAAAGATTTAGATGCAATCATAGTAGGTAAAAGAGGTCAAATAGGAGGTAAAGTAATCATATTAGTAGTTAACAACCTATTCATAATAGCATGTAAAGATTCAGAAAGAGGAATAAACATATGATTTAATCGAAAAGCAGTGGATACAAAAGTGGCATTGTGAGATGCAACAACAACTTGATCAGCAACTGCATTTGCTTATTTGTTTATCTTGACATAGTTGTTGAATTTTTGAAATTTGTTTGGATTAGGAGAAACATCACTTTTATCAACTGGAATAGGAGCCATTGGAGTGTTACTCTCAAATTGACTCACTTGTAATTGATAATGATGAAGCACTGCACAAAGTTGTTTAAAAGAGGTAAATTTAGTAAGCAAAATCTTATCTCTAATATCCTTTTGCAAATTTGGAATAAACATATGTTGAATATCAATATCAAGAACATGATAGGAAATCTGAGCATACAAATGCTTAAATCTACCAATAAATTCAGTTAATTTTTCCTTAGCAGTTTGTTTACAATGCATCAAATCAGTCAAAGATACTTGTGGGCCAATATTGTTTTGAAATTGTTGAATAAAGGCATTAGAAAGTTGTGGAAAGGAATCAATAGAATAAGGAGGCAAGGAAAAATATCATTGTAAGGCCTTGTCACGGAAGGTTCTAGGAAAGAGTTTGGCTAAAATCCTATGGTCATGAGCATAATTACTACAAAGGATTTGGAATGTTTTAACATGATGAACGGGGTCTCCTTTTCCGTTGTAATTCTCAAGATGAGGTGTATCAACTTGCTGAGGAATAAGAGTACGAATAATGTCTCGGGACAAAGGAATTCCCATGTCACATGTAGGAACACTAAACATTTTTTGAGTTAGGGAAGCAAGTTGTTGTTGTAAGGATGACACAGTTTGAGCCAAATTGATTATTGTTGAATCATTAGATGAAATAGGACAAATAGAAACATTAGAAACACTAGGTAAAGTGTAAGGAGATATAGGAATGGAAGACACAACTAGAGGAACACTCAGGACTACAGTTGGAAGAAGATTAGAATAAGTAAAAGGAACATTATGATATGAAGGTTGTGATGTAGGAAGGGACATAGGAGGAACACTCATAGGAATAGAGGGAACCGTCATAGTCACCAAAGAAGGAGTATAGGTAGGAATACTAGGTAAAGGATTAGAAGAGGGTTCTACACTAGTGATAGGAGGAATCAACCCTAAATCTTGAGCTTCTTGAGCTAAAGGTTTGACATTTGAATGCATGAGATGAGTAATACCACATAAGAGATTAACACCTTGATCACTATCACAAAGAAATTTTTTAAGAGCCTCTATGGCTTGAATAGAATCTTGATTATGGTTCTCTTGAATAAGCCAATTACCCATTTTATCAAGTTCAGTTGAAAGTTTTTGGACTTGTTTAGGAGGAACTCTTAAAGTGTCATCCTCATCATGAGATGAGTGAGATGAGTTTTTATCCATAATAGGATTAGAATCATGAAGAATCAAATTATCATCTGAGATCCTAAGGAAAGGAGAAGAAGATCCAGGATCAAAGGCACCCATGAGTCTATGACTTCTTCTAATCAAAAAGTTATAAGTAGGACTAGTAGTAGTAAAGCTCATAAACCAATGCAATGCAAATGAACTAAACTAAGAACACATAAAGCATGGATATTTTCGTATTTTTGAAATCTAATTAGCATGCAAGATTTATCATAAAAGAGAAATCTAATACCAACAAGATAAAAGGAAATCTAACACCACTAAATACAATAGGAAATCCAATTCCACAAAAGAAAGGAGAGTAATTATGTTGGGTTCACCAAATTGAATAGGTGGAAATAGTATTCACCCTAAAATGTATGGGGGAAATATGAGATCTAGTTCTAAATCCAAATTCCAAAGGAGAGATCCAAATTGATCAACCAAAAGGCTAATGCACAATTGAATCAATCTATGGAGAATATGAAGGAGGAATAAAACCTTATATTTCCCTATAAAGAAGATGTGCTTGAAATCAGAAATAATTGAAAAGGAAATACTAACCCCAAAATAGGGAAGATCTGGAAAATGCTGATTTCTGATGTGTGTGTGTAGTTTCAGGCAATTTTGCAACCTGTCTCGGACTAGAAATGCCGAGACGAAGAAAAATCAATTTTTTTTAATCTTTCTGATAGCAGGTAGTCTTTGACCTTGATAAAAGGTCAAAGACAACTTTAATATTTTGAAGGTTGTCCTTGACTTTTTTCACAGATCTCAAAAGTTTTCCGAAAAGGGTATCCAAATCTAAACTTAGATCTGCAGTTCCGCACCTGTACCTATAGGAAAAAGAGGGTTTTTTTTGTTTGGATGAGGGGTTTACCTTGGTCAAACCCCAATTTAGGAATTAACCTTAAAATTTAATTGAAATTGTATTGTACATAAACAAAGTAAATGACACAATTCACCTTGCTTATGTTGAAGTCCTTATAGAGGATTTGAATCCTTGAATCCACAAGTAGGGATGCTCCAATGGATGTAGAATCAATGTAGGATGTATCAAATAAATGGAATTTGATCTTCAACACCAATCTTGAATGGATCTTTGCATATGAAGAGGCTTGGATGAAGGTGGAAGGAGAAATCTTCAAGGGGGATCCAAAGAGATTGAATCCTTCAATGATTGAATGATTGAATGGATGCTAGGCTTGAGGATGAATGAATGATTGCTTGATTTCCTTTTCCTTCTTTCTTTCTTGATTGCACTTGAGATCTTGAGAGATTTCTTGGTGAGAATGGATTATGAGATGATGAAATGAGAGAGGAAGGCCTCCTTTTATAGTGAACTAGGGCATAATCTTCTAGAGGGGCCACCTTGGAGAATTAAATCCCAATTAGGTCCTAACCTTTAGAAATATACCTAGATTAAATGAAATTAAGGATTTACCATCTTGAAACCCAAAATGGAAAACTCGAAGGAGGAAAAATAATCTTTTTGAAACCTGATATCCGAAAATCTAAAAATATTGAAATCTAAAATCTAGGTCAAGGATGAGGTAGACCCCACCCTAGGTTAGGGTCGAGGTCATCTTTGACCCTCAATGTCATCTTTGACCTTGAGGTAAAAAACCTCAGGACCTCAATCCATAGTGTTAAAAAATGCAGAAATAAAGTGGAAAATAGGTGTAGAGAGAAGCTGAACGGGGGGAAAAGCCAGATACATGCAAAGACCCAATCAAGATGCTTAACATGACCCTAGACCACTTAATCGGAGGGCTAAACACTCTTTTCATGGAAGTGCTTCCATTTTAAGATGATACACTCATCTATATTTACCTCATAAGGTAATGGAATTAGCCATGATACCCTCGGTATGATTGCTTGTACATATGTAAAATCTATATCAACTAGAAAACATATATCTTTGTAGTACTTATCCACTAATAATACAAGGATCCTACTTCTTTTCCTCATTTTTGTCTTGAACTCAATAAAATAATTATCCATTACACTCTCAAATTTTTCACCCATTTGACTAATAAACTCACTAATCTATATTGTGACCAGTCTATTCTTGTCCCATTCTACACCTCCAATAGTTGGAAAACTTTTCTATATGTAGAAACATAGATAGACAAGTAAAGAACCAAACTTACACATAGAATTATTTGCTTCTGGATGGATGTAAGGTTCTCGACAAGCTATGTCATTTGGAGCTCGACAAGGTCATATGTATGATCCTTCTTTACTATCTTCCAAGCTTGGTCCACTTCCATGCATGAGACATTGTCCAACCGACTAGATTGATAAAATTTATGAGCTATCACCCTCACTACAAAATCATTTTTTGGGTCCTTGATAGTTGAAATGGTCATTCCTCATTTGTTCCATATTGCCTAGCTGTTTAATTGAATTTCCACTTTACTTTGACATCTCATTGTCTTCTTTCCAATGAGTCTAGGGTATCTAGTTACCCAGTGAATCATTTCTTTGGTAATTTGGACTGGTCCATCCTCCAGCCAAATTTTCATGTCATGTACTCAGATCAATACAATCTTGATCCATTCAATTTTAAAATTTTGTGGAAAATTGAGAGCATGCACTAACCCTCACTCAACAACCTTCTAGTGTTCAGGCTTCAACACCCCATTGCTACACAGTTTATCGTATGCCTCCCTGAGCTCATAATCTCCAATTTCCCTAATCTTACACATGAAGCATGATCGAATGTCATTGATCATCAAAAAATTATAAGGGATAGATGATAGGGCTCTAGTTAAATCTTCCATAATCACACTCTCTAAAATGGCCTAGAACTTCTGTGGCTTGCATGCATCGTTTCTTACAAGTTGAATATTAAAAACTTCCTTCCCTTGCTTCTTAACTATAGCCTATGATGAAGATGTCATTTCTTCAAACTTAAGGGTTTAATTTCTGAAATGAGTAACTGGGTAAAATACCTTGCACAAGTGGTTCTCATATGTTTGCCGATGGCATGTTGTGAAGATTTTTGCAAATCACAATTAGTACAAATCGCTCTAGTTAATCACTCTTGAATCACTCTGAAAAGTTCTCAAATTGTTGGTGAAATGAGAATAAATGATAACTTCCCGCATTATAGACTTCAAACGATCAGATTAGGGTTTTATTAATGATTCGTACACTTTCTAGGTGAGATACAACTATCTTGGAAATCTCATGTCAACTCGGTTAACATAAGCTGGGTTGATATAACCATTTGGTTACAACTTGGTGTATATCATATCTTGGCTATCACAAAATCTCAGCAAACACTAGTGACTCAGTCACTATGGGCTAAAATACTGATGCTAGACATCAAATATACAATGTAGACCTTTATTCAAATCTTTCCTAATGCATCTTAATCTATGTAGATATGGACCTTATCTTATCAAATGTTAGGAATTGATGTAAAATAAAACATTATAAGATTCAGTTCCACAAATACCTTCTCTACTTAGCTCAAAGTAGTCTGATCAATAGATCCATTAGATTGGGTGACCTTAGGCTCACTAACTCCACTACTTCTTGCTTCCTCTTTCTTCTTCCATGTCTTGTTCATCTGATCTCTCATCTTTTCAATAGTTTCTTCATTCTTTCTTTGTTCATTGCTTGGTACCTGTGCTCTGTAGTCTTTCTTTAAGTGACCAATATTTTTGCATTTATAGCATACCATACTTCCATTCATCCAACTCTTGGATTTACCTCTAAAATGTGTCTTCAAACAATTTTCTCCAATGTGACAATATTTTCCATGGTAATGATAACTATACCATGTATTGTAGTCCTGAATAAGATAAAATAGTATGCATGCCAAAATGAATAGGGTTGAAATGAAATCACCTAATTGAATGGGGGAATATGAGATCTACTTCTAAATCCAAATTCCCAAAGGAAAGATCCAAATTGATCAACCAAAAGGTCAATGCACAATTGAATCAATCTATGGAGAATAAGAATGAAGAAGAAAACCTTATATTTCGCTATGAAAAGTATATGCTTGAAATAGGGTAGATATGGAAAATTCTGATTTTTGATGTCTGTGTGCAATTTCGGGCAATTCTACAACCTGTTATGGATTGGAAATGCTGAGATGAAGAAAACCCAATTTTTTTTTGTCTTTTTGACAACAGGTATTCTTTGAACCCGATAAAAGGTCAAAAACTACTTCAGGATTCTAAAGGTCATCTTTGACTTTGTTCATGGATCTCAGAAGTTCACCAAAAAGGGTATCTAGATCCAAGCTCTGATCTGCAATCCTGTACCTGCACTTGTAAGAAAAAGGAGGTTTTTGTTTTTTGTTTGAGGGGTTTTCCTTGGTCAAACCCTGGTTTGGAATCAACCTTAATAATGAAATTGAAATTAAGAATGCTAGCAAGTAGTAGAAGTAGATCTAACAATGAAGCTATGAAATTCAATAGATTTGCAATTGTATTTCAAATGTAAACAAGTATATTGATATGAAAGCTTAAACACAACAATGCAAAATGTAAATCAAAACCATAAATGTAAATCCAAAACCTCCATGATTGTATGCTTGGAATCCACTTTGATAGAAGAATGAATGGATCTAGAAGATGAAAAAAGGATCTTGAGGGAAGATCACACCATCTTGATGGCTAGATCTAGGGTTTGAATGATGAATCTTGCATGCTTGAACCAAATCCCTTCAAAGGCTTGAATGTTTAAATCCTTGATCTTCAATGGAGAACTTGAATGGAGAAGAGGACTTGAATGCTTCCTTGAAAATTCTTGATGAAATGATTTCTTGATCTTTTCTTGAATGCTTGACAGATATGAAAACTTGATGGTTATGCGATGTTCTCACAAAACTTGATATGAAAATGAGAGAGGAAGGCTTCCTTTTATAGTGATCTAGGGAACAATCCTCTAGAGGAGGCTGACATTGGAGAATTAAATCCCAATTAAAATTAAACCCTAAAAATGGACCCAAATTAAATGAAATTTAAGGATTTACAATTCTGAAACCCGAAATGGATGACTTGGAAGGAGGAAAAAAATAATTTCCAAAAGTTGACATCCGAAAATCATGGGACCTTGAAATTTGTACCTTGGGTCAAGGATGAGGTAGACCTTTCCCTAGGTTAGGGTCGAGGTCATCCCTAACCTAGGTCATGGTCAAGGTCATCATTGGCCATCAAGGTTTTCTTTGACCTTGAGGTCAAAAACCTCAGGACCTCAATCCAAAATGCTAGGAAATGTATAAATAAAGTGAAAACAGGTGGAGAGAGAAGTAGAATGGGGGGAGAAAGCTAGATTCATGAAAAGACCTGATCAAGGTACTTGACATGATCCTAGACCACTCACTTAGAGGGCTAAACACTCTTAACATGGAAGTTCTTCCATTTTAAGATGATACATTAGGCTTGGACTTTAGCAAGAGGATGGATTCAATGCAAACTCTTGGTAAAGGAGAAGAAAGAAGAGATCCAAGTGGATTCACAAAGAGATAAAATAACACTTATCTAAGGGAAGAAGCCTCCAAGCTAAGGATTCTAACTCAACATACAGGCACGAGGGTGAAAAAACAAAATAGACAAAAAAGAGGGGTTAGTACTAAAAAAAAACCAAATCAAGTAGCATAAGAAACCTTGCTAAGAAACATTTCTCATACTAATATCATATTTGGAAAGCTATCATAAAAGAATAAATGATTACATAAGAAAGACAAGAGAAACACTATAAATAACATAGCTTCATGATCCAGTCCTACTAGCATGAAAGCAAAAAGAGAGAAAAGAGAAAAGAGTGATTACCTCACCCAATAAGATGCCCACATGATCGTGAATCACCAATGGAGGGAGAGCCCAATAGGTTCACCCATAAACTATGCTTGTAATTGTAATGTGTCTCATGACAGCTTCTGGAATACTCGTAGATCCACCTTCTTGTATTACTATGAATATGAAATGTGTGTCCCCTCAGGATTTAGAAACTTATGTGTGTTACCTTCAGAATATTTAGCATATAAATGCATGTCTTTTCAAGATTTAGCAACTTATGTGCGTTACCTTCGGAAGATTTAGTATATAGATGCGTGTCTTTTTAGGATTTAGCAACTTATGTATGTTACCTTCCAAGATTTAGCATGTCAACATAAAAAACTATAGTACAAGGGAGACCCTATATATGCCCCCTCCTTATCGTGGTAGTTTTCTAGACATGATAGGGAAGAGGAAGAGGATACCTACTTCAAAATGCAAGAAGATATCCTATTTACAACAATGCATATGATATTCTTAGCGAGGGATATTGACCCCAACATCCAAGAGTATAGATAATCATGTAAAGAATATGTCACTCATGGAAAAAGGATCCTCAAAGAAAGAGATCTTATCAACAAGACCCCCACCAGAGAGGATTTCTTTAGATAAAGTATCAACTTTTAAAAGGCGAGAACAAAGATTCCATCATCCAACCCCTTGCAAACAAGAGGAAGAGGAATCTTTGAATGAGGGAAACAACTCCAACACCAAGAAGGGGTAAGAGTTTATAAAGTATATCATTTGCAAAATAAGGAAGAGGTGAAGACCTAGGACAACAACCTCTTATAAAAAAAAAGGTTATCCGTAGTCAAAACATCTATTAGTATGATGAAATAATATTGTAATATAAAAAAATACCACTAAGCTAAGGAAAGTAGTTCCCTAGATAAAGATAAAGAAAGGAAGAACCTTGCCCCCTAAGGATAGAGACAAGGGATACCTTTGCAAAAGACATGTCTTAGAAAAGATATCTTGAATAAGATCTATGGATGATTATAAGCATAATGCAAAACCATAGAAAGATAGGAAAGAAAGAATACCAATTAAGCTCAAGGCACAATATATGCTAAAAGTCTGATGGATCCTAGGAGACTAGATGAAAATAAACCTCTTGCCCCATAGTCATGAGACAAGAGGGGAAGAAATCTACATTATATTAGAAGGAGGAGAATCCCCTATATCAAAATTATGAAGGAATTGTAAAACTGCATGAGAGTGAGATATAATTCCTAAAGCAGCTCTTTCTCTAACATATAACTTGAAATGTTTACAATCAGCAAGTAAATGTGTATCTCTATAATGAAAAGGACATTTGTATTTGTATAAAGCATCTATCGGCATAGGTCTAAAGATTTCTTTCTTGGAATTCATTAACTCAACATATACCTTCTTAGCCACTTCTTGGCGAACATTAGGGTTATCTAAGATAGGTGTGGGGAGAAGAATGTGAAGAGGAGGATGATGATTAACATCACCTACCTTGACTTGAGATTTTGAACAACCAACACCATTCTTATCTGGTTTAGGGGGTATATGTATAGGAAACCTAATACCATGCTCAGTAACTCCAAGCCCTAAACCTTTATAACCTTGTTTAGTCACCATATTATATCTGATAGTGTACATATTATGTAAAGTTTCTATAGGAGGTGATTGTTTATCATGTTCATAAGTAAAGGTTGTATAAGGTGGAATAATAGGTTTTGAAGAAGTTTCTTTATCCTTTCCTTTAATATCATCATGAATCAGAGGAGAAGGTAAATCAAAGAAGTCTTGCACATCTGCATCCTAAACTATAGCTTGAATCCCATCATAAGTATGGGAAGAACTAGGGATAACAGATGGAGAATTAGGGATTGGATTAGGAATAGGAAGATTAGTAACTGGATTAGGATTGATAAGATTAGGATTAGGAAGATTAGGAGATGGTGTATCATCTAGCAAATTCTTCACATAATCCAAAAGAGTAATAAGGCTACCACATAAATATTTAATGAAAGTTTTGAATGTAGGAAGACTAGTGTCAGTCAATTTCACAAAAGCATAAGCGAGAGCAAAATGAAGTGTCATCAACACAATGAAGTGAATGATACTCTCATAAATATCATAGGTATGGTAAAGAGATGCTAAAAGAAGGGTAATAAAGAACATGACCACACACCAAAGCATCTTAATAATATCCATAGTAAATGAAAATGCAAGAAATGTTTTTATTCAATATATAAATTTTTTTGTATTTATGAATTTAAAATGCAAGAGCATAAACTAGATCTAATCTTAAGGGAAATATAACACCAAAAAGAAAGAGCGTAAGCTTATCGGGTTCACCAAAATGAATAAGATAAAATAGTATGTGTGCCAAAATTAATAGGGTTGAAATGAAATTACCTAATTGAAGGGGGGGATATGAGATCTACTTCTCAATCCAAATTCCCAAAGGAAAGATCCAAATTGATCAACCAAAAGGTTAAGGAACAATTGAATCAATCTATGGAGAATAAGAATGAAGAAGAAAACCTTATATTTCACTATGAAAAGTATATGGTTGAAATCTAAAATAATTGAAAGGAAAATACTAACCTCAAAATAGGGCAGATCTAGAAAATGCTGATTTTTGATGTCTGTGTTTAGTTTTGGGCAATTCTACAACCTATTGCGGATTGGAAATGCCGAGATGAAGAAAACCTAGAAAACTTTTGTATTTCTGGCAATAGGTAGTCTTTGACCCTGATAAAAGGTCAAAGACTACTTTGGGATTTTGAAGGTCATCTTTGACTTTGTTCACTAATCTCAGAAGTTTGCCAAAAAGGGTATCAAGATCCAAGCTCTGATCTGCAATCCTGTACCCGCACCTGCAAGAAAAATGAGGTTTTTGTTGTTTGTTTGAGGGGCTTACCTTTGTCAAACCTCAGTTTGGAATCAACCTTAATAATGAAATTGAAATTGAGAATGCTAGCAAGTAGTTGAAGTAGATCTAACAATGAAGCTGTGAAATTCAATAGATTTTCAATTGTATTTCAAATGTAAACAAGTATATTGATATGAAAGCTTGAACACAACAATGGAAAATGTAAATCAAAACTATAAATGTAAATCCAAAACCTCCATGATTTTATGCTTGGAATCCACCTTGATAGAAGAATGAATGGATCTAGAAGATGAACAAAGGATCTTGAAGGAAGATCACACCATCTTGATGGCTAGATCTAGGGTTTGAATGATGAATCTTGCATGCTTGAACCAAATCCCTTCAAAGGCTTGAATGCTTGAATCCTTGATCTTCAATGGAGAACTTGAATGGAGAAGAGGACTTGAATGATTCCTTGAAAATTCTTGATGAAATTATTTATTTATCTTTTCTTGAATGCTTGAGAGATATGAAAACTTGATGGTTATGAGATGTTCTCACAAAACTTGATATGAAAATGAGAGAGGAAGGCTTCCTTTTATAGTGATCTAGGGCACAATCCTCTAAAGGAGGCCGGCATTGGAGAATTAAATCCCAATCAACCTTATCCCCTAAAAATGGACCCAAATTAAATGCAATTTAAGGATTTACCATTCCAAAACCTGAAATGGCCGAGCCGAAAGTGGGAAAACAAATATTTCAGAAACCCGACATCCAAAAATCATGGGACCTTGAAATTTGAACCCTGGGTCAAGGATAAGGTAGACCCCACCCTAGGTCAAGGTTGAGGTCATCATTGACCCTCAAGGTCATCTTTGACCTTGAGGTAAAAGACCTCAGGATCTCAATCCAAAATGCTAAGAAATGTAGAAATAAAGTGAAAACAAGTGGAGAGAGAAGCAGAATGGGCAGAGGAAGCTAGATTCATGCAAAGACCCAATCAAGGTGCTTGACATAACCTCAGACTAGTCACTTAGAGGGATAAACACTCTTAACATAGAAGTGCTTCCATTTTAAGATGATACAAGTCCCAATTGTATGTATTACCCTTCTTAGGTGCCTTAGTCTATTGATTGGATGTCCACTTAGCTTTGGATTTACATTCATATGCTCTATGTCCATATTTATAACAATTGAAATAATGTCCTTGAAATATAGGTGATGTAGGTGGATTACTGACCTTTGTCCTATATTCAAGTGCCTGATATCTATGCTTTTGATAGTTAAAACAATATCGATTGAATTTTGGTTTAGGATCAGACTTACCATGTTTTCTTCTACAGATGTTGGTCGTATGTCCTATCTTTCCACAATGATGGTATGTAGGCTTTTTGTTCTTTGGCTTTGCATTCCCCTATTCTCCACTCTTTGATGATTCTCCTTCTTCAATGGATGATAAAAGGTCATCATGTCCAAGTCTAGATGTATCATTGGATCTTCTAGGTGACCTTAATAGTTCTTCAAAGTGTCTTATAGCTTCATTGGGATTGTTAATAATTTCATTGATATCCATTTTAGATCTTAGCTCATTCCTCAATTGACTATTTTTTGATCTCAAATTTGTGATTTCCACATCTTTCCTGCCCAATTCTTGATTAACAAGTAGCACTTGATTTACCATGTCTAGTTGATTATTTGTCAGTCTTTGCATGTCGCATGTCCTTTCATCAAGTCTCATTGATATTTTTCTTTTATCTTTTTTAGCCATTGTCTTATCTTCTTCAGCTTTCTTTTCCTGTTCAACAACTTCACAGAGTCTTATTGATTGTATTTCTTGTTCTCTCTTTAGATTTCTGATGTCCTCATTCAATATGTTGTTTTTCTCCAACAATTCTTTTATGGTTTTGTCACTTTCTGCAGAGTTGCCACTATCAAATAGTCATGTAGTATCCTCTTCTTGATATAGAGTTTCATTATGTTGTATTGCTATTTTTCTACTTATACTTAAAGATTTCTTTAGCTCACTTTTGGCTGCTTCACATTGTTGTAATGTAAGCTGAATGTCAATCTTCTGATTCTCTGATCTTTCCCAACTTATAAATCTCCATCTCAAGATCTTTGAATCACAAGTGGTTAGACTTCTTTAAGAGACTAAGATCTGATACCAATTGTTGGAAATCTATTAGGGAAAGTGAGATACTGAGAGCGGGGGGGGGGGTGAATCAGATATCAACAAATTTATACATTTTGACATAAACAGACTTGCATAGCATAAGCATCAAACTTAACACTATAACAAATCTAATATCATAACCACCATCCATGAAAATAAAACATAACACAATGATTTCGATTACCCAGAAACCCTTGAAAGGTAAAACTAGGGTGGGGATGACACCCACAAATCTTCACAACTGTAGTATTAAAGTTTTCCTGTTAAGGATACAAGTTTGATCATAAAAGATGATCTACACTGTGAGGGGTCTGCACTGTTAAGAGTTTTGAGACTTATACAATCTACCTTGCAAAAGGATTTAAAACTTACAAAAAATTAAGCACTCGGTTAAGAGATTTACTAAGGTCTATTCAAACCACTTTGTTAAGAGATTTACCCTTATTCACCTTTTAGAATGTCTCAGTACCTGATCCTTCAGTTTGCACTGGGATGCTGATTACAGATCTTCTCCTTACAATATAGATTTGATCTCCTCTATCAAATATGTCTCTAATCTATCATTCACTACTCTGCTCAATCACTGAACTCTAATTCTGATAGTCAAAAACATTTTTCTGCTCTACTAGTATGTGATCTCCTTCATACTCATGCTACTCTCATAATACATTTTAGGGTTTGAATCTCATCTTATATAAATAATTAATTATCTCCAAGACTTAAGATCTATGATCTAGATTGTCTACTTTTTCCACTTAACCTTTCCCTAATTCTGATTGGTTCCATGAATTTCATAGGGATTAATGATTACAATTCTAAAGCATAATCATCTTCATGATTTCCACAACAAATAATAAATATAATATAGATGTTGGCCAAAATAGTTTACCTAAGTGTTTGTGCCATAAAAAACACATATGTCAAATCTGGCTTGCTCAACATTTGATATCTTTGGAACTCAGAACTTACTGTTCTTCATAGCCTATTGCTCAGCACTAACATCTCTACATAACTCGACATAACTGACTCGGTTAATGCTGAAGCACTTGGTGACCACTGTCTTTCTCGACAGTAACTATTGCTTGGTCTGCTTGGTAAATGTACAATATACATGACTCAACCTATACATGATGACTCAGTCACAGTGACAATCGACCAACATTGCCTATAAAATGATGAAGTGTAAGACACTAATAGACAACAAAACTTAGGGATCAACACTCTTGTGCTCTCTCCTCTATCTATTTTTGTGTGCATGACATGATATAATACATTTTAAATAGTCTCGGTTCTCCTCCTCTTGCACAAGAACTTGGAGAAGATGTGCGCTAACACTTGAGTTCTCTCCCAAGGAATTTTCTTAACCTCCTAGTGGCTCCTAAACATGAAAGGCAGATTGAATTCTAGTTTACTTCATTTTTTTGGTAACTACTTCATTATTCTTTGCGCAACTAACTGAAATATCTGCCAAGAGACTTCTAAAAGTATTTCCTTCATTACCAAAATGGTTAGACTCCCTATTAACTCCATGTCACCCTAATAATTATGGTTCCTCCAAGATTTGGCATACAAGCCATTTACTCAATCCATAGTTTTGTGTATGCGGACATCGATCTCTCTTTCAATCGTTCAAAATTCACTATTCATGATAACACTTCATTTGGAAGGCAAGGTTATGTTAACAATAAGATAACTGTACTTTATCTTCCACATGTAACATTTAAAGTTTTCTTGATAGGGTAAAGAAATTATCTCTTCAAATTGCCATAAGAATCTAAAGTAAATAACAATATAAATAAATTTACATTTCTTTTACTAAAAAATATAAAATAATTGTAGATAATTTGGAATAAATTTAAATTAATATTTAGAACTTATAAAACAAATTCAAACCAATTTCATTTCCTCCTTGAGTTAAGTAAATTTTTGCATTATCACATAGTCAATTTATTAAAGAATTCAATTTTACAAGATAGAGAGAGGACTCAATATAATTTAAAAATGACTAGGTGGTGTGTGCTTGCAACCAATTATTCCTCTACCTCAATCACATTTCCGTCCTTGTCTCCTATCAATCATGCTCAAACTCAAATGATCATCAGTAGGTTAGTTCAATTAAACTGATAATCGAATTGAAAAACATAAATCGCATAACATTTCTAATTTTTACCGATAAACATAAATAACAAAAATTTATGATGTATTTCAATTTCCATTACATAACATCTTTTTTCATTTCATCAATTTATTTCATCATTAAATAATTAAAAAAACATAATAATATATAACCCTAAATCATTTATTCAATATGACTTGGGTCGAAAAACCTTCGAGCAAGTCAACATAAGTCAAAATAAGTCGCTAAGAAGGTCCTAAAAATTAGGTGAACCAAATTGGGTTATGACATGGTATGACATTTACAACTATATCTAGAGTGAAATCTTTAGATAGTCTCTGTATCAAACCCACTTTTACCTTTGATAGGTACGCTAAATAAAAAATAATCCATATACAATTAAATGGAAAATAGAGGAATTTTGCTTTAATCAACTGGCAGTAGAAAAAAAATACAACTATTTTGCACGTACAAGACAATAATTAATATATATAGCATTATCGGCGTAACCCTTGCACCCTTGAAAGGTGCAAGTGCTAGTTTAAATTATATAAAATGACTTATCTAATTCCAAACATTGCACTACATTTCACTAGTGGACATTTAGGTGCTTGGTGGTCCCACAATAGTGTGTCCCACTTTTTCGCCAACTTTGACACTGAGATCAACATTCTGAAAAAAAAAAACTTCACTTTCAAACACCTATTAGAAATTTGAAGATGATGTAAACTAGAGTCTTTTAGAATTTTCATTCTAGTTTCTAAAGATATATATTTTTGAAAAATTAAAATTGATTTGAATCCATTTTTCTTTCTCCTTTGAAAAGTGGATTGTGTGAAAAATCAAGATTTTAAATGAGTGACTGTCACTTGGATTAGCATAACATTTTTTTCAAAATTGATAACGATGTAATTATCTCAAGGTTATATTTTTAACTTCAATATATAATGAATGGAATTGGTTTCATTCATTTTGGTTCAATATTTTATACTTTATTAAGTTCTAAAGTGAGAGTAATTCTAATTTAGATATTGCTTCTTTTGGATCTCTCTAACTTGATCTATATATATCGAAATTCATTCTTTTCTTTTTTTGTTAAAAAGGTAACACAAATACTCTTTTCCTACATATTTTTCACAATTTTTTTTCTTAAGTTACTATTTTTCCCGATGCATCAAAGAGATAGGTTGTTGAATGGCCAAACCATTTTTTTGTATCTTGATAAAAATTTCAAGTTTGGGGGTCTTTGGGCGAAGACCCCCTTCTCACGAAGCTATCCCAGCGACTTCGTGTGAATGGGTTTTTGTACGAAGACCCTTTGGGAAAATTCTGACAGGAACAAGTCCCACCAGACTTTTACTCGACCTAGTTCACCTGAAGTAGGTTAGATAATTATGGTATTTTTTTTGGCATGGTATAAAAGAAAATGTTTTTTTTTCATTTTTCACACAATTGCAATAAACTTAATTCACATTTTTTACTATTGCTCTAATTTTTTGAAAGACATATTTTTGGAGGAGAATTGTTATTGGTGTTTCTATCAAAGATGTTTTTTTGGAGGAGAATTGCTATTGGCGTTTTTATCAAAGATAATTTTTTGGGGAAGAATTGTTATTGGTGTTTTTATCAAAGACTTTTTTTTGGAGGAGAATTACTAGTAAGATGATTTTTTCTAAGATATTTTTTTGAAGAGGATAATTACTATTGCCAAATTTTTAGAAGACATTTTTTTGGAGAGAAGAAATGGGGAAGAAGAAGGGGAGATAATAAATCTACAAGAAAAATGTCACCTAGTACCGAACAAAGAAATCATGAAGCTGCATTGACATATTATTATAAAACCAAAGAAGGTATGGACCTAGACCTTTAATTTTATGGACCTATTCTCTATTATTCTCTAATTTGATTCATTTTTATGCATGTAGCTCATAATCAACATGGTCAAGGTGAAGGAGAAGCTCAAGTAGGAGGGACAAGCCAAGTTGAAGAAATGCATGTTGGAGAAGGGTTAGGATCACTCCCCATAGAAGCTCAAGAAATTGATGTTGGAGAAGGGTCAGGATCATGTGCTCCTACTGGTATGGATGAACTTATAGATGCAGCTCAAATTATAAAGAGAAATATTAATTATAGAAACTTAGATCGTTTACTTATAATAGATGTGGAGAAATTGAGATTATTTTCTAATGTTCAACCTTTAAGTCTTTCTAAGAAAAGGTCAATGAATAAGATAGCAAGAGAAATATTAGCTAAATTTGGTAATTTTAAAACACTTGAACAAACAAAAATTTGGAAGAGGCATTAAAATTATTGGGTATAGACACAACATCAAAGAAGATAAAAGTTGTTGACATGCAAACTGATATGATTGAAAATCTTAGGAAAGGTTTGAACTAGGTAGGGAAGTGATCTCAAACTGAAGATAAGACCATTACAAGAAGAGTTATGTTGACATCCATTGTAGGTAACACTATGCCTAGAAATAAACAAATATCTTCAGTTTTATCTTGTATTGGTTTTAGTAGGAGAACAATATCATGATATGTTAAGAGGAGAATGATATTGGATGATAGCACCTTGGAAAGGAATTGGAAAATCATGTATAGAGATCCTCATTCTAATAGGATTGATGAGGGAATCAAAAATTTGGTCACATTATTTTGGAATGATAGTACTTGTCCTTCATCAAATAGTAGAGATCTTATCAGATATAGAATTGCAGCCAATCAATATGAACATCAAACAAAAAATTGGTTGGACACAACACAACATAAAATGTATGTGTCATTTTGTATTTCAAGTCCTAATATAAATATTGGGCAAACATTGTTTGAAAGATTGAAGCCATATTATGTCAGGACAAACAAAGTGTTTGAAACTTGTTGTTATCATTATCATATTGAATTTGATCTCCACTATCGTCTTTTTCAAAAGTTTGTAGGAGGCACTTATGGTTTTGAGAGAGAGAGAGAGAGAGAGAGAGAGAGTAATAAGGGGTGGGGTGAGAGTGTCCTAAGAGGAGAAAGAGTAACAAGAGGTGATGAGAGAGTCTTAGAGAGAGAGAGAGAGTAATAAGGGGTGGAGAGAAATTTCTAGGAGAGAGTAATGAGGGGTGGGGAGGGAGATATATATATATATATATATATATATATATATATATAGAGAGAGAGAGAGAGAGAGAGAGAGAGAGAGAGAGAGAGAGTCTTAAGTGTGGAGACAAATAGTGTTGAAAAGTGCGAAGATCATGGGGTGTGACACCTTGTGCCAGGTCACCCTTTTCATCATCGTGTGTCCATCTAAGGGTAACATACATTATTAAATGTTAAAATTTAAATACATTTCATGTGTGTAGGTAAAATAAGATTAAAATCTAAAATTATATAAATACAATTCTAAATTAAACTATGTTAGAGAGAGAGAGAGAGAGAGAGAGAGAGAGAGAGAGAGAGAGAGAGAGAGTAATGCCTCGCAAGGGAACCCAGGAGAATTAAACCTAAAACATGTCATTGATTTTATAAAATATTTTTTTCTTAAGTATTTACAAATAATGATGATAAAAATGCGAAGCAATATAAACATAAGATATAGACAAGTACATAAGTACAACTCAATTATAGTTAACAATCCTCAAGGGTCCCATGACGTAGAATTACTTATTACAAGTTAAATATTTAGAGTAAGAATAATTATAATGATCTCATATTCCAAATGAATAACAAGTGCATCTGATACCGTAAGGTGTACATAATGAATCAACATCCTCTGCACATGTTGCAGGGTATGTCACAATAACCAAATACAAGGTATATTACAATATCTGCAATTGTGAAGTACTGATACAAGATATAACTATAAACATCATAAGATAGGTACGAACAAGCCTCCAAAGTAGAACAAGATGAAGATAACAATAAAAAGCATCCTCCAACATTGTTATAGGAATGTCAGAATCTCAAATGGTAAAAGAAAACACTACCACTCGACCTCATGGAACCCAAAAGGTTCACTCCCACTATGCTGAGGAGATAACAAAAAACCCCACTCAGATAACAAACTCAATCAAAAGAAATAAAGAAAAGGTCCTGAAGGCTTTCTAATTCAAAGGGGTGCCACCAACTAATGATAAAGAAAAGATAATAAACATCAAAATACGAACATGTAACAAAACACCAAATGCCATAATATCAAACAAATACAAATCACCAAGTAATACTAAAATAATAGAGACACACCACCAAAGGCAAATGCATAAAAACTAAGGAGGAGACTTAGGATACATACTATGGGAGTGTCATCACATGGCCATCTACTTGAGTTACTTTGGATTGGTCACACTGGACCCTGGACACTCAAGCATTGAGTTACCCTAGACTGGCCACTCTAGGCCCCAGACCCTCAATACGACCCACATGGAATTAAAATACCCTCTCATGAAAATGAGGAATTCTAATTATACCTACTCTCCAGGTATCATCTCATTTTAATCCTTAGCCTAAAAAAACACTCAAGTCATAGGTGAGGCATAATCTCTAAATTATCTTTTTAATGAACTCTATAAATTTTAATTGCTATGTTATCACTTGTTAACAAACTTACGATAGGTTACCCAGGCTCTGACCACTTTGGGTCCCAGACCCCTATTGTAAGCCACTCCCCTAAGATGCACCTATTTAACCTCCCCTAGGATCACAAGTCATCAATAATCAAATAAGTCTCATAAAAGTATATTGATCAAATTTTAGTCCACAAAATATATCAGGGACACACACTAGTCCTCAAACCAAAATGACATAACCACTCTCTCAAAAATTTCATATAACATGAGCTTAGGTTTCAACAAGGTTGGGTAGAAATGATTGAAATAATATAACATTGAATAATTCATAACATAAGAATACATATACAACCATAGAAACCAACCCTCAATAATCAATAAGTATATAACAACGTCCAACAAAAACATTCAAATCAAAACTTCAAACACTTACAAAAAAACACAATTCCCTTAAAGAAATCCAATTAATTTTAAAACATAACTAGTTCAACTATATTGGCATGTCTGTATAACCATGCAAATAAACATATATAATTATAAATTTTAGTTGACTAAGACAATCATCTTGTTGACTAAAGTTCATTTGACTACAAAAGCATTCATATAAATATCTCATATACATAACTATATATTTAAAATAAAATCTCATGCATATATACTTTTTAAATAAGTATTTATCTAAAATTTTCATGCATATCAAAATACCATGTATTTAATAATAAAACAATGTTATTAATTTTCTAAATATAAATATAAATGAAACACGTTAATATTAAAACCCGCATGTAAAAATATCAAATAATATTTATTAATTAATTAATTTTTTTAATAATAATTTTAAATTCAAAAATTAATAAATAATTTAATTTTTAATTTAATTTATTTTTTAATAATTTTTAAATATGAAAATTAATATATAATAATAATAATAAATTCAAATAACAAAAAACCTTTTTTTTTTAAACACATATTTTCTCAATTGATTTCTTTAATGAAAAACTAGGTTTTCAGGCAAAACTAATTTCTTTTGACTATGATTTCACATGCAATTTTAAATTTAATTTTCTATGCAAAACATATTAATAACGACATATCAATATTTTATGGGTAAATACCCTAACTGAGAAAATTCACACAATTTCTTAAAATTTCATCCTAGGTTTTCAAACCACCAAACTGAATACCAGATCTAATTTAACATCAACTAATCCAAAATTTCATAAGAACAAAATTAATTTAAAACATAAACCAATTCTCATTCACATATAATCCAAACACGAAGCATACAATCTTTCCAAAAGAAGAATTTTAGAAAAAGAGGGTTTCAAACCCTACCTCAATCAACGTCTAAAAAATTCGAAGCTAAGAAAGATCTAATCCAACCTTCAAAATCCAAGCTTTCAAACAATCTCAAAACAATGCTCACAAAAATCTTGAGCTTTCCTAAAATATTCCAATTCATCCAAAAGCTCCTCCAAAACCTAATAGACATAATTGAAAATAATACCCAAAAATCCCTCATAAAGAAGACCTATTCCTCTTAGGGTTTCTAAAACATGCAAACCCTAAAGTAGAACTCAACTCTCTCTACTTAGTTTTTGCATGATAAAATAACTCAATAATAAAATAATACATTTTTTATTTATAATTCTTAACTCAACATTTAACTTTAAATTCTAATTCTATAATTTCTAACTCAACCTTTAACTTTAAATTCTAATTCAATTTTCACTTAAATTGAATGTGCAACTTAAGTTGTATATAAATATTTAATTAATCAATAAATACTTTAACACATAATCAACTATGCAAATTGATAAATTAAATATTAAATAAATCAATCATGCCCTCTAATTTGATATTTGGATTTAATAATTAATTAAACTCTTTTATTCCAAATTTAAACTTTTAATTCAATATTTTAATTAACAAAGGTATTTAATTAACCTTAATAATTAAATATTCTCTATATCTAATATTTTCATATTTATAAAATATAATCTTTCTAATCTCATGATTAATCTTAATTTAATTATTTAAATCAAATAATCCACACAAGAAAATCCACTTGACTCCCAAAACTCAAAAAATCAACTTACTTTATATCAAACAAACACCAAGGAAGGGATCACGAATTCACGTTACCTTGACGAATTCATATGGGTAGAAACATACAGTTGCCCAATATTTAGGACAATCAATGGCTTGGATTGGGATTGGGATTTGTATGTTATCTCCCCTCTCTTACCATTGAGATTTTGTGATAGGGTACACTCATCCTGATAATTAAGGGAATTCGATGTCCAGTACCTACAAACCTGCATAAAAGATGACCATGTACATACATGTATACATATAAACAAGCAATGACGGGGATCGACTGATCATGTAGATCTCACAAGCAAGTAACTACAAGTTCGTCCCTCAACCACATCAAGAATGTCAAAAAGAAATATAAAACATACACATCAACCATACACATGAAAGTATGGGGTCAGTAAAACCATAAGCATCAATGATATCCTAACATATAATTCATCATCCTAAAATAACTATAACATATAGAAAATCAGACTATGGGAGGGTCATTAGAGAGAGAGAGAGAGTCCTAAAGAGAGAAAGACCTAGAGAGAGAGTTCTAGAGAGAAATTCCTAGAGAGAGAGAGAGAGATTTCTAGAGAGAGAGTAATAAGGGGTGGAGAGATAGAGTCCTAGCAGAGAGAGAGTTCTAGATAGAGAGAGTACTAAGGGGTGGGGAGAGAGAGAGTCTTAGAGAGAGAGAGAGGGGTGGGGAGATAGAGTCCTAGGAGAGAGAGAGAGAGAGAGAGAGAGAGAGAGAGAGAGAGAGAGAGAGAGAGAGAGAGAGAGAGAGTCTTAAGTGTGGAGACAAATAGTGTTAAAAAGTGGGAAGAGATTTTTAAGGGGGTGGGGGTGTCTTAAGGGGTTTGGTGAGAGTCTTAATTAGTGTCAAATAGTAGCACATGAAATAAATAAAGTCTTAATGGATGGAGAGAGAGAGAGAGAGAGAGAGAGAGTCTTAAGAGGGTGTGGACAAAGTATTAAGGAGTTTGGTGAGAGAGTCGTAATGGGCACATTGGGAGATACACAGTTTTAAAATTTTCTAACATTTTTAAATAATTTTCTAACATTTTCTAATAATTTTCTAATTTTTTCAAAAGTTTCTAAATTTTCTAAATTTTCCTAAAGTTTAGAGTTTTTGTAAATTTTCCTCAGGTTTTAATTTTTTCTAAATTTTCTTAATGTACTAAAATTTTCTAATAAAAATAATTTAAAACTAACATTTTAACATTACTAATTAAAAATAAATTAAAAAAAAGCAATAAGATTACAAAAAATCTAAAATTTTCTAACATTTTATAGTATTTTATAATATTTTCTAGTATTTTCTAACATTTACTAACATAATTTTCTAACTTAAAACTTTTTTTTTTAAAATTAAAAATTACTGAAAATGAAATAACTATTTAAAAATAAAGAAATGAACTAAAATAATTTATAAACATATAATTTATAGTAAAAAATAATTAAAAAAAAAGAAAAATGTGTGCACCTGGAATATACAATGGTCGAAGGAGGTGTAATAAAAGGCAAGGAGGACGAAGTCAACGAGGTCATCAGGGGGTTCACTCCAACTTTGGGGCTACAGGCTCTCTGTGAATAGTAATTGTGAAAATGATACCCCTCTGCCAGAAATTTGTAGGAAATCTAGCGTAGGGGGTGTTCGGGTGAAGGGGGTCTTTGTACGAAGACATCATCATCCCTTCGTCCAAAGTACCCAACGTCAGGGTCTTCAGGCGAAGAGGTTGTATGTCTTTAGGCGAAGACCCCTACTTTGTTTGAAGACCCTAAAAATTTAATTTTTGGACCCTATCAAAAATCATTCATCCCCAAAAGTAGGACTCACTTTTGTGGGTTCACCATGGGCTTATTCATTGATTAAAGTTCTCAGCTCTGTGATTGCTATTTTTAAGTACTTCAATATCCAACTTAGCTATGAAGGAGCCCAAAAAAATATCGCTTAAGACATTGAGGGCTTGCTGCTTTACACAATTATTGGAACAATATACTAAAATTGCTTATAGTTTAAAAATTTGAAAGTAAGATAAAAAAAGCATATTAACTGTAAGTTATAATCATAATAAATAAGTCTACAATCAATTTAACAATATAATTGTATTTTATTATAAAATAAACCCTCCAAAATACACTATCATTTTAATCGTACTCCTAATTTTGATCACATGATACATTAAATTTTGAGCTTCAATTCAATACAAACAAGGGCTACACTACAACGAAGTTCCTACCAAATGCAGGAAAGACAATTTTGCAAAATAGGGACAGGCTTTCATGTAAGAAAATAACACTTAAAAGAATCTATAGAATATGTCATATTATATTGACAAATTGTTCCATGAATGTGAAACTATAATGTGCACATAATTTTCCAAATCTTTGCATTCAACAATTCTGATGATTTTATATCCAAGGAGCCCATAACATACTAAGACTTCATATAATCTAATTATAGATATAGAAATACAATCAGTGCGATATACATTTGAAAGGAAACTAAGAAAAAGACAATGAACACTCTATTGTCAACATGTGGTACACTCTGATCAATCTAGTCCACCAAAACTTTGGGCCATTAGGGTGATTGTTCTCAATCTTTTTCCTCAAAAAAATTAGGTAAGATTTTTAAGCCTGACCTTGTGTAATTCATTTTTACTAAACTAAGTTAGACATATGAAACTTCCATTTTTAAGATATGCATCATTCATGATTGACCCCCATTGATCAATGACTTAAGGTTCATCATGGTAGATTGGTTCAGATAAGAATTTTCGTCCGTTTAGTTTTGACTAGTTAGTCTGGAATAGATCAAACTGCATTGAATTAGAAGGGAAAACTAGTTCCAAAGAATATAGATTTTATTCATTCATCTCATTTGGGTGTGATATCACCAACCTCTAGAAATTCATTATCTTCTGATCTAGTGGTACTTTAAAAAAACCATATTCATCATCATGAAGATTCAATATGGGCAGCCATAAAAAAAAAATATTATGCAAAAAAAATTGATTTTAATTTTGTAGATTTCTTACAATACAAAGATCCCTGCAACACCAAAATATAGATATGTTTACGATGCTATGAAATATTGTACTAATGGTTCATATTTCTTGTGATAATTTCAGCTACCCATTTATGTAGTAGCCCAGATAGTTGGTGCTACACAGGTTGTAGCTGCACTAAAAGCAATAATAAAAAATGTATCCATTGATGTTGCTGTAAATGCTGCCAAGGGAAAAGATAATGAAGCACTTCTTTTTGAATTCATGCTTACCTTCATACTCATGTTTATTTTGTCTGCAATGGTCACAGATCCTAAAGCAGTAAGTGACACAATATTACCAAATCTAATATCAACCCTACTACTCAATGCTTATCACAACTTTTCACTAATCAATACGTTAATTATTCATTTGCATAGCCTGGTCATATGATAGGGGTTGCTATGGGTGGAACAGTGGGGTTATGTGCTTTATTTGGAGGGCATGTGCCAACACCTTCAAATTTCATAGAAAATATCTAAAATTAATTGTGCTTTATCCTCTTTCATTTCCAATATTTTGGGTTTATAATCTAAACCTCATTACATGAACTGAAAATATCTAGAGTGGTCTAGAAGCTAGATCCAAGATCATTGAGAAAATATAATGCTATATTATTTTTCCTTTAGTTTTATCCTATGATTTGAAATCTAATTAGCATTAATGAAGGGATACTATTAAACATGCAGGCCAATTTCAGAAGCCTCCATGAACCCAACAAGATCTTTGGGACCTACACTGATAGCTATCAATTACAAAGATCTTTGGGTGTATATTGTTGGACCTATTATTGGCACCTTTTGTGGAGCTTGGGCTTATAAGGGTATTATGATGAACAATTAAAAATATTTCAAACCTTAGAAAGATCCATTATGGAGCTAATTGTTTCTTCTTTGTATAGGCTTGTTTTATTGTTACAAGGAAGTTTCAGTGTTGGGTTAATCTATCCTTACCCATGGAGCCTCATTTTATATTTGTAGCTTGGCATGGTTCCTAATCACAAACTTTATGAATTAATGTCCTTTGCAAATGAATTATTGTTAATTTTAACAAGTTGTATCCTTTTTCTTCAAAAAAAATACAAATTTGGTTAGTGATAGAAAATATACCTTCACTCAAAGAAAAAGATTTTGGTGGCATTGGAGTCCACCTGGGAAGAGCTGCCTGATGCCAAACCCAGCTCCAAAATTTATGACAGATAATGGTTTAAAGGTCATTCCTAATGCTATTGCATCAAAGAATATGACTTTTGGCAATGGATTCAGTGAAAACATGCCTTATTCTTGCCTCCATGAATTTGTCCAGCTACCAATGCTAGAAGATTTGGTGAGTAAAGAATGGTTATGATAGCTTTTACCCTAGTTTTCATGGACCCGTACTAAAACTCCATATAGTCATCATCATTCCTCAAATCCTTACTCTTTTGATTCTTTACTCTCTGCACCCAAAAAAAAACAACTCGTGTTCAAGGTTCCCATAACATAGCTTTGCCTTCTTGTAGAAGACAAAATGGAATGATTCTCCTTGCCTTGGTGGGCTTCATGTATACCTAAGGAATCTTCTCTATCATGATCCCTATGTGACTCATAACTATGAAATGCATAGATTTTAATCTCTTCATTGGAACTCTAATTTGATGATTTAATCAATATGTTTCCAAGCATCAGCTCATGAGTGAAATCCATGTCTTCGCCTTCATGTGCACAAACCTCGGGCATATATTTCTCATGGAAGTGGCCAGGTTAAAACTATTTGAAGACACTAAGGCATTTGAGACACTACTATTTGGTCCTAGTTTTGGGCCACTGCATTACCACATCCAATAGTAGTTGCTCATCTACAAATCTATGGCCAAAGGAACCTCCTTCAATTGCGGGTGAACCCATAATAGTGGGTTACAATTTTTTGGAGGAAGGAATTCATCCTGAAAATTGATTTTGACAAAAAATTATTTAATAACTTTCGATAGAAACTATAATATACTTTTGATTGTAAGTACTAAACTTACGATCGAAAGTCCTTAGACATAGTACTTTCGATCGAAAGTTCTTAAGTAACTTTCGATCAAAAGTTACTTAAGAAATTTCGATCGAAAGTTTCTACCAACTGACTTTCGATCAAAAGTCCTTAATTAGGGTTTAACTTTGGCGGAAATATAATTGCCAAAAATGACTTTCATTGTCACTTTCAGTGACAGTGAAACTCGTGGATGTCTTCCAAATTTGCAAATGCCATTTTGAGGTATTTTCATATTTCATTTTTATTATTTTCAATTTTTGATAGATGCATAAATAGTATATATGCATATATACACATGTATATATGGATATATAAATGTATATATGTGTATATATGTATATATACATTTATACATGTATATATGTGTATATATATGTATATATATATGTATATATGTGTATATATACATATGTATACATGTATATATACATGTGTATATATGCATATATATATACATGTATACATGTGTGTATATGCATATATGTATACATGTGTGTATATATATGCATATATACACATGTATATATGCATATATATACACATGTATATGCATGTATATATGCACATGTATATGTGTATATATATGAACATGTGTATATATTATATATAGATTTTTCTTTATTTAAAGTTTGTGATATACATGTGTATTGATTAAATATATAGATTTTTCATTATTATATATATATGCATACAATATATGTATATATCTAATATACATGTATATATATATATATATATATATATATATATATATCTATATATATATATATATGTATATATATACATGTACATATATGTACATATATATGTATGTATATATATATGTACATATATATGTATGTATATATATATGTACATATATATGTATGTATATATATATATGTATATATATATACATATGCATGTATATATATATATACATGTGCATGTGTGCATGTATGCATGTGTATGTATATGTATGTATATATATGTATGTGCATGTATGCATATACACACACACACACACACACACACATGTGCATGTATGCATGTATGTGTGCATGTGTGCATGTATACATGTGCATGTATATGTATGTATACATATGTACATGTGTATAGATAGATTTTTATGTATACATGTGTATGTACACATAAGACCTAGATAAGACTAATTACACCTAATAAGACCTAGATAAGACTAATTAGGACTAATAAGACCTAGATAACTAATTAGACCTAATACTTGACTAAGAAGACATAATTATATACCTAAAGTTAGACCTAATGAGTAAATTGTAACCCATTAAGACCTAATTTTTAACCTATCACCTGACCTAATATGAGTAATAAGACCCAAATTAGGACCTAATATCATTAAAATAGGATGGGCCTTAAAGACGTAATTAGACCTAATAAGACCAATTAACACCTAATAAGACACATGTAACTAGTTCCAAGTATACCTATTATGAGTAAGAGGACCCCTTAAGACCTAATTAGACCTTTAATTAAGACTAATTAACACCTAATATCATGAGTAATAGGACTTGCTACTACACCTAATATGAGCAATAGGATCCCTTAGGCATAATTAGACTAATTATACCTAATTTTATACTATTTAATTTACCTTTAAATACATGTGAGTAATACATACCTAATATAAGTAATAGGAACTAATATTGAATATTAATAGTGCCTAATTAGGGACATATTTATGAACTTAATAGGACCCCTTAGACCAAATTAGTCATAATAAGCCCTAATTATCTATGTAATATGAGTAATAGGACCCCTTCTAACCTTGTAATTAGATCGAATTTAAAGACTAATTAAAACACCTAATATACTCATACTACATGACCCTTTAAGACCTAATTAGACTCAATATGCTTAATATGAGCTCTTAAGACCAAAGTAGACCTATTAGAACCTAATTAGACTTGCTTAGATGCAATTAGACCTATTAGGACATCATAATTCCTAGTTATCTAGGTCTATTTTAAGAGGTCTATGATAGGTTATATTACCCCTTAAAACCTTTTAGGACCTAATTAGACCCAATTAGATGTATTATGACCTAATTAGACCTATAAGACCTATTACAACCGAATTAGACCCAATTAGCACCTAAACAGACCCAATTAGACCTATTAGGACCTAATTCAACCAAATTAGACCTATTAGGACCTAATTATACCCAATTAAACCAATTATGTCCTAATTAAACCTATTAGGACCTATGACAGGTTATATGACCCCATAAGACCCCATTATACCCACTATGAGTAACATGACCCCTTAAGACCTATTAAAGCACCTAATTAGACCTATTAGTACGTAATTTGACCCAATTAGTTGTTATGACCTAATTAGACCTATTAGGACCTATAATAGGTTATATGACCCCTTTAATACCGAATTAGACCCACTATGAGTAATATGACCCCCTTAAGACTTATTAGCACCTAATATGACCTAATTAGATCAATTTTGTCATAATTAGACCCAATTAGACCAATTAGGACCTAATTACACCCAATTAGACCTAATTATACCTAATTAAACCTATTATGACCTAATTGGACCTATTAGGACCTATGATAGGTTATATGACCCTTTAAGACCCCATTAGACCTATTAAAATGTAATTTACATTTAAATGTAATTTATGTAATTGATTTTACTTTCAAATAATGTAGTGAAATGTGCATAGTATTTAATTTTATTTTTATTTAAATTAGGAAATTGTACATGTATATGTAGACTTTATTTGATGGTAAATAAAATCTTTTAGGTACATACATATTCTAGATCTATCAGACATATTATTGCACATCACACATGGCAGATGCACTGATTCCCCTTGCAGAACTATTTTTATGCGCTAATAGAGAGATTGAACGGTTGGAAGAATCTATAAATAATTCATCTAGCTCTACTATCTATAAGAGCACATGTCAGTCCATCCTTAATAGCTTGATTAGCATTAGGGATGACATTCATGGTACCACTCTCTATGCCCCAGATATTATAGAGGCCATACTTGAGAGGAAGAGACAAGAGGTTGGATCTGGTGTTTCTCTTAAGGAGGTACAGGCTTTAGTGCCTAAAGCAACCTTGAAAGGGGAAGTTTTCCCATCTTATGTAGATAAAAATTATGTGAAGGGGTATCAGGTTACCGGGTGTAAGGATCCTGCTATATCAGCATTGATATACCCTAGATTTCTAGCTGCCCATGGTCATTATCCGAATAACGACCATATTCCACTGTACTTTGCACAACAAATTTTTGCTGAGGTTTGTTTAGGTCATGCTATTAATTACACTAATTTTCTAGCACATTTAGGATAGGGGCATGGTAGGCTTGTTGATAGAGATTCTTTTCATCGAGCCGATCGACAGAGACCAGTACACAGGGCCATTGTTGGTTAGAGGGAACCTACTATAGCTCCTTCATTGGGTCCTATTGCAGATGATGTTATTCATAGCACCTAGCTTCGAGTTGTGATTGATAGTGTGGGGGACATTGCAGCAGCTGCCACATCCATATCTAGTGATCAGGTTGGTCAGTACCTAATGTCTCGACGACACTCTAGATTGTTAGGTGGAGCATCCACTAGCAAGACCGAAGATGACATGTACACTGTAGCAGGCATCCCTTCACTTTCTATCCTGGAGGGACTTACAAGAGAGATGACACATGTGACACTGACTAGCTTGGTTGAGGATCTATTATTTGCATATGCATTTATAGCAGCAGAGCATGATATCCCCATATCAGAGGTTAGATCTCATGTGGGTACTGTTAGATATGCTCAGCCACATCCTTCTCACCTAGACTGTGGCCATAGTGGTAGTGCTCATGAGGATCCACCTACTGACTATTCTATTGCTAAATAGGGAGAGGTACAACATATAGACCCTTCAGTCAATGTAGGGAATCAGTTCTCTTATGTTGGCCTTGATGATGTTGAGTTCAGCATGATCACTACAGTTTATCTAGATTTGTTGACCCATGATGATACAAATTCCATGCCATCTCATCTAGTTAGTCCATTGCATTCATCATTAGAGAGGCGTGTGTAGTCTACTCATGTTGCAAATGCATATTTGAGCTTGGACCAGACATAGCAAAATATTGATATCTTGGTTGATAGGATTGAGGCCAAGGAATCTGAGTACTATCAGTTTCCACCACCTACATAGGTATAAATTAGATTATATACATGTATTTAACGTTACAATTAAACTTAAATTTATTTTCAAATTTTCAATCAAATATATATATATATGTGTGTGTGTGTGTGTGTGTGTGTGTGTGTGTGTGTACATGCACATATATATATATATATGATATATATTTTTTGTCTACCAGGATATGCCTCTTGTTACTCCTTTGGGTACTGATCATGTACGTCATTGGGACTCACTTGATGATGACATCAGTAGTGGACAGGTAAGTTTTTAATTTATTATCTGTGTGTACACACTTTATAACATGTTTTCTTGTACAATATTTTCAATCAAACTTAAGAGATCTTTGTACAATGTTTATATATTTTAATTTATATATCTCTTTCTTTGTAGGGATCTGCACATCCTTCACAGCATGATAGTCACTCTGGGTGTGACCGCTTAGTGAGGAGTTGACATGATAAGTCCTAGGCACTTTCATATTTGATTAGAGACATATTTCATATTATGTATAGATATATTCACATGTGTTTGATGAACTATATTTCATTTCTAGACTCTACATGACCGATTGATGTGTTTGATGTTATATTTCATTTCTAGATGGGCTTTTGATAGAATGTTTGACACATGAGTGATTCATATGTTTCATATTTACAATACTTGATCTACACACATGATTGATGTTTCATGCATGTTATATTATATATATACTTTCACTCTAGATATGTGTGCATGTGTGATGAACTTGTAAATTTTCAATAATTTCAATAGATTACATACACATGTACATGTTTAATTTAAATTTGATGAACTTGATTTCAATAGATTACATACATAAATGATGTTTGAATTCAATAGATTACATACATGAATGATGTTTGATTGTACACATGTTTATAATGAAAGTTATGAATGATGTAAATTTGACACATGTGAGATATATAATTGAGGTCCCTAGATGTTTCATTGAATCTTACTTATATTTAAATGTACATTCAATAATAGTTGTGCACGTAATTTTAATTTAATGTTGTTGTACTTCAAGTAAATTTTATATTTGAAACATGCACGTCCTAATGTAACACATGCAAATTCAATACACAAACACATTCATATTCCAAAGTTAGACTACTTCATATTTAGGTAGATAATTAATATATCATATCCACTTGTGAGACATAAATTTGAGATCTATATATTCTTAATTTTTAATTTAATTCAAGCTCCATTCACTATGGGCACCAGTAGGAAAGAATGGAACAAAGAAAACCTCTGGTCTTATCCATGAAAAATTTAGTTCAAATCATATTTCATGCATGATTTAGTCCACATCAAGTGGTTCATCTCTCTCTTGAATAACATTTAATATTCTCTCATGGTCATCAGTATCAAGTCTCCACTTACAAATGCCAGGTCCTGTCACGGCAACAAGAGATAGGATGGTGGAAATTACAAGATGACTATACTAATAAACCTTATTTTTAGGTTGATAATAAAAAAAATGAATCCCATGTTTAAGGATTTTGGTTTGATTCAAATATGTTTCTTGCATGACAACTGAACCTGCACAATGTGTTCCTCAATGTTAAATATATATATCTAGATGTTATAAATACTAACCATATAAAAAAACTTCAATACAATAATAGAACCTATGGGAAATATAATTCCATCACTTTTTTCATTCTGTGTTAGCTTCATCCTCTCCTTGCAGCAACATAATAAATAGTAACTAATACCTTCCACATTTTCAGGCTCTGCTACTACTGCAAAAATATGTCCTACATTTAAAGTGAACTTTTAATTTTAGGAACTTGTAAATATAAATTAAACAAACTTTATTTAAATGAATTGAGTTTATGAATCCTTTTTAAACATGTACATAAACACACACATACCAATTTTGATCAAACTTGAAATATGGTCATAATTTGTAGAAATCAATGGAATGTCGTCAAAGCTTTCATGTTGAATGTCATTTGTGTTTGTAACATCTAGTGGAACCAAATTCCATTCACTAACATATCCACATCTTTGGTTGATACATTTGTCATAGTTTTCAGAAATGCATTCATAACAAAAGCATGAATAATCTCTACTGTACAATGACCACACATTACTATCCATACTCATAACTGAATGTAGGGATCTTGTTTTGTCTACTCTCTTGCATCCATGGATTGATCTTCTATCAACACCTGAACAATAGAGAGGTCACATGTAAAAATTAAAGAAATATATAAGTTAACTCAAACAATGATCAATAAATTTAAAATTAGTACCTGTTATCTCCCAGAATACTTGGAAGGGTATGACTCGATCTGATCATGATGATGTGTTATCATGATTTGGCACCATAAAATGCATCTTGCACCACTCAACTACATCATGACCATTATTTATACGATATCCTTGATAGTCCAGTTGATACTTTCTTAAAGCACGTTTGATACAAGCTCCTGCACCATCATGCTCTCCCTTTCGATGTCCACTCTCAAAGAAACTCCAAATATGTGGTATCTTTTGGTATCGATGATATCTACATAGTGCGTAAAATGGCCTTGCTGATTTAAATTGTGCTGCACATCCATCCGACCAAACAAAATGCTTTTCAATTTTGATGAATTTTTTTTCCAAATATCCAAAAAATGTCTTAAAGCAATGCTCGACAAAATGTATGTCATGCTCTTTATCATCACTAATGTAAAAGTGATATTCTTTCTTTATGACTCGTGCTTCATATGTACTTTCAACACCATCCAAATCTAATTGTGCATGTCGATAAGACACATGTACCATGATAGTCACTTGCTCTGTATAGTAGTATTATGCTTGAAGTTATTTTTGAGATACAAAGGAGTAGCTCTCTGCAAAATCAACAACCGATAAAATTGTTCCAACTAGAAAAGATTCTTTATGTATTTGGAATTGTTCTGCCTGCCATTTAGCAAAAAAAACATGTCGTATGTATGGTTGAATTTATTTATGAAAATTCTCCATAAATGTTGCAATAGGTATCTCGTCTTCTACATATTCCAACCTTGTTGATTCTTTCCCGACTTTTGTTTTAGACTTTATGTACTTGTATCTCTTACATTTTATCATCCTCGTCATGTCAGTATCTTCAAGTCTCAAAGGAAATTTAGCCAAATCCCCGCATGTTTGACAAGTTCCTCTTATGCAATCTATTTTAGGTATTTCATGATCAATTGACTTGTTAAATAAGATTGATGTTATGAATTGGCTTGGACATTTAGGAAAATAATTTTGAGAACCACCACTTTCTTCTATCATCTTTCTAAACCCTTGGTAGTAGAGATCAAATTTAATGTGATATCGACAACAACAAGTTTCAAAAGATTTATTTATTCTACAAAAAATGGATTTAATATTTCAAACATTGTTTGTCCAATCTTAATATTAGGATTTGAGTTACAAAATGAGAGATACAATTCATGCTGTGTGGTGTCCAACCAATGTTTTGTGTGCTGGAAATATTCCTTAGGCCCAGTCCTCTTCTTGATAACGTCTCTTGTATTTGGTGAAGGGCGAGTATGATCAGTCCAAAATGATGTAACTAAGTTCCTAACTATTTCATTAATTCTATCAGACCGAGGAGCTCTACACATTAGTGCCCAATTACCTTCCAATGTAGTATCATCCAAATTGACTCTTCTTTTCAAATAGTGTGTCATTGTCTTCCTACTGTACCCAATCTGAGATGAAAGTGAAGAAATTTGTCTTCTTTGGGACATGTTTTTATTTAAAATAGATGTCAGTATCACTCTTCTTGAAATGGACCTATCTGTAGATCTAGTTGTTTTCCCAATGGAATGCAAACCTTCCTTAACACTGTCAACAATATTTTTTTGTACGTTACTTGATTTTAAATTTTTCAAACTTGCATCTACACCCAATAATTTTAATGGCTCTTTTAACTCATCTTTAAGAAGTGTAATTGATAACAGTTGAGTTTTTTCAAGTGTACCAATATTCTCAAATTGTTTCATTATTTTCTTAGACTTTTTATTCAATGCCCTCTTCATAATATTTATGGGTTGTTTAGCATAATCTCTCAATTTTTCCACATCCATTTCAATTAAATGATCTATGCTTTTACGATTAATTTTTCTCTTCAACTATTGGATTAGACTATCATTCACATATGTTTCTTGCACTTCCACAACAAATAAAAACAAATAAAATCTTAATAGCTCATCTTAAGGGGACCTTCATGAAATAAGTATTTACAAGCTCTTGAACATGTTCTACCTATAATAATTTATACATTAATGAGAGAAACACATACTTGTTTGACCTTGGGTTGATTCAACTTGGGATACCCCTTGTCCAACATTTTCATCATCAAAGGCTGCATGTAAACAACAAAAACAATAACTTCTTCTTAGGGGAAAGACCCAAAATGTATATTCACCAATAAGAGACTAAATCGAGACAGTGACTAAATCAAGAGAGTCAGTGGGAGAAAGAGAGAGATGTGTACTTGTTTGATATTCTAAGACTTGTGCTTGTTGAGCTTATGATGACCCTTCTCCAACTTCTGAAGGTTGGGCTTGTTGAGCTTGTGATGAACCTTCTCCAACTTCTAAAGGTTGGGCTTGTTGAGCTTGTGATGACCCTTCTCCAACTTCTGAAGGTTGGGCTTTTTGAGCTTGTGATGACCCTTCTCCAACTTCTAAAGGTTAGGCAACTTGTTGAGCTTGTGATTCTTGAGCATTTCCTACACATGTATGAAGTATAAATTAGTTCTAATTGAGTCTACTAGGTCATGTTAGGTCCTAATTGAGTCTAATAGGTCATCTTAGGTCCTAATTGGTCCATATTAGGTCCTAATTGGTCCTAATTTAGTATAATTAGATCTAATAGGTCATAATTGAATCTAATAGGTCCTAATTAGGTCCTAATTGGTCATAATTGAGTATGTTAGGAATGGGAACACTGAGAGGGGGGGGGGCGGGGGGTGAATCAGTGTTCACTATATTTTATCTTTTTACTTTAATCTTTATGCTGAACATAAATGCTTAAGAACTGAATTAAAAATTCACATAAACATGAAACATGAAATAACACATGACACCAATATGGTTACGGGGAAACCTAAATAGGTAAAAACCCCAGTGGGACTTGATACCCACTAATAATCTGCACTAGTGTATTGTGATCCTTGTTAGAAGATCTTTTACCTTGTTAGGAGTAGCTTTAAAATGCTTTAAGTACAGTAGACCTTGTTAAGGGTCAGACCCTATTAGGAGTCTTTTACAATGATCCCTGTTAGGGGAGTGGAATCACTGTCTTGGAGCTCACTACTCAAATGATAAAGGCTACAACCTTCTGAATCAGATACACACTATATCTATAGGTGAATTGTCACTATGACACTACTTGTTAGATTAGTTCCTTTGGTGTGTTGATGCTTTGAACTCTAGAAAAGATCTAATACATCTTATGCTCTCTTTACATACCTCTACTCTACTTATCACAACTCTCTTACAAATTCCATACGGAATACAATGGGCACACATTATATTTATGTGCTCATACCAATTATACAATTAGGTCAGCCCTATAACTAATTACAAACAATGCTTCAAAATGAATTGGCTTAAGCATGCTTACAATTATACATGTACATATATCGGCAACCTAAATACAATGGGCACATATCCTTTACAACATTAAATTATAATCTCAAACCAAAAAGCTAACTGTCGGCTCCATGCTCTTTTCGATGGTGGCACACATTGGCTATGGAACTTCAACTGACTGTAACTTTCCTATCTTTGCATATCTACTTATGCGCTCTTAGACAAAGCATAAGTATAGTCTAACAAACTTAACTTCTAGGGCACATACCTTAATTCATCTGTACACACATGCGCTGATGCTTTGAGTCTTTGGTGCTTTGTATGCTGTCCAATCTTCAACACTTAACTGAATTCTGATCTTTACACTTATTGCGCTGACTCCAAATTGCTATATGAGTTTGTTTCCATAATGAAAATACTATATCTAGTCATATAATTTAGTATAGACAACTTTTCAACAATCTCCCCCTTTGTCATTGATGGCAACAAAGAAATATGGCCAAGTCTCTAACTGTCCCTTTACACAAAACTTTTTGTCTTCTATACATCTTCTATACATCTTCTATACATAACCTTATATCTCCTATACATATATATACTCCATATTCTATACACAACTCCCCCTTTGACATTAATGATAAAGGTGCATCAAAAAACTATATATATACTTACTGAGGGAAAACATCCGGATATGCAATCTTGATGTTTTGGATCTCCTTCTTCCAAAAGGTTATCAGAGAATTGACTATCTGTAGATGGGTGCATAATGCATATTGAAGCTTCTCCATCTTCTCCAATTCTATTCTCAGATCTTGATCATAGGTTATCATGGTCACATCAATCTCCTTTATGTTCTGACTGAGAATGTCTAGTGAGGGTGCAAGAGCATTCCTCAATTGAGTCTTTCTAGACCATATCTTCTCCATTTCTTTCTCTGCCTTATCAATTATCTCTAACTGACCTTGATAGACATTATTACACATGTTCACATCAGTGGATGTGTCTAGCACTAAATTCTTCACCTTATCAATCATTGCCTCTACATCTTTGATCTTCTTAAGATGGGCATCAGTGAACTTATCCTGATCCATGGATTCTACAATGACTTTTCTTCCTTGATCAACAAAATCCTTCAATGATGCCTGACCAGACTTAAGAGAGTTCAATTCTAGTGCAAAATTACTCATCATTTCATTGAGTCTCTTCTTTAAGTACTTCTCCTTTTCCACTATGGCCGTGGATTCTTCTAGGCTTGAAAAATTGACTTTGAACTGAAAGATGACTGTGCTCACATCATCAACTGAATGTACATTTACCATCTTCTTATCCTTTGGCAAAAAACTGTTCAAAATATTTACTGATTCCACCAGGAGAGGATTTATCATTACTTGCTTCTCCTTAGCCTTCTCCATAGCCAGGACGCTGAATTTAATCAGGTCTTTTTCCTTCCAGGATTCCAAACTACTAGTGTCAGGTGTGAAACTTGACAAAAATGCTGAGGAGGGAGTGATGGGAGTGCTATCCATCACCTCTTGGTTCACTGTGACCAAATCAATAGAAGATTCATCTTTCTTTTCTACCTCTACTCCTTTCTTTTCTATCTCTACTCCTTCTTTCTTTTCTTCTTCTTTCTCATCATATATATCTTCTATGATTACTTCTTCTTACTGAGTGGGAGGGATACTACTGCATAGGATTTCTACTTCCTCAGTGCTAACAAATGCTTCCTCAAACTTTTCCAACTCCTTATCAGTAGCCGCCATGGCTATTTTCACATTATTTATGATAATTGTGCTATCTTTGGGTGATTTTGTCATGGGCACAGACTGATCTGCTTCTGTTTGAGTTTTTGCTATGGGTGCTAAGTCTCGAGGACCTATCATTGGTACATTAATGGGCTCTACCACTTTATCTTCCTTGATGGGTGCATGAGCGGTGGGTGCAGTAGGTGGTTTGATCTGTTGTTCCAATAACACCTTCTCAAATGCTTTTTTTGTTTCCTTTGTTATTAACTCATAGTCCTTGTTCATGATATGAAGAGTTCTCATCTTTGTTCTAAGGTGTGGCTTCACCAAATTCAATATCAGTTCCACTTCTTCTTTAGAACATACTGGTAGTTTATCTTCTAATACTTTTTCTCCGATCCTTAGATCTTCTTCATTTGCTTGTCTCATTAGATTTTCCAAAATATCCCATACTTTATCTAGAATTTTTGTTTTCAACTCAAGGATTGTCTTTTTGAACTTGATCATGTGTTTGACAATCATACTATGAATTTATGATTATTCAATCTCACTGTATGTATCATAATACTTCTCTACTTGATCAATTCTACCCTCATCAACAATTCTTGCATTCAAAACTTTAAGGCTAGGCCTGAATCCTATGTGAGGAGCTGCTTGAGTGTTTTTCTTGCTCCTTAATCCTCACGAGGATGGATGACCAGTGCTAGCTTCTTTCTTCCTTTTGAATAAAGGCTTATAATTCAGAGGAGTATCTTTGGGCACAGAAGGAGTATTGTCTTCTTTATCCTTCTAACTGTCATCTTTTTCAATTTTTATCTTTTTCAACTTGGGATCTTCTTGTTCTTCTACCACACTCTTCAATTCTAGGGAAATCTTCTCATCCTTTGCTTTATCAAGGTCTTCTTGTGATACACCATGTATTCTTAGGATATTTGATGTGACCTTTCCAACCTTTCTTTTTGTTGCAACACTATTCAGCTTAGCATCAACTTCTCTAGTATTCTCTTCATAGGTTCCCCACCTAGGTTCATTGTCATCCTTAGGGGCTAATAGCAATACCTATGCATAAGCTTCAAGAAATTTTTCTTCAACCTCATACCCAAGTGGATGAATCCACTTAGTTCTAGGTTCCATAGCTTCCATACATGTAGTATCAATCTCCACCATGAAGCATATTATATCCTTGTACTTCTCTACAATATTCTTAGGAATCCTGTACCTCATCTACATCCTTGCTCTGAAGGTCTTCAATTCCAAAGTGATGTAATCTCTTAGTGTGCTTTCAGTGGATGCCTTGTTTGATATATGTGGCATGGTAGGAATGGACTTGTCTAGATACAAGTCTGACACTTTACCAACTATATGAAGGTACATATAGATGATTAGGGACCCAAACCTAAATACCTTAGTCTTGTCATGTTTTGATAGCTTTGATGTTGTCTATCAACTGTGCATGCAAGATCTCACACAAGTTGAACTCTCCATCTTCTTGCACAAGATAGATGGCTGCTAGAATAGTGCATGCAAACACACTATTCACCCTGTTGGTATGATGAAATCTATAACCCAATATCATTGATATCAACTTGATGTCTGGTTTCTCTATAGGCTCAATGGTCATACTACGATTATCAATTCTAGATTTACACACTTTCTCCACCATTTTCCTGACATCCTTACCCATACGAAGGATGGCGCCTATCTTAGAAAGGCTTTTCATCTCATGAATTAAGTCTCTTGTGATTCTTACTAGTACATCTCCAATCCAAAACAAATCATCATGGATTTTTCTCAACAATATCTTTATCCATTTAGTTTCATAGAATTCATATGCTATGGTGTATTCAACAATGGGGTGATCATTCCTTTTGGTGTATTCATCCATGAATGTTTTGTCTAGTTTCAACATTGTGTCCATGTGCACCCTTAACCTATCCATTCCAACAGGTTCCTTCTTACAATAGATGTAAGCCCTTATGTCTTCTACATACATGACTCCCATCAGCGTGCGAGAGAATGCTCCCTCTAAATCATCTAGGGTTGATTTAAATGGGTGCCTCTTGAAAACATACCTCTTCTTCTCAGCAACATCAAAAACAATAGGAGTGGCCATGACTTACTTTATATTCATTTTCCAAATGATCTCTGAGATGTTCTGATGGCTTTCAAATCAGTGCAATGAGCTAGGGTTTCTTGCAACCAATAAAATGCACTACAAACACTAATAATTTAATCTCCAAATCTTCACAACAACTTCCAAGGCTCAATCTTCTCTCCAATTACTCTGAATATGAATGCAATGAGTGAACAAACAACTTTCTGTGTACTTAAAGTAAGAAATTCTCCATTAATGCAACTTGTGTAAACTAGGCTGTCACTTCAAATTTTCAAACTCAAGTTCCATTAACAATCAGCATGTGTGCTCTTGCACAAAGGTTCCTATACACTCCAATAGCTTAAGTCCAAAGGTGCATACTCTGAGGATAGGTATACTAGCCATGCAGGGGTCTAGAGCTAAATTAGCTCCCCCTATGACCTCGAGGGCCATTTATGCAGATGTAGAGGGTGTGTCCACTTGGGATGCATCCAATACATTCTCATTAGCTTTTTCCTTCTTTTCTTCTAACCAAATAAAGCTCACATCCTTTGAGGCTTTCACAAACTTGAATTTTTCTTCAGGATCCAAAACTAGTTCTTCAGTCTTTTTAGGGCTTTCCTGACCTTCCGTCCTTGATCTACAGAACCTTGAGATATGTCCAGCCTTGTTACAAGAGTGAAAAATGACTGGAGGTTTGTTATTCCTTGGCACATTGACATGAGTCACCATTCTACATTATTTCACTATATGACCATTATAGTTACATATCTGACATGTAACATTCTAAGAACTTCTTGCATTGGTCTAATTCTGATTTCTTTGATCATGTTGAATCTTTTTCTTCTTACTAGTCTTGCAATTTATTGCTCTATGACCAAATCTATTACATGTATAACAATAGCCATTAAAAGGTTTTACCTCTGTACAGTTTCTTGCAATGTGTCTATGCTTGTTACAAGAAAAATAGGTGCGTTCTACTTGCTTGCATTCATTCCTAGGAGGATCACTATTGTCTTTGGTTTGATCTTCAATCTTCTCATCATTAGTAGATTTCTTTTGTGACTCCTTTCTTTCTCACATACTATCAATCTAATTTTGTGCTTCATTGTATCCAATGCAGCTAGTGTCTCCTTTGATTTTTCTTGCATACAACTGTGATTCTACCAACTTAGCACTAGTGTGTAGTTTGTCAATATGATCCTTTGACTTCTTCAATTCAGATTCCAAGCTTTCTTTGATATTCTTTGGCTCCAAGATTTCTAAGTTAGCTTCCCTTAGTTCTTCATTGAGTTGTAGGTTCTCCTTGACTTGTTCATTCTAGACATCTTGATTGTTCATTAGTTTGTTATCAAATTCTTCAAGATGGCTTAATAAGGATGCATTTTCTTCACTCAACTTCTTGACTTTTTCTTCAAGTTCACTATTAGAGTGTCCTTTCAAATCTTTTCTTAGTCTCTTGATAACTAATTGAGCATCACTGACTTTTTTTTTTAGTTCTTCAATTTCTCTTTCTGAATTATCTAGGTCTTCAAGAGCGGCTTCAAGATTTTTCTTCAGATGTTTCATATCTTCTTTGTCCATGATCTCCTCAAGTGGTTAAAATTCTTTGCTAAGGACCAGAGCTCTGATACCAATTGTTAGGAATGGGAACACTGAGAAGGGGGGGGGGGGGGTGAATTAGTGCTCACTATATTTTATCTTTTTACTTTAATCTTTATGTTGAACACAAATGCTTAAGAAATAAATTAAATATTCACATAAACATGAAACATGAAATCAACACATGACACCAATATGGTTACGGGGAAACCCAAATAGGTAAAAACCCCTGTGGGACTTGATACCCACTAATAATCTACACTAGTGTATTGTGATCCTTGTTAGAAGATCCTTTACCCTGTTAGGAGTAGCTTTACAATGCTTTAAGTACAGTAGACCTTGTTAAGGGTCAGACCCTATTAGCAGTCTTTTACAATGATACCTATTAGGGGAGTGGACTCACTGTCCTAGAGCTCACTGCTCAAATGATGAAGGCTACAACCTTCTAAACTAGATACACACTATATCTGTAGATGAACTGTTACTGTGACACTACTTGTTAGATTAGTTCCTTTGGTGCACTGACGCTTTGACCTCTAGCAAAGCTCTAATACATCTTATTCTCTCTTTGCATACCTCTGCTCTTCTTATCATAACTCTCTTACAACTTCCATACCAAATACAATGGGCACACCTTATATTTATGCGCTCATACCAATTATACATTTAGGTCAGCCCTATAACTAATTACAAATAATGCTTCCAAATGAATTGGCTTAAGCATGCTTACAATTATACATGTACATATGTTGGAAACCTAAATACAATGGGTGCATAGCCTTTACAACATTAAATTATAATCAAAAACCAAAAAGCTGACTGTCAGCTCGATGCTTTGTTCGCTGCTGGCACACACTGGCTGTGCAAATTCAACTGACTGTAACTTTCATATATTTGCATATCTACTTATGTGCTCTTAGACTAAGCATAAGTATAGTCTAACAAACTTAACTTCTAGGGCACATACCTTAATTCATCCGTACACATGTGAATTGATGCTCTAAGTCTCTGGTGCTCTGTATGCTATCTAGTCTTCAACACTTAACTAAATTATGATCTTTACACTTAGTGTGCTGACTCCAAACTGCTATATGACTTTGTTCCTACAATGACAATACTATATCTAGTCATATACTTCAGTATAGACAACTTTCCAATAGAGTCTAGTTGGTCCATATTAGGTCCTAATTGGTCCTAATTAAGTCTAATTAGTCCTAATTAAGTCTAATAGGTCATGTTAGGTCCTAATTGGTCCTAATTGAGTCTAATTAGATCTAATAGGTCATAATTGAATCTAATAGGTCCTAATTAGATCCTAATTGTTCCTAATTGGTCATAATTGAGTCTAGTTGGTCCTAATTGAGTCTAGTTGGTCCATATTAGGTGTTAATTGGTCCTAATTGAGTCTAATAGGTCATGTTAGGTCCTAATTGGTCCATATTAGGTCCTAATTGGTCCCAATTGAGTCTAATTGGTCCTAATTGAGTCTAATAGGTCATATTAGGTCCTAATTGGTCCTAATTGAGTACAATTAGATCTAATAGGTCATAATTGAATCTAATAGGTCTTAATTAGGTCCTAATTGTTCCTAATTGGTCATAATTGAGTCTAGTCAGTCCTAATTGAGTCTAGTCGGTCCATATCAGGTCCTAATTAGTCCTAATTGAGTCTAATAGGTCATGTTAGGTCCTCATTGGTCCGTATTAGGTCCTAATTGAGTCTAATAGGTCATATTAGGTCCTAATTGGTCTTAATTGAGTATAATTAGATCTAATAGGTCATAATTGAATCTAATAGGTCCTAATTAGGTCCTAATTGTTCCTAATTGGTCATAATTGAGTCTAGTTGGTCCTAATTAAGTCTAGTTGGTCCATGTTAGGTCCTAATTTGTCCTAATTAGTCCTAATTGAGTCTAATAGGTCATGTTAGGTCCTAATTGGTCCATATTAGGTCCTCATTGGTCCCAATTGTGTCTAATTGGTCCTAATTGAGTCTAATAGGTCATATTAGGTCCTAATTAGTCCTAATTGAGTATAATTAGATCGAATAGGTCATCATTGAATCTAATAGGTCCTAATTAGGTCCTAATTATTCCTAATTGGTCATAATTGAGTCTAGTTGGTCCATATTAGCTCCTAATTGGTCAGGTAATTGGTCTTAATTGAGTCTAATAGGTCATATTAGGTCCTAATTGAGTCTAATAGGTCATATTAGGTCCTAATTGGTCCTAATTTAGTCCTAATTGGATCTAATTGGTCTATATTAGTCCTAATTGGTCCATATTAGGTCCTAATTGGTCCTAATTGAGTCTAATTGGTCCTAATCGAGTCTAATAGGTCATATTAGGTCCTAATTGGTCCTAATTGAGTATAATTAGATCTAATAGGTCATAATTGAATCTAATAGTCATAATTAGGTCATAATTGGTCCTAATTGGTCCTAATTGGTCTAGTTGGTCCTAATTGAGTCTAGTTGGTCCATATTAGGTCCTAATTGGTCCTAATTGAGTCTAATAGGCCATATTAGGTCCTAAGTGGTCCCAATTGAGTCTAATTGGTCCATATTAGGTCCTAACTAGTCATTATTGAGTCTAATAGGTCATATTAGTCCTAATTGGTCCATATTAGCTCCTAATTGGTCCCAATTGAGTCGAATTAGATCTAATAGGTCATAATTGAATCTAATAGGTCCATATTTGGTACTAATTGGTCCTAATCAGTTCTAATTGAGTCTAGTTGGTCCATATTAGGTCCTAATTGGTCCTAATTGAGTCTAATTAGTCCTAGTTGAGTCTAATAGGTCATGTTAGGTCCTAATTGGTCCATATTAGGTCCTAATTTGTCCTAATTGAGTCTAATTAATCCTAATTGAGTCTAATATGTCATGTTACGTCCTAATTGGTCCATATTAGGTCCTAATTAGTCCTAATTGAGTCTAATTAGATCTAATAGGTCATAATTGAATCTAATAGGTCCTAATTAGGTCCTAATTGTTCCTAATTGGTCATAATTGAGTCTAGTTGGTCCTAATTGAGTTTAGTTGGTCCATATTAGGTCCTATTTGGTCTTAATTGGTCATAATTGAGTCTAATTAGTCATAATTGAGTCTAATAGGTTATGTTAGGTCCTAATTGGTCCATATTAGGTCCTAATTGGTCTCAATTGAGTCTAATTGGTCCTAATTGAGTATAATTAGATCTAATAGGTCATAATTGAATATAATAGGTCCTAATTGTTCCTAATTGGTCATAATTGAGTCTAGTTGGTCCATATTAGGTCCTAATTGGTCCTAATTAAGTCTAATTGGGTCTAATTGAGTCTAATAGGTCATATTAGGTCCTAATTGGTCTATATTAGGTCCTAATTGAGTCTAATAGGTCATATTAGGTCCTAATTGGTCCTCATTTGGTCCTAATTAGATCGAATAGGTTGTATTAGGTCATAATTGGATCTAATAGGTCGTATTAGGTCCTAATTAGATCTAATAGGTCCTAATTAGTTCTAATAAGATCTAATTGAGTCTAATTGGATCCAATTGGTTCTAATTATGTTTAATTAGGTCCTAATTGGTTATGATTGCATCTAATTAGGTCCTAATTGGTTCTAGTAGGTCATATTAGGTCCTAATTGGTTCTAATTGAGTCTAATTAGGTGCTATTTGTTTATAATAGGTCTTATTAGGTCCTAATAGGTGGACTATTAGGTCCTAATAGGTCTTATTGGGTCCTAATAGGTTCTATTAGGTCCTAATTAGTCATAATAGGTCCTATTAGGTCCTAATTGGTTTTAATTGAGTCTAATTGGATCTAATTGAGTCTAATAAGTCATATTAGGTCCTAATTGGTTCTAATTGAGTCTAATTGAGTCTAATTGGTTCTAATTAGTCCTAATAGGTCCTAATTAGTCCTAATAGGTCCTAATAGGTCCTAATAGGTCCTAATAGGTCCTAATTAGTCCTAATAGGTTCTAATAGGTCCTAATAGGTCCTAATAGGTCAGGTATTAGGTCCTAATTAGTCCAAATAGGTCCTATTAGGTACTATTTGGTTCTAATTAGTTCTAATTGGTCCTAATTGGGTATAATTGGTCCTAATTGAGTCTAATTAGGTGCTAATTTATTATAATTGAGTCTAATTGGGTTTTAGTAGGTCACAATTGGTTCTAATTGAGTCTAATTAGGTTCTAATTGGTTCTCATTTGTTCTAATTGGGTCCTAATAGGTCCTTAGTCCTAGAACAGGTCCTAATTCATCCTAATAAGTTCTATTAGTCCAAATAGGTCTACAGTTAGGTCTAGTTAAGTCTAATAGGTACAATATCACATTTACATGAACATTAAGACAAGTCTTGACCATCAACTTAAAATATCTATCTAGAGACATTTTAGACATACCTTGTTTCCGACGATGATATCTTTTTCACAATTCTTCACATAGTCTTTGTTCAGTCTCTTCTAAATAATGTCATGTACTTTTGTTTAGCCTTCTCTTTTTATTTCCCATCACAACTTAGAAAATTATTCCGTGCCAAAATGTCTTCCTTCTCCTAAATGCAAAATATTTTATAGCTTTCGAATTTATGAAATGAAAAAAATATACATTTATTGTTAGGATTAACAAGGCATAAATAACAATTATGTGAAAATATAACCAATATCAGAAAACAATAAACCACACATAAGAGAACATAAGACACAAAGATTTAATGTGGTTCACCCAATCCTTGGGCTACGTCCACCAATAGTGAGTCCAATATTGTATTATCCAGTGATTACAACCTAATTACAATCTATAATCCCTTATAGCTCAATTGCATCGAAAGTACTAAAATCATACATCATAATGAAATCCCTAACCCTAAGCCAATATAACAAGACTTATGTTAGTTAACAAGTTAACCCTAAAATACTTGACGATTCAACCTAAGAAAAGGCTTGACAAGTCAACCTAGGGAAATGTTTGACGTGTCAACTAAAAAATGCTCGATGAGTTAACCCCCAAATTTTTTTTTGAGATGATGCCCCGAACCCCATGATGAATGAAAAGTGTACAATACTTTCCTAGATAGTACTTTCCTCATCAGTCACCCCAAGCTAACAATCTCCCACTTGGGGACTGATCAGACTGCACACCAAACAATAATCTCCCACTTGGATACTGATCGTGTAGCGAAACCGCTACCCTATGAGGCTCCCACTGGATCCAACCACCTTGGACTCAACTATCCCTTTATTCTATTCAGTCTAGTGGACCAACCGAAGTTGAATAGGAGTTCAACTTCTCCCTTTTTACTACCTTTGTAAACATATCTGCTGGATTATCAGCTGTATGAATCTTTTCTAGCTTTAACTTCCCATCATCCAAAATTGACTGAATGAAATGGTACCGCAACTGTATGTGTTTTGTCTTTGAGTGCAAAGAAGAATTCTTCACAACATGAATAGCACTTTGACTATCTGTATGTAGAAAATTATCCTTTTGTGGATGTCCCAATTCTTCCATGAAGAATTGAAGCCATATCATCTCCTTGGCTGCCTCTGTAGCAACAACATACTCTGCCTCTATAGTGGATAAAGAAACCACCTTTTGTAGTCAAGAAATCCAACTCACTACTATCCCACCAATAGTAAATACATAACCTATAGTACTCCTCCTGCTATCTATATCTCCTGCCAAATCTGAGTCAACATAGCCTTGTACAGTAGTAGTATAACCCCAAAGTGTAAACACTTATTGGATGTACCTCTCAAATATATGAGAATCCATTTGACTGCATTCTAATGCTCAATACCAAGGTTACTCATATATCGGCTAACGACTCCCACTACGTGTGCAATATCTGGCTTAGTACATACCATAGCATACATTAAGTTCCCTACAGCTGAAGCATAAGATACCTTAGACATTGTAGTCTCTACTTCTGGTGTCTTGGGACACATATCCTTAGTCAATTTCAAATGACCAGGCAAAGGTGTGCTGACAGATTTGGCATTCTCCATAGAGAAATGTTGCAACACCTTCTCAATATAATCAGCCTGAGATAGAGACAATTTCCTATTTTTCCTATCTCTGTAAATTTTCATACCAAGGATTTGTTTTTCTGCCCCCAAATCCTTCATGCAAAAGATTTTTCTAACTGTTGTTTCAACCCCTTAATGTGATCCATGTTAGACCCAGCTACAAGCATATCATCAACATATAAACATAAAATAATGTAGCTGTCATCATCCAACCTCTTAAAATAAAGAAAATGGTCAGAATGACATCGACTATATCCATGCTCATTCATAAAAGTGTCAAGTTTAATATACCATTGCCGAGGTGCTTGCTTCAAGCCATATAAACTTTTCTGCAATCTACACACCAAATTCTCCTTACCCTTGACCTCAAATCCTTGTGGCTGAACCATATATATTTCTTCATCCAAATCACCATGAATAAAAGCTATTTTAACATCAAGCTGCTCTAAATGCAAATCTTTAGTAGCTATAATACTTAAAATAGTACGGATAGAAGTCATTTTAACAACTAGAGAAAATATCTCATCAAAATCAATACCATGTTTCTATGCAAATCATTTTACAACTAATCTAGCTTTAAATCTTTTCTTACCTCCATCCTCTTCTTTTATCCTATAAAACCATTTATTTTGTAAAGCCCTTTGACCTGCAGGTAACTTACACAAATCCCATGTTTGATTTTAGAAGCAAAGAGTCCATTTCATCTGTTATTGTAGACTCCCACTGAAGCTTTGTATCCACCTACACAACTTCATTATAACATTCAGGTTCACTAGCATCTATTAACAAAATAGAATAAAAAGATGGATAAAATATTTCTGGAGGTCTACTTAGCCTTGTTGACCGTCTAACATTCACTGGGGTGTGAGGTATTTGTTGTTGCTATTGTTGCAGAGCATAAGGAACTACTAGAACATCAAATTTTGGAGTATCATCAAGTACTACATAGTCATTTTCTTTCTTCTCATGCTGCTGCAACAGATCTTTGTACAATACTTTCTCATTGAATATGACATCCCTGCTTCTTACAATTTTATGATTTTCAAAATCCTAAAGCCTATAACCAAATTCATCAATGCCATATCCAAAAAATACACATTTCTTTGACTTACCTTCCAGCTTGGTTCTATTTTCAGAATCTATAAGTGCAAAAGCTTCACAACCAAAGGTTTGAGAAAAGAATAACTCACCTTCTTACCACTCCATGCTTCCTTTGGAATACCATAGTCCAAAGGAGTAGAGGGGCCTCTATTGATTAAATAAACAATAGTGTTCACAGCCTCTACCCACATATTTTTGGGCAGCCTAGCATGCAACCTCATACTCCTTGCACTCTCCATGTTATTGTCTTGTTCATGCGTTCAGCCACTCCATTTTCTTGTGGAGTCCTTGGTACATTTTTCTACCTACGAATACCATTAGAGGAAAAATAATCTTCAAATTTTGTGCTGCAATACTCACCACCATTATTAGATTTGAGACATTTTAACCTTTTACCAGTCTCATTCTCAACCAAGCATTTCCATTTCTTAAAAGTTTGAAATACATCAGATTTCTGTCTAAGGAAATAAATCCATACTTTTCTTGTTGCATCATCTATAAATTTAACATAATATAGAGAGACACCAAGGGAAGATACCTGAGCTAGTCCCCATACATCTGTATGCACAAGCTCTAATCTCTCATTTTTCTTTTCCTTCCCACTCTTCACAAACCTAACTCTCTTTTGTTTTTCATAAACACAACTTTCACAAAAATCCATATTGACACATTTCAGACCAAGTAAAACTTTCTTTGAATGAATTAATTTCATACCTTTGTCACTCATGTGCCCAAGTCTATTGTGCCACAGTGCTATGTCAGAATCTACAGTAATGGTTTGATGTTCTTCTTGCTCAACTGCAGCCACTGTTCTTGAACATTCATTATCTTCTGAAACAATTAAAGTAGAAGGAATAGTATGACCTGTAAAAAGATATAAGGTGCCTACTTTCACACCTTTTTATACTACTAAGGAACCTTTTGAAACCTTCCAATTTTTATCATTAAAAGTAACTGTGCAACCATCATCACCGAGTTGCCCTACTGAAATTAAATTTCTACTCAGCCTTGGAACATGTCTTACCTCTTGTAGTAGCCAATGATTCCCATTGTGAAACTTAATCTTGATTTTCCCTTTTCCAACAATTTGATAGGGCTCATTATCTCCCAAATAAAGTAGCACAAAATCCCCTTGGACATAATCAACAAAATAACCTCTATGGGGTGTAGCATGAAATGAAGCCCCTGAATGTAACACCCATGAATCATCAACATTTTCTAAAGATAAGAGAAAAGCATCCTCTTTGGATTTTTTACTTACCACATTTGCCTCCTTGTTTCCATCATGTTTGTCTCCTTGATCTTTCTTCCGAGACCAACAATCTTTCTTCTTATGACCTGGTTTTCCACAGTTCTAGCAATCATTCTCCATACTAATTTTGCCCCCAAGGCCTTGTTTTGTAGCATAAGGTCTTTAATTCCTAGACCTCCTTCTTTTGGCTTACAAATCTTATTCCATGCAATTAAAGCTAGTTTTGATTTTTCCTCCGACCCTTGCCAGAAAAAACTTCTTAATTTTCGTGCTATCTCCTTATTGATACTTGTCGGGATTTTCATGCTCATCATCTGATAAATAGGAATGACAGAGAGGACTGACCTGATTATAAGTGCCCTTCCTACATTTGATAACCATTTTCCTTTCCATTGATCTAGTTTCTTAAAGATATTTTGAATTGTATTTTCCCATAGGTGATTTGATTTGACCCCCTTATCTAGAGGTAAAGCTAAATATTTACATGGAAAGAATCCTTCTTTGAAGTTTAGTATTCGTTTAATCTCATTCTTTCGTCTCTCTTCAGTATTGATGAAAAATATTTCTGATTTTTCCTCATTTATACACTGTCTAGAAGCATTAGCATAAGTACTTAGGATTTCTTTGAAAGCTTGAGCTTCTTCTAAAAGTGCCTTTCCAAAAAGGAGTTATCATCAACATATTGTTGATGAGTAGTTGCCTTGATTCTTGAAGTAATCTTGATTCCTTTTACCTTATCTTCTTCTTGAAGTTTCTTAATTGCTCTCCCCAAAGCTTCTGCCATAATAATGTACAAAAAAGCTGATAATGGATCACCCTGCCTCAAACCTTGAGAACATTTAAAAAAGCCTTCAGGGGACCCATTCACCATGATTGAGAAGTGAGGGGTGGAGATGCATTCAAAAATCATATTGATCCATTTTTTTGAGAATCCAAAAGCTTCCATACATTTACACAAAAATCTCCAGTCCACTTTATCAAAAGCCTTACTGATGTCTAACTTAATCAACATACTCAGATCCTTATTATTTGTTACTGAATGTATAGCCTCATGAGCAATAATCACTCCATCCAGAATTGACCTATTAGGGACAAATCCAGTTTGTTCTTCAGATATAATTAATGGGAGAAGTTGTTTCATTCTACCTGCCAAAGCTTTTGAGAATATTTTATACAAAGCGTTGCATAGGGAGATAGGTCTATACTTGTTAAAGTTCTCTACATTGACCTTTTTGGGAATAAGAGCAATGAATGTGTTATTAAACTCTTTAAGAATATGTCCTGAGTTTCTCATTCCCTCTAGAGCATCGGTAATTTCCTTGCCCATAAATGACCAACACTTTTGAAAGAAAAATGTTGGGAATCCATTAGGACCAGGGGATTTATCTGGGTTCATTTCTTTTAGAACCTTGAGAATTTCATCTTTCGTAAATGCGGCATTTAGGAAGTTATTCTGAAGCGGGGTTATTATACGAGGGATGTTTCTTAAAAGCTTGGCCTGGTCCAACATATCCACACTCCCTAAGTTATTCAGAGAGTTTTCAAAGAAAGAGACTGCTGAATTTGCAATTTCTTTAGGATCCTCTATTATATTTCCATTTCTATCTTTGATTTTGGAAATCTTATTTAAATTCCTTCTAGCTTTGACGTTATTGTGACAAAATTTCATGTTTCGGTCCCCTTCCCTGAGCCATGTCTCTCTCACTCTTTGCCCCCAGAAGGTGCTAATTTGTGAAAGAGAATCATAGTATTTACATAATAGTTCTTGCTCTATGTTATCATCTGAAATCTATTTTCCATCTTCAATAATCTCCTTATTCACATTTTCCATCTCTTTTTCTATAAGGTCTCTTTTCACAAATATATCCCCAATAGTGTTTTTACTCCATTGAGACAGATTTCTTTTTATTAATTTTACTTTCCTTATGACTTTATATATCTTGGAACCTTCAAACCTTGCCTTTGTCCACCATTTTTTAATTAGATCCAAACATTCCTCATTAAGTAACCACATTTTTTCAAATCTAAATGGGATTTTTTTATTTCTGATTGGTTCCGAAATTACTAGTTCTATAGGAAAGTGGTCGGAAACAGCAATGGGTAGGACCTCATTAGTAAGATTAAAGTCAAAGTTCCTCAGCTCCCCTATAAAGAAGAACTTGTCCAATTTTTTGACTATTAATTCTATGTCTTTACGTTTGTTAGTCCAGGTGTATTTCCCTCAGTCTAATTCAATTTTCGAAGCTCCTATAATATTTATCCATTCCTGGAATTCTAAAGTAGTTTTTGATATGAGTTTTGTCCCACCCTGTTTATCTGCCAAGGATAGAATAGCATTAAAATCTCCTCCTAGTATAAATGTTTCATTTGGGAAGCTCTCAATATAATCCTTAATCTCCTGCCATACAGTTCTCTTTTCATGTAGGAATTTAGGAGCGTACATGTTTATTAGATTAAATTTTAAATCTGACTTTAAACTTTTGATTTGACCTCCCATCCAATTTTTATGTTTTTCATGAATATTGAAAACTATTTCTCTTGGATCCCAAATAAAAGTAATTCCACCCGAAGCACCTTTTGCCTCATAACCTATTAATTCTCTTATTCCTATACTCTTTTTTATATTCTCATATCCTTCATTAGAAAGTTTAGTTTCTTGTATCATAGCCATGTTTGGTTTAATTTTCGCTAATTGCCTTATCACAAGGCGTCATTTGTTAGGGGCATTTAAACCCCTAACATTCCAACTAATGATTTTCATGAGGACTCAGGAAGGACCTTCCCCTTCCTAGAGTATAGAATATCGGTAATTTTAATATGACCTGGCGCCATTCCTTCCTTTGCTCTTAATTTAGCAAGGGATTTTCTTCCTCTTGGTTTGACTAGTTTCCCCGTATCAGCTTCTAACCTGCCCTTAATAGATTTTCCTAAACCTAAAGTTTCTGTATTGTTCCTAACAGTGTTCTCTTTTTTTTCCTGACGAAAGGTGCTCTCCTTAGTACCACAAACACATAACAGAAATAGAGAAACAACAACAATAATATGCAAGAACAAAAAATTGGCTTCTTATTATCTCCACAAATGTGGAATTACAAACTTTCAGAATTATAATATGCAAAGACACATGGGCATTCCCTCACAATATTCTTTAGGAAAAATCCTCAAATCAATACCCAGATCTACTACCCAGAACTGCCCTAGACAACACTACGGGTCTTCTTTATATAGGCAATTTCCACCGCCTGAGAAGGTTCTAGAAATTTAGCCCTTAGGACCGACCAAACTTAAAATTATTTTATTTTACAATTTATTACATCAAAGTCGGCTCAAAATGAGGTTTGAAACCCAAACAAAAATTTTGAAGAAAAATTATTTTTCGCTATTTCAGGTGACCCAACTTTCGAAGACCATAAGTCATCGCCCGTTGACCCGATTGGTTATTATAACCCCATTTTGGAAATGCTACGAAGAGCTCTACAAGTTTCACCCATGCAAAGCATCCATCACCCAAATTTTCAACCTCATCCGGGGCCTCTAAAGCCTTCAAAACTGAGTTCAAAGTTTCTGTACCCTGCTGCCAATACCGAAAATCTTCAATATCTTCAAAACTACACCTGATCTAGCCATGAAACTTTGCTGGCAGGCTGATATGACTGAGATGAACCTCCATATGTAAAATCAGACACTCTGAGATTGTAAGACCAACTTACTAAAAATAGCAAGTTTCCATAAATAGAAACTCTGCACAAGATAGCACTTACTGAATACAAAAACAAAAATATTTTTGGGTGATGCAAGATTGCTCTTACACCTAGGATGCTCCTGCATCAGAAACCCAGGGTAATTTGAGAAGTGTTCCTGTCACGACTCAAGTGTGTAGAGGAAAACTAAGATGGTTAACCTCCTCCTTTGTTAGCCATGATGAATCTTCTACAGGTCATCCTTTCCATTTGACCATATACTCTTCATATGTCCTATTCCTTGTGCTTCTGCCAACACGACTGTCCAGTATGTCTTCAATCTCCTTGATATCTGAAATGGTTGTTGGAATACTCCACTGTGCTGCTGCAACCTCATCTTCAACACCTCCTTCATGATACTCTGTCAAATCTAAAATGTTAAACACTAGTGAAATATTTAGCTCAGTAGGCAATTCTACCTCATATGCATTTTCTGAATCATGCTTCTTCAGTATCATACATGGTCTAAACTTCTTCATTTTCAACTTGTTATATGTACCAACCAGAAATTGCTCCTTCCGCAAATGAACCATGACTTCATCCCCAACCTAAAATTCCTTATGCCTCTTTTTCTCATCTGCCTTAGTCTTATACTATGCATTCATCTTGGTAATATGCTTCCTCACCTCCTCATGGATGTTCTTCAAGTATTCTGCAAAATCCTCAGCTTCAGAACTACTTATTTCTCCTTTATCTATCTTTCTCAACTCAGATGCATTTCTTGGACTACTTCCATATACAATCTGGAATGGTGATTTACCAGTGCTCCTATTGACAGAATTATTGTATGCAAATTCTACCTATGGTAAAATCAAATCCCATCCTGTTGGGTTATCTCCAACCAAACATCTCAGCAAATTTCCCAAACTTCTATTCACCACCTCTGTCTATCCATCAGTCTATGGATGATGTGATGAACTAAACTTCAAATCTGTCTTCAACTTCTTCCACAATGTACGCCAAAAATATCCAACAAACTTAGTGTCTCTATCTGAAACTATGGTCTTTGGCAAACCATGTAGTCTCACTACTTCTCTGAAAAATATTTCTGCTACATGAACAACATCATTAGTCTTCTTGCAGGGAATGAAATGTGCCATCTTCGAAAATCTATCAACTACTACAAAAATTGAATCGTGTCCCCGCTGAGTCCTCGGTAAACCAAGAACAAAGTCCATACTGATATCCTCCCAAGGCTTCTCTGGTACAGGTAATGGCTGATATAACCCTGTATTCTGCTTCACTCCCTTCGCCATCTGACATACTTTGCAACTCTGTACAAACTTCTTCACATCTTGCTGCAACTGTGGCCAATAGTAATTCTCACCAACCAAAGCAAGAGTTTTATCATGACCAAAATGTCCAGCCAATCCTCCACTATGCTTCTCTTTGATGAGATTCTCCCTCATAGAACTTTGTGGAATGTACAACTGACTCCTTTTGAATAGCATATCATCTTGGATGATAAAATTCAGCCATTTCATCCTATCTAGAGTAACAAGTTCTTTACAAGCTTTCCAAGCTCCACCAAAATTAGGATCCTCTGGATACAAATTCTTGAGTTCCTTGAACCCAACCAGCTCAATCTGCATCTCTGTCAACAATAGTTGCCTTCTGCTAAGAGCATCTGCAACCCTGTTAGACTTTCCACTTCTTTGTTTCAAAACAAATATATAACTCTGCAAAAATTCAACCCATTTCAAATGCCTCTGATTCAACTTTCCTTGACTATTCAAATATTGCAAAGCTTGATGATCAGTATACAAAAAAAACTCCTTAGGAAGTAGATAGTGTCTCCACTTCTTCAATGCCTGAACTATAGCATAAAATTTCTGATCATAAATAGAATACTTCTTCTTGGCATCATTTAACTTCTCACTGAAATAAGCAACCGGTTTACCTTCTTGGCTCATAATAGCTCCTATTGCAGTACCACTAGCATCACAATCTACTTGAAACACCTTATTAAAATCTGGAAGTGCTAAAATAGGTTGTTTAGTAACTTTTTGTTTCAACAATTGAAAACTCTTTTCTGCCCCATTAGTCCACTTAAACTCTCTTCTATCTCCTCTCATTGTTTCAGTCATGGGACCACAAATACTGCTAAAATTTCTGATAAACTTTTTGTAAAAGCTAGCCAAACCATGAAAAGATCTTACCTCAGTAGCACTCCTTGGAGTAGGCCATTCAAGGATAGCATGTACCTTCTTTGGGTCCATTTTTAGACCTTCTGCTGAAACTACAAATCCCAAATACACTAACTCTTTGTTCACAAAACTACACTTCTTCAAGTTAATTAATAATTTCTCATCTCTCAGTTTCCCAAACACCATACGAATATGCATCATATGCTCCTCCAATGTCTTGCTAAAGATCAAAATATCATCTAGGTAAACAATGACAAACTTACCTAGAAATTCTTTCAGAACCTCATTCATGAGCCGCATGAAAGTTCTTGGTGCATTGGTTAACCCAAAAGGCATGACTAACCACTCATATAGTCCTTCCTTTGTCTTGAAGGCAGTCTTCCATCATCTCCTTCTCTGATCCGAATCTGGTGATATCCACTCTTTAGATCTATCTTTGAGAAATACACAGCTCCACTCAAACAGTCCATAATATCATCCATTTGTGGCAATGGGAACCTATACTTGATTGTGATCTTGTTTATTGTTCTGGAATCTGTACACATCCTCCATTCTCCATTCTTCTTTGGTGCTAATACTGCTGGTATAGCACATAGAATCAAGCTCTCCTGAATCAATCCCTTCTATAACAACTCATGTACTTGTCTGTTCAACTCTTCACTTTCTACTGGTGTCATTCTGTGTGCTGCCTTATTTGGCAAACTAGCTCCTGGAATCAAATCATCTGATGACTGATCTTCCTTACCGGTGGTAATCCATCAGGTACATTATCAGATACAATATCTTGAAACTCATTCAACAAATCTGCAACCTTTACAGGTACATCCCTCTACTTCTTTACTAGCTTTTTGGAATTAAAGAAAAACACACATGCTCATGCCTCATGCCATCTAGAAATTTTCTTCCATCAACAAAAGTTATTCTTGCATTACCACATACCTTTTCTTCGGTCTCCTTCAATGACTTTAGCTTATGTCGCACTCCATCCTTCGTTAGGGAATAGGTATTCGCACAACCATCATGTACAACACATCTGTCAAATTGCCACGGTCTACCCAACAACATATGACATGCATCCATAGATATTATGTCACATAGTACCTCATCTTGGTACTCAACCGATCTTGAACTTTACCAGGCACTGTTCACTGACCATGACCTTGTGGTCATCCTGCACCTAGGCAATCCGATATGGATGTGGGTGTTTCTATCTCTTGAGCTTCAACTTTATCACCATCTCTTCTGACACCAAATTGTCAGTGCTTCCACTATCGATAATCACATCACAGCATTTACCTTCACACTTGCATCTAGTGGAAACAAGCTCCTCCTTTGTTCAGGTTCATTCTCACCACTCAGCAGGACTCTTCTGTTAATTAGCATTTCTCCACTTTCAGCATCTTCAGAATTTGATGATCTAGCATCTTCATCTACATGTGCAACTCTGACCTAGCCTTCATTTCTCCTGTCTGTTCTGCCTTGGCGCTGAGGACATTCAAATGCCCTATGACCTTCTTCTCCATAGTGAAAAACATGTTCCACAGAAGCCTCCTCTTCCAGATCCTTGTCCTCTTCCTCTTCCTCTCTGATCTCTATTATTCTGATCTTGGAAATGATTGGAATTTTTTCCTCTCTGATTTTGGATGCTACTGGCCTCATCCTTCTTTTTTGGGTCTTCATTTCGGCACCATATGACCGTCCACCAGATCTTCCACCATGACCTCTTCCATTTTGTCTGCTCTCAAACTTCTTGTTCAGATTTTCCTCTACTTTTAGGGAAAACTGGTATGCCTCCTCAATACTGTTCATTCAAACCAGATTCAACTCCTCCTAAATACTTGGCCTTAACCATTAAGGTATTGGGCAACTTTTCTCCTTATCAGCTTCCGCATGGCCTGTTCTGATGAGGAGTCGATAGAACTCCTCTATATACTCCTGAACAGATCTTCCTGTTTACTTCAAATTTTGTATTTTCTTTAGTAGGTCAAGCTCATAATCAACAGGAATGAACTGTCACTTCAATTTATCCACCATCTGATCCCATCTTGTGATTTTATCTTTCCCTCTTCTATTTCACTCCAATTGAATCTCTTGCCACCAGATTTTCGCATGACCTTTTAGCCTAGCCTTCACAAATTTGACCCTATCAGGATCCTCAACATCTTCATACTCAAAATATTCCTCACATTCATTGATCTAGTCGATCAATTCCTCTGGGTTAAGATTTCCAAAAAATGTAGGAACCTCAATCTTAGGTCTTTTCCCAATCTTGGAAATCACCTGAAAAAGTCTTTCTTCCTCCTGATTCACAACTTTGACTTCTCCTTCTTGATATTCTTCTTTGGCTTCATCCTCACTTTCATCTCTGACATTAAGATTCATTCCTCTGTGAATCTCTTCTTGCAATGCTCGCACTTGTCTCTGTAGCTCTCTAACCTCAAGTGTCACAGCACCAGCTCTTCCGCCACGTTCTCTTCATGGAGGCATTTTCACTATGCGTGCTAAAACCCTAACCACGGTCCTAGTGCAAACTACCTCACAGTCGGTGATCTGTTTACACACTCAAGAACTCCTACTCTGATACCACTTGATGAAGGGTGCTCCCCTTAGTACCACAAACACATAACAGAAATAGAGAAACAACAACAATAATATGCAAGAATAGAAAATTAGCTTCTTATTATCTCCACAAATGTGGAATTACAAACTTTCAGAATTACAATATGCAAAGCCACATGGGCATTCCCTTACAATATTTTATAGGAAAAATTCTTGAATAAATACCCAGATCTACTACCCAGAACTGTCCTAGACAACACTATGGGCGTTCTTTATATAGGCAATTTCCACAGCCTGAGAAGGTTCTAGAAATTTAGCCCTTAGGACCGACCAAACTTAGCATTATTTTATTTTACAATTTATTACATCAAAGTCGGCTCAAAATGAGTTTTCAAACCCAAACAAAAATTTTGAAGAAAAATTATTTTTCGCCATTTCAGGTGACCCAACTTCCAAAGACCATAAGTCATCGCCTGTTGACCCGATTGGCTATTATAACCCCATTCTAGAAACACCACGAAGTGCTCTACAGGCTTGACTTGCGCAAAGGGCCCGTCACCCAAATTTTCAACCTCATCAGGGGCCTCTAAAGCCTTCAAAATTGAGTTCGAAGTTTATGTACCCTGCTGCCAATACCGAAAATCTTCAATATCTTCAAAACTACACCTGATCTAGCCATGAAACTTTGCTGGTAGGATGATATGACTGAGATGAACCTCCATATGTAAAATCAGACACTCCGAGATCATAAGACCAACTTACTAAAAATAGCAAGTTTCCATAAATAGAAACTCTGCATAAGATAGCCCTTACTGAATATAAAAATAGAAATATTTTTGGGTGATGCAAGATTGCTCTTACACCCAGGATGCTCCTGCATCATTTCCTCATAGAGTTCTTCATTTGATAGTGAACATAATATTCCTTTTATTATATCATTACTCCTAGAATCCTCTAGAATAGAGGCAGGGTCTAATCCTAAAAAGTCTAGCAGTGGACCTTGGTCAATGGTCTCCACTAAGGGGGATTTTCCATTCCTTCTTTTTGCATTTCTTTTGTCTGATGGCATGATTTGGAGGGGATGTGTTTCAAGTTTTTTTTCAATATTAGGAATATCTGCAATCTCTTTTTAGATTCCTTCATTAACATTCATAGTTCTTAACTCCATTGCGGATTTCCTCCCCCTCTTCTTTTTAATTCTATTGATATTAGGGGTGCTCAGACTTCCTCTTTTCATTGCTATACCTAACTGCCTATCTTCGTTAGTGATACCAAAGAGGCCTTCTATGGAGTCCTGAACCGATGAAAGATTGTTGCTGGGTTTGATTCCCTCAATGGTTGTTGCCATGCCTAATTGTCTATCATCATTATTGTATTCTTCTAGGCAAATTCTGATCTCTTCCTCTTTTTGATTTCTTGTATTATTTATATCTTCTTTCCTAACATACAAGGGATCTTCTATATCATTAAGATCCATTTCCATATCTCCTATCTCATCTAGATTTGGTAAGCATTTTGTTTCCATGTTTTCTTCTCCATTTTCCTGAGTGTTGTTTGATGTTGACATCTCCTTAATGATTTTAATTAGCAAATTTTTTTGGTGATCGAGTTCCTCTTTGTCACATATTTCATCTATAAGGGTATCCATTAATTCATTGGTGATTTCAACTATTTATTCTTCTATTTTTTGGTTCTCCTTTAGAAGTGATCTCTCTTGATCTTCTGGACTGTTGGAGATTCTATTTAGGCTATAAGAGGTAATTTCAGTGTTAATTCCTTGCTTGATACTCTGAATGCTAAGGTTATTCTTATGCTCAAGGGATAACAGTAGGGGAGATTTGACCTCAACATTTAAGGTCTTATTTATTGATATATCATTTCCAATAGCCAAAGGGGGTTGACACAAAGAGTCTGAAGGGTGTGTGGAGATGCTGATCAGATTAATTTCCTTAGGAGACGTCAGAGTGAAACCTCCTTTATCTGAGTTAAAGCTCACCATCAATTCCGATGTCTTCTGAATATGAGTGTCAATTTGTCCTAAATTTCTAGTTTCTAGATCCTTTGTTTGTCTTTCTACAAAATCCTCTAGAATAATGGGGTTAATAATAATAGAGTTTGAATTAAAGCATAATCTAATGGGATGAATCCATTTTTGATGATAGTTGATCTTTACTATGATGATTTTTTCAGACTGGTTATTATCATTATCAATAATGCTTAAAAAGTCACCAATTTGTTTTCCTATTAATTTGACAGTTTCTACATTAGATAATTCTATAGGCAGATTTCTAAGAACAATAGCTTTTTCTACAAGAAAGTCCTTAAGATTTATTGGGTTGAATAGGGGAACCCAGTTAAAAATATAAAAATTAGAGTCTTTATACTTAGCTAACCCTTCATTTCTAATTTTACTTTTAATATTTCTATCTTTACAATTAATGAAAATAAAATTTTCTAATAAGATAGATATACTTACCTCATTTGGGAGTTGAGATTTCAGCCAAGCTACCAGATCTGTGATGGAAGTTCCTACTCCAGACCATCGGCAAATTAGCCCTGTATCTACATAAGAATTTTGTCTCTGTTCTATGCATTTTCCATCTAGATCTATTCTAATCATGTTAGGATTCTGAAAGAAATTACCTATTATTTTACCATTGTTATTCTCAATAGTTTTATTATGCTTATGAGGGGGCAAGTATACCTGTTTGTTTTATTCCTAAAACAACCTTGACCCATTGTTACCTGTTAGACCTTCTTTCATATTCCTTTTGTGTGTATGTTCATTCTGTGGGTAGGGCTCTGAGACATTAGTATGGAGCTTATTCTATCCCGCCTTGTAGTCCTTATCCTCAAGGGTCCCATTCCTTTTGTGGGGAGGAGAGCATTTCATTCTGCCATTGTCTTCCTCTCTAAGCATATCAAATGAATTACTGATAGATAGATTAAAAGGATTATGAGAGTGCTGGTACTTGTTCCCCTTTTTCCTATTTTTTACCACTTGCCAAGTTAGCTCATTCTTCGTTGTGCCCACAGGAGGTGCTTGAGAAGGCAAGATCCTGCCTACCCCCTTTGCAGATAGGGGTTCAAAAGTTCTACAATACTTCTCAGATCTTCCCCCTTTGGCATCCCCGTAGCTTCTGGCATTTTTTGCATATTTGGTTTGTGCGAAAATATTCAATTGTCAGTCCAATGATTGAACTGAGAAAACCTTTGGCAAACAACTTTTTTTTTCTTTAGGGTTTACCATAATTTCCCTAGAATCAGAATCGGGCTCTACAACCCTAGCATAATTCTTTTGTCTTTCTTTCTTGGATGCCAGATCTTGCTCTTCTGGTTGTAGTGCTACTTTAGGGTCTGTAGGGATGCAATTAGCTAGAGCTAAATCATCAATGAAGGGATTTGGTCTTTCTTGGCTGAATAATGCATGTAGTTTCAAATTAACATTTTGATCCGCTAGCTTCTTCTGCTTAGCTATGAATTCCTTCAGATGATCATATGTAGGGTGAGGCTGCACTGGTGTTCTACATTCCTTCTTCTTATGTCTGTATAGATAACAATTATAGCAGTAGCTTGCAAATACCTCTCTCTTTCCTTGCAGGCTTGCACCCTCTGCACCCAAATTGGCCAGTTCTGCCCTGGTTTCCCGCTTTGCTGTAGGAGATCGCATTCTTTGCTATATGAAAAATGCAAAAGACCAATGTCTACTTTCCATTTATAAAATAAAGCTTCTTTTCGCATGTGAGGATCTCATCTTTGCTTCACACTTTGAGGCTTCTAAATTGTTGAAAATTCTAAATTCTCTCCCCAAAATTTGAACTTTGCCACCTTGCAAATTGAAAATTCTAAATGTGGATGATTGAAAATTGCCAATTCTGAGCCTTAGTATTTGCAAATCTGAACCTTCCTTCCAAATCTTTCAAAATTCTGAGAATGAATGCCTTCTATTTTTCAAAAATTCTGAGAAAGGAGCATGAAAATCAAGATCATGCCCCCTAATTTTGCAAAAAAATTCGGACAGTGAAAGAATTAAAATCAAAGCCCCCTCTATGTTTGAAAATTCTAGAAATGGTGTTTGAAATCCAAAGTTTCAAAAATTCTGAGTTTTGATCTGTGAATGTGCTAAGTTCTGTTCTGTACCTGTATATGTGCAAGATTTGATATAAGATCTGATCTGTCCCTAGAAAAATGAATTGATCTGTAGATTTGGAGTTAAATCAATCTAGGTTCCCTGTTGCTGATGAGTTTAGATATCCACCTTCACAAGAGTATGTTGATCATGTAGATACTTGCCAATCCAAGATAGGAGCATATATACATAGATTTTTGGTGGTCCTCTGCTATTAATTTCCGGTGCCTCTTTTAGGCAATGGCTGCTCTCATGTTGATGTCACAGGTCCCTCTAAAGATGTTGCTGCTCCCTCCAAAACCAGATCTTCCTTCACAAAGAAAATTCAGATCTATCTTATCAAACTCAGATCTACCCCAGAAAATTTCGCTGTCTTAGCCTTTATATTATAACAGGCCTCTTCTCTTTACAAATTTCGCCCCAACCTAGGGAAATTTCGCAAGTCCCTCTTTATATTATCTGCTGTGCTCCCTTCTTTGCTAATTCGCTGGCCCTGCTATTAATTTCGGTGGCCTTAGCTAAAATCACTGGCCCTAAACAATGCTTGGATCTGCTCACAATGATTTCAGATTTGCTGTGGAATGATTTCGGATCTGCCCCTATACAAATTCCGGCCTGCTATAGTTCTGATCTGATCCTCCTCAATGCCCAGGGTCTACCCTTGAAATTATTCACTCTTGCTCCTTGAGAATTTCAGACCTGCTGAATGTTCTACAAACAAAGTTCACTCCCTACTTCAATAAGTTTGGGCCTGCCCTCCTATGCCAGATTCAAATTTGAACTTATACAAATTCGCACCCTACTCTTCTTAATATCAGATCTGGCCCTCAACAATGCTCGGATCCCTTCTTAATGATTTCGGATCTCTTCTCAATGCTATGGAGTTCGCTGTCCACTTTAATTTGCTCTTGTATTTCACTTTGATTTTCATTTTCGTGAGTGAATTTTGATTATATTACAAACTATCAAGAATTGTTATAAGCAATATAATACTTTATTTAATAATATAAATATATATTATTTTATAATATAAATGATAAAATATAAATTTATTTACAATGTTTTAAAATGATAAAATATGAACGTTTCTAAATTTTTATTAATAATTACTAGGATATCATTTCATATATATGCAATATATATATTTCTATTTTTCTTATTATCTATTCATATTAATTTAGAATCTTTTAAAATAGAGTATATAATTTTAGAAACTTGCTTCATCTATTTGTGATTTTTGCATATATATTAGTATACAATATATATTTTTATATTATTATTACATATTTATATTTATTTAAAATATTTTAAAATAAATATATAAACTTAGATTTTTTTTACATATATTTCTAATTTATAATGATATATTCTTTTTATGCCATAGGCATTTCCCTATGAAAGGGTTCAAGCTGATTTTTTCATCTGACGGTCAACAATCTTACTAAGACAATGATGACCATTGAAAAGATCTAGCTTGTTCATTTTTTTTATTTTATGCAAAGTTTTTCCCTTGCCCCTTTCCTATTCACAGATGGTCTACATATTTGCAAAATGCCTATACAATGTTTACTTTTCTTCAGCCATGTGCATGTACCCCAACACTATTACTAGTTTTGTTGAGTCGTACATCTACTGCTGCTACCCGGTTGTTGTGGAATTCTCCGCTTGCAAGAAACCTTTAAACCCTTATTCATGGCGGGCAAGGATTCTAAACAATTGGTTTTATGTCTTCTTAATTCTATTATTTTTTTTCGCGTTGAATTATTTTCCGTCTCTTAGGTAGATTTCTCTGAATAATTCTTGTTGAATTAATGCTGGAAAATGTTGAGGGTTTTGGTTTCTTTTGAGGGAAGTTTTCTATATTTAGCTTGAAAGTAAGGAAAACTCAAGAATTTAAATTTGAAATAAATTCCCACCTATTTGAGCTGGCTTTGTTGCAAATAAAATTTGAATGTGTTTTCCAACTTTTATCTGGATTAGCATTTTTGCAATGATTTAAATTAACAGTCGTCAAAAGAAGCATAATTAAATTGTATATTAATAATTAAAGCTCAGAGTCCATCGTCAGAATTTGTAAGCTTAGGGGCTTATGCCACAATGCTAATGTCTGGATAAAACTTCTTTGTTTGAAAGACATGGATAGAATGTCGAAAGATAAGATTATTGAGGCTTTAGAATTTGATATTTCAGGAATTCTTTATTTAAGTGGGTGAATTTTGGTAACGGGTGGAGATTGTGTTGGTTTTCATTTCAGGATGGTGTGCTTTCTTATTATAAGATTCACAAGCCAAATAAAATTCATGCTATTTCCAAGGGAATTCACATTATTGAAGAGGAATCATGCAAGCTTGTAAAGAAACAAAACAACTATTACTTCTCCGATGAGAAGAGACATCCTAAAACATACAGAGAGATTTATAGTAAGGTATTATTGCTTATAGTCAAATATCTTATACTGTCCACTGTCAGTCGCAGGTCACACATAAGGAAAATTGGAGCAGCCTATTCGGAAACCGATAGAATGATAGTTTGATATAGTTTGAATTTAATTGTGGAGGACTTTTTAATTAAAAACAAAAATCCAACGGAGATGTTGTTTACGCTTACACCATAATAGAAATGTTAGTTGGCCACTTTTTTATTTCTTTTGGCACATATTTTCAATACATGGTGAATTCTAATAATCTTGTGAGTTGAAATAGTAGCAAAGAAAAGGTAAATATGGTTGGACTAGAACACTTTGTAAGGCTCTCTTTATGCCAGCATAAAATAGATGGCAATAGAAAATGGTGAAGATGGTGGTAGAAGGCAAGACAAATCCCAGAAGTGAAATGACCAAACCATCACTTGCCCTTTTAAGAAAAGAACATTGGAGAAGTTGTGATTGGAGTTGGGGATCAGATTGGCCAATCTGAGCATTGTCAAAATATGTAATCCCGCATATTGGCAATTCTCAAGGGCCTAAAGGGACCAAATATTCTTCAAAAGGATAGGATAAATTTGCTAATATATGGTTAAAATATTGACAATTTATAGATAAAACTTTAAGGTAGGATTGAATTTTGTTGAAATAGGGTTTGTGATTGTGATCTTTTAAAGAGATGGGGGTGGAAATTACTTCTTAATATATATTTTTATATTAATTTAGATATTTTTATTCAAAAAGAAGTTCTATTCATATAATAATGTATTAGTTATTGTCTTGTTCTAATTATTATTCATTGAATTTCATTAAAAGTTATAAAAAAATTATTTAGTAGGTCAATAATTAATAAGACATTAGAATGTTATACTACATTTCATTGTCTAATTAGTCAAACTGAGATTTAATGATTTTAATTAGAGGTCTATGGGGCCACAAACCTTGCAACTATGTCAACCATTGAAAGGTGTCGTAATTCAGGACATAGGCTTTTTGTTATGAAGTTTGGCTCTTCTTCTGTTGTTTTCTGATCATATATTTTTTCCTGGAATTCAGGATAAACTTGTTTTGCTATGAAGTTTGGCTCCTCATCTATAGATTTCTGATCATATTTTTTCTAGAATCTAGGAAAAAGATGTTTAGTTATGAAGTTTGTCTCTTTGTCGATTGATTTGTTATTATATTTTTTTCCTAGAATTTAGATCGAAGATGTTTTGTTATGTAATTGGTTCTTCTATTGGTTTGGATCATATATTTTCCTAGATTCTTTATCGAGTCCAATCTCATGGTCTCTCCATACTTGACCCTAGTGCTGGGCATTGCATGATGGAATGTTTTAGTTGGTAGAGTGCTATATATGATTAAATGCCTATTCTAGAATCTCATACTGTGACATATTAAACAAGCCCATTCTAGCATTACATAGAGCTATTTATTTATTAATAAAGTCCATTGTAGCATTTCAAAGAGCAGTTTATAAGCCTTTTTAAGATGCATCATTTTATAACATGCCATAAGACTAGTGATGCATTCTACATAGCTAAATTATTTTACAATGAGATGTTTAGGCTACACAAGTTGCCCAAGCATAGTCCCAAATTGGCAAATATGAATACCAAGTTTGTTGGCTATTTTTGGTCCACATTGTGGAAAAAGATGGGCACAGAGTTAGGATTTTCATTCAGCCTATCCTCCCCAGATTGATGGGTAGACAAAATTTGTTTGAATAGAAGTTTGGAAAATTTGTTAAGGTGTTTGGTTGACAAACAAACCCCAACAATGGGACCTTACCTTGGCACAAGCAGAATTTGCTAACAACACTTAAGTCCAGTACGAGTACTTGAATAGGACCCCATTCCAAATAGTTTAAATTTTAAATTTATTTATATAAATATTTATAACATGTATAGATAATAAATGTAAATTATAAATAGTTAATTATATATTTTAAAATTGAATTTTTATTTTAGTATTTTAGTATTCTTGATTTATAAAAATTAATATAAAAAGAAAGAGTCCACACAAGAGTCAAGTTCTTCACTACTAGGTCAATTCAAATTGTAGATGATAAATTACATATATTATTATAGTATATATATATATATATATATATATATATATATATATATATAATATATAGTATATATATATATAGATAGATATATATATATATATAGATATACATATATATAGATAGATATACATATATATATATAGATATACATATAAATTATATAGATATACATATATATATATAGATATACATATATATATATAGATATACATATAATATATAGATATAATCATATATATATATACAATATAGTATATTATATATACATATTTG
>BSBK01004247.1:2500-50000 GCA_027943335.1 Chamaecyparis obtusa
ATCTTTTTCTATCTCTTTCCTAGATCAAATTTATTTAAACAATCATCTTAACTATGACTGTCCTAACATGACAGATTTCTGCCCTCTAGAAAGACCCTCACTCAGATGTGTATAACTTTTGATTCCGATGAAAAATCCTCAATCGCTCTAGTGAGGATGGGAAGAATTAGGTCTGTCAAAACATATTCCAAGATTATTAAAATCCAACTGTTTGTTTGAAAGTTATGGCCCCTGCACTGAGGGTCATTTTTTATGATACCGTATTATTTGTCAATCAGAGATCTCTATCTTCAACCTCCTATATATCCCTGCATTCAAACACTTAATGGCACATACTTATATAGGAATAGGCTTCTCCCATAATCCAAAATAACCAAAGAAGGTGGAGAGCCTACGTGCTCATTTAAACTTCAAAACAATTGACTAATTGCACCAAATCAATAACTAGGATAGTCAATGTAAATGATGACTTCCTCTATTCAAAGCCTCATAAAAACAAATAAAACCTGTATGGAAATGGTTAACAACAAAAACCAATACTATATCAATCCATTTCCAATCACATTTACATTGGAATGGAGATTTTTCAAATACAAAAGGGCTAGCTATACCCTCACAGAAGAGAACAAGAAAGTTGCAGAGCTTTTCATTTGTATTCAAAGAAAACTTTATTCCCCTCTCTCTTCCACACGCCAAACCCTCTAAAACTCTCTCTAAATTTTAGTGTTATGTGTTTATGATGTTTTGGTAAGGGTAGGAAACCTAAGAACACTAGGTGAGTGGCTCTTAGTGCGGGGTTGGGCCCCTAAGTGGCTAGTACCAAGATAACCAATTGAAGAGTTGTTTTAACAAGTGATAACTTAATTAAAACTTATGGGAATGGGTTCAAACACTAAAAATATTAATGTATGCCTCACCCATGCCATTAGTGCTAGTAAAGGCTATGGATGGAAGTGGGATAAGGTACATATACATAGGTACGATTGAATGGTGCTTGTCTATATGAAAGACATTCAGTTTCGCATGTGTCTACTTGGGGGGTTGGGGCCCAGAGTGGCTAGTACCAGGACAACCCAAGGGGTGAGGGCTATGTGATGACACTCACCTAGCTTGTCACTTAGAGTTTCTACCTAGCCTTAGAACCTTTTGGGAAAAGGTTTGTACTTTGATTTTCTTTTCAATTTTTGTTTGGGAAAGGTTACTCAAACCCTAGGTATGGCCTAGATATCACTTCCTTGTAGACCTTGGTGTTTATCTCCTAGCATGGGGGAGTGGGCCTTTTGGTATCCATGTGGTTGGGTGGTAAATATTTTATCGAGGTACCTTTCACAGTTGTAGAGCTTATGGATTCTTGCTTGCGTATTGTTCCAGTTTTGAAGAAAGAAGACTTTGTATTAATATTTCTTTATTTTCAATCAATGTAAAGTTATTGTAACCTCCCTAGATGAGATGAATGTAATGTAATCATTAATGTATCTCAAAATGATGTATTTGGGAATGGGTAGATTCAAGGAAAAGAAAAGGGAATGGTGAACTTTATGTAAATCATTTGAAAAGAAAAAGGAATTTCATAAGTGCTTCAAGCAAAGTGGCATGTTTCTCATTATGGTTGTTCAAGAAAATTTAGTAATCAAATGTGTTAATTTCATATGTGAAATAGTTCAAACTCCTAGATAAATTATTTTATTATGATTATGCTTTAAATGTTATATTGATCATGAAAGCATGCTTAGGGAATATAGATGAAATCAATTGGTTAGAAATCACATGAAAGCATTTATATTTCTCTCTAAAGAATTTTCAAATGTTATGTTTTAAGAGTTAATCATATTGTTAGTACACTTAATGAATTTAAATGGATTGTTCATTTTACTCATAGAGAACCTTGGGAGGATTCTAAGTTAAATTATGCATTGTTCATGTTAATCTTTTAAAGTTCAAATTTTTTCATAAATTTGTTACTTAGGTTTTCTTTTCTAAAGAAAATCTTCATTCTCTTTCTCGGTTCCCTTGCAGGGCATGACATCTTCCAAGGAAAGGTAAAATCAATAGATAGTTTGTGGTTGAGGATTGAACAAGGAATCACATAACTAGTCAATTATGTAGTAACATTTCCAAATCCAAGTAAGCATCCTTTTAGTTTCTCTGATTTAGGGTTGTTAAAACATTAGAAAATGTTAAAATATAGGCTTGTTAATGAAATCTCAAGCTTTGATCATTATCAACAAAAGAGAGATGATGTGGAGTGGGAAAGGCCTAAAAAAGGATGGGTCAAAATAAACTTTGATGGAGTTTCAAAAGGAAATCTAGGACCATTGGATGTAGGATGTGTGGCAAGAGATCCCATTGGCAACATCTTGGCTATCAAATCCAAAAGATTGGAGGATGGTACTAATAATGAGGTTAAGGATCAAGAAACCCTTTAACGGTTGAGATGGAAAAAAACATAAAGGTGGAATAGCTACACTTGGAAGGAGATTCACAAATAATTATAAACTTGGTCACTAATGGAAGGTCCCATATTTTAAAAATTGATAAAATTAGATCATATGGAAGAAATTGGTAAATTCTTGCAGCTTCAAAATTTCACACATCCATAAGGAAGCCAATTATTTGTCTAATTCCCTATCTAAGGAGGAAACCAAAATGAACCCATTGCAACAATGAGGTGTGTTGACATGGCAAGATGACATGGTAGCTAATGTGACCTCACTGTGATAATGAACTAGTACTAATGTGGTATCTTGGTGTGCAACTTTCCCCATGATGGTTTCGATATGAGTTGAGTGGATAGTAAGATGAGGATGACACAACATGGGTGATCCCCCGAAGCTGTGTCCCACTTTTAGGGATGAACAAAATCGTGACATTGGGGGAAATTTTTTTTTGATGCCTTCATACGAAGTATATACTTCATGCGAAGTGGTGGAGATACTTTGCACGAAGTCCCCAAACAAGAGGCTTCGTGTGAAGACCCCTACGTGACCTCGTGTGAAGAGGGGCTTCGTACGAAGCCTCTTGGGGCTTCGCATGAAGCCCCTTTTGACTAGATGTTTTTATAAATTTTGGTGTTTTATGTTTTTTATTATCATTTTTACTGACACTATTTGCAAACCCCAGGGCTTGGAGTGAAGTACCTCAGCACACCAACACGCCAGTGCCTCCCGAGCTTCGTCGATGTCTTCAGTTTCCTAGCAATATCAGGTACACAAATTTTTCTCATTTTTTATTGTAAATAATATGTTTTGTATTTATTTTATCTAGTTATTTATTTTAAATAATTTTTTATTTGTACAAATGTTAGAAATTTGTAGTTAAATATTATCTAATATGTTAGAAATTAATAGTAGAATGTTAGAAAATCGTAATTAAATATTAGAAAATAATAGAAATATTAAAAATCATAGTATAAATGTTATAATATGTTAGAAAATGTTAGAAAATCATAGTAGTTTGTTAGCACCTATTAGAAAATATTTACAAAACATTAGAAACCGTAGTAGAAATGTTAGAAAATGTTAGAAAACATTATGATTAAAGTTAGAAAATGTTAAATTTTAAGTTTAAAGTTAGAAATGTTAGAAAATGTTAGAAAATATTAAATTTTAAGTTTAAAGTTGTAAATATTAGGAATTTCTCTCTCTCTCACATGTACATGCATTTTTAGTAAATATTAAAGTTAGTTATTTTTTTAAAATAATTTTTAGTTTGTAAAAATCTTAGAAAATTGTAGTTAAATTTTTGAAAATGATCTAGTAGTATGTTAGAAAACATTAAAAAATTGTAGTACAATAAGTTTCTAGGACCCTTATTCCTCTCTTACGACATATTAAGACACTTAGGATCCTTTAGGAATCTCAAGATCTTATAATACATATTAGGACATCTTACTTGACACATAGGACCCCTTAGGACCCATACGACCCATTATTATATCTTCAAATGTCCTAGGACATATTCATCTATCTTAGCTTCTGTTAATACATATGTGAACCCATTGTTGCCCACAAGAACCCTTAAGACATACTAGTATCAATTAATGTAACCTAAGATCCCTTAGACCACTTATCACATCTATGACCCATTAACATTGTTGGACCATTATACATCCCTTACGACATTTTAAGACACATATGACCCATTCATATCACCAAGACCCATTAACATATCTTAGGTTGTCTTAGGACACATTTATGTACATCTTAGATTCAATTAATATCATACAAGGATCCACTAATGAAACGTAGGACCCCTTAGGACCTCTTATATTACCCCTGACCCCTTAAGACACTCTACCTGACCCTTATCCATCCCTTACATTATCTTAAGACACATATAGGACTCATTGTTACCCATGACCCCTTAAGATAGTCTAAGACCACTTATATTGCACCTACGACCCATTAACATTCTAGGACTCTTATCTGGATCCCTTATAAAATCTTAAAACAAATATGAAACCTTAGGACCCCCAAGACCCATTAAAGAATCTTAGGATGTCCTAGGACAACTTAGACCACTTATCACATCTGTGACCCATTAATATTATTGGACCATTATACATCCCTTACGATATTTTAAGACATATATGACCTATTCGGATCCTGAAGACCCATTATACATACGAGGATCCACTAATGTAACCTAGGACCCCTTAGGACCTTTTATGTTACCCATGACCCCGTAAGACACTCCATGACTCTTATCTATACCTTAGGACCTCTTATGTTACCCGCGACCCCTTAAGACAATCAAGGACCACTTACGTTACCCACAACCCCTTAAGACACTCTAGGTCATATTAGGTCCTAATAGGTCACATTAGGTCATATTAGGAAATAAGGTATGTCTAAGTTGTTTCTCTACTTAAAGACCTAACTAGACCTATTAGGACCAAGTAGACCTAACTAGGACCTATTAGGACCAATTAGACAGGTATTAGGTCTTTAACCAATATTATAGGACCTATTAGGTCCAAATAGACCTAACTAAACCTATCTAGACCTATTATGACCAATTAGATAGGTAACTAGACCAATTAGGACCTATTAGGACCAAAATTTAGGACCTATTAGACTTAACTAGACCTAACTATACCAAGACCAATTAGGACCTATTAGGAACAAAATTTAGGACCCAATTGTCTACCTAATTAGACCCAATTAGACCTATTAGGACTAATTAGAACCAATTATGACTAATTAGAACTAATTAGGACCTAATTAGAATCAATTAGAACCAATTAGGACCTAATTAGACTCAATTAGAACCAATTATGACTCTAGGACCACTTATGTTACCCACGACCCCTTAAGACAGTCTAGGACCACTTATATTACCCATGACCCCTTAAGACACTCTATGACTCTTATCTATACGTTAGGATAGGTAATTAGACTCAATTAGAACCTAATTTAAGACCTAATAAGGCCTCTTATGTTATCTACGACCCCTTAAGACCTAATTAGTACATCTTAGGACCCTTAAGACCTAATAATACCACTTATGTTACTCATGACTCCTTAAGACACTCTAGGACCACTTTACCCACAACTGCTTATGTACACACATTTTTAGTAAATATTAAAGTTAGTCCTATGACCCATTGATGTACATGTTAGATTTCATTAATACATACTATGATGTCCTATGACCCTTTGATGTCTTATCTATATCTTAGGACCTCTTATGTTATCTACGACTCCTTAAGACCTAATTAGTACATCTTAGGACCCTTAAGACCTAATAAGACCACTTATGTTACCCACGACCCCTTAAGATAGTCTAGGACCACTTATATTTCCCATGACCCCTTAAGACACTCTATGAATCTCATCTATACATTAGGATAGGTAATTAGACTCAATTAGAACCTAATTTAAGACCTAATAAGACCTCTTATGTTATCTATGACCCCTTAAGACCTAATAAGACCTCTTATGTTATCTATGACCCCTTAAGACCTAATTAGTACATCTTAGAACCCTTAAGACCTAATAAGACCACTTATGTTACCCACGACTCCTTAAGACACTCTAAGACCACTTATGTTACCCACGACCCCTTATGTACACACATTTTTAGTAAATATTAAAGTTAGTCCTATGACCCATTGATGTACATGTTAGGTTTCATTAATACATACTATGATGTCCTATGACCCATTGATGTCTTATCTATACCTTAGGACCTCTTATGTTATCTACAACCCCTTAAGACCTAATAAGACCTCTTATGTTATCTACGACCCCTTAAGACCTAATTAGTACATCTTAGGACCCTTAAGACCTAATAAGACCACTTATGTTACCCACAACTCCTTAAGACACTCTAGGACCACTTATGTTACCCATGACACCTTATGTACACGCATTTTTAGTAAATATTAAAGTTAGTCCTATGACCCATTGATGTATATGTTAGGTTTCATTAATACATACTAGGATGTCCTATGACCCATTGATGTCTTATCTATACCTTAGGACCTCTTATGTTACCCACAATCCCTTAAGACCTAATAAGACCTCTTATGTTATCTACGACCTCTTAAGACCTAATAAGACCTCTTATGTTATCTACGACCCCTTAAGACCTAATCAGACCACTTACGTAACCTAATAAGACCTATAATTCTATATATTTAGATATTTTTTTCCATTTTACATGTAGTTATAACATGTAATCAAGTACTTAATTATTAACACTTAGCTTTCACATGTGATGTATCTAGATGGTCACTCAGGGTGCACCTCAGACTCTTGATATGCATATTATTTTTCATATGGCTGATATGGAGATAGCTCAGCTTAGAGAGTCTATTTGTAGGTCTGCAAGGGATGGTATATATAGAGATACATGTGCTACTATATTGAGTAGTTTGGAGACTATGGCTGGTAAATTGAGGTCTCACTCGTCCTTCACGCCTCAAGTAGTTGAGGCCATTTTTTGAGAGTTGAGGGAGGAGGTCTCGGGAGATGTTTCCTTGGTGACAGTTCAGAGCCTTGTCGCAAGGGAAACCATCAAACGAGAGGTTTTCCCACATTATGAGGGGATGAGAGTGGTGAGGGCATATCAGGTCACACGGTGTGTGATACCTTAGATTGCATGTATGATTTACCCTCGACATCTTGCAACACACGGTCGTTATCCAAATAACAACCAGATTCCACTATATTTTGCACAACAGTTGTACGCTGAGTTTCATTTGGGACTCAAGGTCAACTATTTAGATATCCCATCATATTATGGTCAGGGCTTGGTAGGGTTACAGCCCACGATTAGTATCATAGGGCTGATCGAGTTGTGTAGCCTTGTAGATAGCTAGTTGGGGAGAGGACTCTGACAGTGGCACCAGTGATGGCTGCTACTGCAAATAGATTCATCATTTCTTCTCAGAGGGGAGTTGTGGATAGTATAGGATAGATTGCTTCTACAGCCACATCCATCACTTCAGATTTAGTGGATAGATACATTTTGACTAGACCGAGTAGAGCTAGATCATCTTCTGAGGCTTTGTCTAGTACTACTGCAGGTGTGAGTGAGGAGTCATATAGAGCTGCAGGTCTTCCTATACCTGGAGAGATATGAGCACTGTCGGGTCATCATAGTACTTTAGATATGGCCCTTTACTTTTTGGAGGATCTCCTGCAGGCCTATTCTCATATTGCCAACACACACAGGATCCCCATACATTTAGTCAGGGATTTCATTGCACTTACACGGGGTCCTATAGTTCCACCAACACAAGATGCACCATCTACTAGTCAGGCACAACATAGTGTAGAGCACCGTACACCCATAGATCACTCTACAACTGCAGAGCTAGGTATACAAATTGGAGATGTATGCATCACCACTATGAGCCTAGATGCTTATGATGAGCAGTTGTGTGGGTTGGGTCAGGTGGACATTGACAGTGATGGCAGGTCATTTATGGATATGTTATTGCATCCAGATGGTTCAAGTTCTACATCACTCCCCTCCTAGCTAGTGTCACCCCTACACTCCTCATTACTATAGATGTTCGGGACCTTAGGTGGTGTGGGTGATGTAGTATCAATTGATGATACGATGGTGCAGCATGCTTATGATCCTCCTGCTCCTAAGACTCATGTACATATAAATTTTTCTTTTCTTTTTTATTAGGAGTTTTAGTGAATAATTAATTTTAGGTCACACATGTATTGATGTTTGTATGCACCCTAAAATGGTCACCTAGACTTTGGGCCCCCATTCAGCAAGTTATCAAATCCCTAAATCAATATTTTCAAAAATCAATATTTTTCAATTATATCAATTTCCTTGATCAAATCCTATTTTATCATTTATTCGATTATTTTCTATGGGCTAACCATTTTATCCTAAGTCTTTATTTATTTAAAAGGAATTTCCTCCTCTTTTATTAAATAAAAATCCCCCACTTTTCCTCTTATCCTAAGTTGCACAAATAAAGCATTATTTTTATTTAATAAATAAAAGAAAAAGCACTTTTTGTCTCATATGTACACAAAATTCAAATCTTATTTTCTCATTGGAGGATATTTGTGCACATGGATTTCTCCTCTTTCAAGCTCTACCCTTGGTTAAATCTCTTGCCTCTTAATCTCCATGGTCCATTCCTTTTCAATTCCTTTAAAAGGAGAGCTCTTTTCTCATTTATAGGACCCAACTTTTTATGCTAATCTTATGTTGCAGGATTTCTTGGAGACTTTGGAGCTTTTGGAGATCATTTCTTGCATTCTAGTTTCATTCTTTCATTCTTAGCTTAGCTTTCATGGCATCTAGCTTAGTTTCTTTTATGCTTTAGATTAGCTCACATAGCTTAATTAGCAAGGATTTGTAATATGTGTATCTTTCATTTCCATAGCTTAGCTTGCATCTTCATTCTTAGTGTAGTTGCATTGCATTCTCATTTTGATTCTTGAGGATATTGGCATTCTTGCCCTTGTCTCTTTGAATCTCCCATTGTGTGGTTTACTAGCAAGGTTGCATGCTTCAATAGCTCTAGTTGAGAGCCCTATCAACATCCTTGTGACTCCATACCTAGGGAGCTCTAGGTCGCTTTCTCAAGGTTTCCCATTTATGGATTCCCTTGGAAGTAATGACTTAGAGAAGTGCACTATTTAGTGTGTACATTTTTGGCACCCACCGTGGGGCAGAACACTCTTGTTTTGTCCTTCTTTTTATGCATTTTCATCATTTTTTCATCAATATTTGCTTGATGTTTCATCAATATTTGCTCTCTAGTTTTTTCTGACAGAATTATCATGCGACAGTTTTCCAGTGTCATGCGATGGTTTCTTATATACTAGTGTGATATTTTACCAGTTAAAATATCACACGCTTTGGCAGATTATGTTGCACTATTGTTCTATACTTTATCGCATGTAGGTATCAAGAATTATTGCACGAAGATAAAGTATCACACTAGTACAGAATGAAATATCGCACGATCTTTTCTCTAACAGAAATATCACCCAGGCCTGGTAGTGAGCATTTTTTTATCATTTATTTGCAAGATTTACTTTGTTTGATTCAGATTTTTGACTTGCTATGGTAGAACATGGGTCTATCTACATATTTCATTTGGTTTTTGATGTGCTAACCCTTGTAGGGCTAACAAGTTGTGCTTGTAGGTTCTCTCATTGCTTGATTGTTTGCTTAAAAGAATGCATGTCAAAGCTCCAAATGCACAAGGGCTACTAACAATTTTTGTAGGGTTTCCCAAAGCATAAAAACCAACCAAGTGCTTGTTTAATTACTTTCTTTTGAGTGCGGCATATACTAGTTGTTTCCTTTCATAGGCACTTAATATCTTGTTGTAGGATTCTTTTGGTGGTAGGAGAAGTATTCTCTTCACCCTTGTGGTGAACCAGAAAATCTTGACCCATCTTTAGATTTTGAAAGCAAGAGGGTAATTGAACCTTTGCTTGGTGTGTTTGGGAGAAATTTTTGAGCTAGGAGAGTATGCTCTTCACCTTTGAGGTGAACCGGAAATCTTGACACTCAAAGGTTGATCCACTCTTTGTTTAGTTTTAGAATCCTTTAGTGGGCCTGCTCTTGAGCAATCAAGAGGAACGACCCAAGTGGGGACAAGCTTTTCGCCTGCTATTCTAACCCACTATAAACTCAAGGCTATTAAGGACACAAAACCTTGGTAGATGTAGTACTTGTATTTGTTTGATGTGAGTACTTGTGGGATTGTGACCATGAGGAAAATGTTGAGCAAGAGTGCTTAAGGTACTCTTGTGGTCATGAGGTCTGTTACATGCCACAAGGTAAGGAGTCCCTTTGGGGAGCAAGAGAGGTATTACTAACGGAAGCCCTTACTAAGAACCATAGATTTGTTGCTTAGCTTCTTGGTGCAAGGATTGATCCTAGTGGACTAACCTGGATCACCCTGAGATTACTCACCATCTGTGTTCCTTTGGTTGTGTCATTAACACTTCCATGACAAAGCCAATATCTATTGTGGGCAATCACTTTGTGTGAGGCAATGGGACATCAAGTGTGGGCCAAGTTGTTAAGTATTGAGCCATTATCTTTTTAAGCTAGTAAGTGCTTGAAGTGTTCTGGCTGTGATCTACCCATGTAAAAGTTCTCAAATGTCAAACATCATGATAGTATTCATAGGATTTTACTTCTTTGATATCACAATTGCTTATCTTGGCAAGGTTTCTTTTGCCCTTGTGCAAGTGTTTTATGACATGTTTGATCCCCTACTATTTGCAAACTTGTCTGATTATTGTTGTCACTGTGCTTGAAATAAAAAAATCCAACGTTCAAACTAAAATTTTGACCAAACTACCCTTAAAATTGAGATTTTTAACACTCACTGGTCAAGAGTCGTACGATCCTAAAACTGTATTGCACACTGTACTGATAATTATCATGCGATAGTTCATTCCTGCAAAACTATCGCACTGTTTTCTTGGAAAGTATCGCACAGGCTGCCTGGAAATTATCGCACTACCTTCCGCGAAGTATCACCTGGTCATAAATTATCGTATTGTTAGCCTGGAAATTGTCGCACAGACTATTTTTGTTGTCTATCTGGTTTATGTAATTTTTAGTCTTTCCTTAGTCGACCAAATTTTAGTAGGTGACTTACTCTGTTGCTAGAAACCTATTTGTACCTTAGGTTCCTATTTTTGGGCCCCTTGAATTAGTGTTCTATGATTTTACAAAGTAGTCTTGCTTGGCATTGATAAGTTGGGAATTATCCTTGTTGAAAAAGTACACCTTTAGATTCTTTGGTAACACACTTGGAGAGTTTCAGTACTCTTTTGTCCAATTCACTTCCATCAAAATTCAATTTCAATTATATATTTGGAAAATCCATCCTCCTAGTCCATATGTGTTAGGATACTTATCATTTTATTATACACCTATGTGGCAGTGTTGGTTTACATCTTTTAGCAGCTTTCTATCTTACCATCTCTTTTTGGACAATTGAACACTTTTACTATCCTAGTTTTGTATTGACGTTTCATATGGTTATCTTATCACCAAGGGTCTCTTTCTTTCATGTTAGTTACGACAAGGTACCAAGTTAGTCAAGGAAAATGACCTCAAGTTGTCTTTGATCAGTTTCCCTTAGTCCAATCTTGTCAAAAATGAAAGGGAAAGGAACTTATCTTTAATCAATCACCTAGGAGTGAGTCTGATGCTTGGTTTGACCCAAAGAGCAATCCTAGTGAGTTGAGTACCTCTCTAGCACCTTCTCAATCAAATATGGACATGAGCTACACCATGACTAGAAGGGAGAGAGAAGCCATGGATCAAAACCTTGATGACATTTTCCAAAGACATAGGGATAACATGATTTTTGGTGGTGATAATCAACCCAAATCGCCCCCTATTAACTCAAGATATTTAGACACCCATCAGAGAGCTAAAAGACATTATGCACAAGCTCACCAAGATGCATGGTCACAATATGAAGACCAAAACAATGAATCTGGTGATGCTCATGTGAATGCAGCATTTGCTTCGAGGCCCAACTCTCCACTCAAAACAACCTCAAGATATGTGCATGAAAGGCTTAAAAGAATTGAACACAAAAAGAAATCCTTTTTGAATGAACAAGCCGCTAAAAAAGAGAGGTTTAGACTCTTAGAGGAGGAGCAACAAGCTTTGTTAGAGTTGAAAAGAAAAGCATTCTAAGAGGAACAAGATAGGCTTTTAGCCCAACAACTCAATGACCAATTCAACAATAGGGGTACCAACAGTGGAAACAACTCTCCACCATCTACTCCCTCAAGAACCCCAAGAAGCAGAAGGTGGTCAAGGACCCCTTCAAGATCTCCTAGTCCTAGAGGGAGGAGGATTTCACAACATAGGAGACAAACACCTCCTAGGAACTCAAGACAACCCTCCCAACAAGCTCATTATGGCTCTCAACATGGAGGAAGTAGTACAAGTTTTGATGATAAAGATTTTATGAGGATGCAATAAGAGCCACTATTCCAACAATATGTGGAGAAGTATCTTGATCAAAACAAAGATAGGTTCCTAGAGAACTTGATTAACAAGGGTGCTAAAGTCCCTTACAACTTTGATGTGGATAGGAGAATCAAGAAACAAGGACCCTCTCAAGAAGAGGAGATTAAACAACTCAAGAGAATGATGGAAAAGGTGTTAGCGCCTAAAAGTTCCTTTTCATTGGATTCTATCTGTCCCAATCCTTTCAACAAGAGTGTCAGTATGAAGGATTTTCCTAGAAAAGTTGAAATCCCCCAGTATGACAAGTATGACGGCAATGGTGACCCACATGATCATGTGCATCAGTTCTACATCATGAGTTTTGAGTTTCACCAAGATGACTCCTATCTTATGAGATTATTTCCAAGGAGTCTCAAGGGCCAAGCCATGGAGTGGTTTACCAACATAACCCCTCCCATCAAAACTTTCAAGGAACTTGTCCATAGATTTGTTCAACATTTTTCATACAACTTGTCAAGATCAGTCACTATGTTAGACTTGTGCAATTTGAAATAGAACCAAGGGGAGTCCTTTGTTACCTTCTTGCAAAGGTGGAGATGATTGTGCTCCCGCTATTCTAGGACTATTCCTGAGCATGAAAGGATTGATATCATTGTTAGCAATTTGGTGCTTGAAATGTGGTATGAGGTTCAGAAGATGGCCTTTGATTCCTTCGACACTATGGTCGAAACCGCATGTCAAATTGAAGATGTCTTGAAAGAGCAAGGCATTTGGACCAAACATAGCAATAACAACAATGGTCAAAATACTAATAATGCTAGACAAAGGTAGACACTCACACTAGAACAAGAATAAGCAAGTAGTCAATGACAGAGTTGTGGACTCTTCCCAACCCAAGGATCAAGGAGTCCTCCATTTGTCTAGTGTATTCCAAGCTATGAAGCTCAACACATCCTCCAACCAACAAGAGCATAAACTAAAGTATCAAGAAAAGCCTAAAAAGGAGAGGCGGCAATTTTCTAAACTAGGTGACTCCTATGAGGATGTTTTCAAGATGCTTATTGCCAATAACCTTGCACAACCACAAGATCCAACAAATTTTTGCATACCTGACATTAAGCCACATTGGTGGAATGAAAAAGCCTTCTGCAAATTCCACAATGGCATTGGACATGACATTGAACATTGCTGGAAGCTTAAACATCTTATTCAGGATCTTATTGAGAGTGGCAAACTTCAGATTGATGGGTTGAATACCAATGCAGACCACAAGGCTTTCAAGGAGCCTTTTCCTAACTATGAAAAGGGGGAAACCTCTCAACCCAAGAATGGCAAGGCCGTAATCAACTATACCTACAAAAGTGCAAAAAACATGGTAAATATGCTTGAGGTTGTCGAGGAAAGTGTCAACATGATGAGAGACAAAGATCCTTATGGTTATGATGTGGGCTCTCCTCCTATATTTGATGAAGAACCTATGATTGTGCTCAGAGGTCCTCACTCTTGAAGGTCATCCCAAGCTCTCAACTCTGTCACCAAAAGCCAAAGTCAAGGTCTTGTGGTTATTAGAGGTCCTAGTTCCAACCAGTCCAACAAACCCAAGCAAGTGACATCTAAGAATGTCACCACCAAATCAACATCACCCCTGAAATGCGCTATAATCTTGTTGACCAGTTAGAAAGAATGCCTTCTCAAATCTCAATCTTTGAACTCTTGGAATCATCTCCAAGACATAAGCATATCCTTGAGGATGCTTTGCGTGCAGCCAATGTTCCTACCAACATAGATGTTGACCAATTCCAGAACATCGTTAACCGCCTTGCCAGCCCTCATTACCTAACATTCTCAGAATAAGATGAAATATCTTTGAGCCATTCACATAATCTTTCCCTTCATATCGAATTCATAATCCACAAGACCTGTGCCAAGCATGTGTTGATTGATTGGGGTGCCGGGCTCAACATTTATTCCTTGAGTTTGTTGAAGATACTAGGTTATTCTAAGCAAGTTATTGATACCCGAAAGAAAATTACCATTAAAGCCTATGATGAGGTAGAGAGAAGCTCCAAGGGCTTGGTCATCCTTCCTATCAGGATTGACCCTATGGAAAAGGATATTTTGTTCCAAATTGTTGATGCTAGTCCTCTAGCATATAATATCCTGCTTGGTAGACCATGGATCCATGACATGCAAGTGGTGCCATCTGTACACACTAAAAAGGTGCACTTCTATGAACCATTACATGCAAGGTTGCTCAAGAATGAGGCCTCACAAAGCAGCTCATAGCTCTCTATGTATGGAGTTGCAAGATTGAAAATTGCTCTCAGCTAGAGCTACAAGCTTGTGACCTTGCTAGTCAACCATACAATGAGAGATTCAAGTGAGGACAAGGGCAACAATGCCAATATCTCCAAGAACCAAATATATGCAATGCAATGCAAATCTAAGTGAGAATGCAATCTAAGCTATGAAAGGAAAGTACAATGCAACTAATCTATGAAAGGAAATATCAATGGATTACAATGCCTCCTATTTAGACTATGTGAGATTAATCTATTGCATAAGAAGAAATCTACACTAAGAATGCCATTATCATGCAACTAAAAAAGCAAATATGCAACTAAATGATGAGAGCAACAAGTCTTCAATATCCTCAAAAGCTCCAAATGCACCTAAAACCTGCAGCAGAACATTAGCATAAAAATATGGTATATGCAAATGAAGGAGAGAGCTTTCCTTTTATAAGAAATGAGGTGAAATGGACCATTGAGATTAAGAGGCAAAAAGTCTTAATCAGCGGTGGAGCTTGAAAGAGGAGCAATCCATGTGCACAAGTATCCTCTAATAGGAAAATAAGAGTTGACTTTATGTCCATATGAGACAAAAAGTGCTTTTCTCCTTTTTATAAAATGTGAATAATACTTTATTTGTGCAACTTAGGATAAGAGGAAAAGTGGGGCTTTTTATTTAACTAAAAGGGGAGGAAATATTCCTTTTAGGTAAATAAAAACTTAGGATAAATGGTTAGCCCATAGGATAAAAATCCAATATATGATCGAAATTAAGCTTTGGTCAAGAAATTGATAATGTTGATAAAAATGATTCAGGATTGATAAATCAAATAAATGGGGCCCAAAGTCTAGCGACCATTTTTGCGTGCATACATTTGCCCCTCTTTGACTAATGTGTGATCAATTTGGGAACACATGCAGTCAAAGAAGAATTGAAATGTGAGATCGATCTGGGATCACAAAACAACTCAGATGTGAGGTCGATTCGGGATCACACCTGGATAAACATAGACAAAGGCCTTTGAACATGAGGTCGATTCGGGATTATATTCAAAGTAAGAGATAAGAATCTCAAATTTGTGCAAAAGCTCACAAAAGATGTCTGAATCAGGAAAATCAAGAAATTGGGGATGAGAATCCCATAAGTACTACCCCCTCGGAATCAAAATTGAAATTAGGTAGAGAGGAGAATAGCGAATTAATAAGGATTTGATTAAATCAGAATGAAATCACAATCGAAGGTAAGGGTCAATAGGTTAACCATTAGGCAATAAAACATGCCCCAGCCTGACTGAAAAGATGCAGTCAAACGTGAGAAAGGAGGGAATGGAATGAATATGAATGAAAGAATAGAAGTTTGGAAGACATGGAAATGAAGAAATGACGATGCCCCAACAAAGATCGAAGGATTAGGCCTCAAAAGAGCAGTCAACTGCGCAGAAGAAGGGAAGATTTTGAAACATGATTTTGACTATTAAGATAACCTCAGATTTTGATTTCGAGTCCGAAAATGGATCCAGGACATCGAAATTAGCTAGGGGTGCAATTTTTGCACAATTCTGAGGTGTTTTGAAAATGAGGTCAAAAAGTCAAAAGGCTATAAAAGGGGTCAAAATGTCATTTTCAAAAATCATTTGTCTTTTAGCGATTTGAGAATCTTAAGAGCTTTAGAGAGAGAAAATGGCCCAGCAAGCAGGAGTTCCCGTCCACAGGCATCGATTCGAGCGCGCCCGGTTGCACAACCGGCCACCACACTATCCTGCCCCGGTATGTTTTCAAAAAACTTGAGCTTTTTGAGTCATTTTTCACATTTAATAGCTTTTTTAGCACGTTTTTCAAATTTTTAAATTTTAAAAAAAATTTGTTGGGTGAAATATCACGCGATACTTTAGAAGTATCACACCCTTTGGGGAGAAATGTTGTGCGATACTTCGCGGGTCCCCAAAGTATCGCGCGACCTAAGACACCAGTATCGCATGATAGTGGGTGAAAGATCGCACGATACCAGGTGAAGTATCGCGCGGCATAAGGTATATCACCTTGCTATAGGGAGAAGTATCGTGCGATACTTCTCCAAAAAAGAATATTGCCCAATTTAAAAAATTTGATATTTAACATATTTTTGAGCAAAAATGACATGGGTCTAGATAATGTTACATTTTAGAGATGTTGTATACTAATTTTTAGACATCCATCATGATATGTGCTAACAAATGGCTTAGTTTTGGCTTGCAAGAGGTCTTTCCAGTGCTAATCATCAGAGCACCGAAGGTGACGGGATTAAGATGTGTCCGAGATCTAGATGATCCGGGCAATGCTGATGTCCGGGCCATGGGATTCAGATACTTATTGAGATATCCATACATCAGAGCTGACCATGGGTTGTTGAATGCTCTTGGTGAGAGATGGCATAGCGAGCACAACACCTTCCACCTGCCTACTGGAGAGGCATCGATCACTTTAGAGGACGTCTACAAGATCTTACGAGTGCCATGTCATGGTGAGCCGGTGAGTATAATCATGTTTTGAGATATAATCATAAAAGTAATGTTTCCATATGATGAAAACTAACATGATTTGTTTGTTGGCACAGGTGTACTATGATCAGGATGCCACTGAGGGGTGCCGACTGATCCAAGAGATGTTCCAGGATGTCACTATTCTAGATAGGCATATTAGCTGGGAGAGGCTGATAGATAATTTTGGCAGAGACTACCCAGTGCCATGTATTGTGGCCTCCATTATCTCACAGATCTTGATGATTAATCGTAGTTAGAAGGGATTCCCTCTTGGATGGGCTCGGTTACTAGTTGATTTAGTAGGCAGGCCTCGTCGGATGGCATGGGGTCCTGCCATATTGGTAGAGATGTACCATGAGTTACATGAGATCGTCTACAGAGATGGTCAGACATGGGCGTGCGATGCCATCCTGGCACAGGTGTGGGCATGGGAGCACATCGCTGTGGTGCACCCTAGGGTTCAGCCAAGGGAGAGGAGGTACCCCTTTATCTATAGGTACCTTAGGTTCATATCACATGCCCATACTGGGGATGTGACGTACTACAGGAGGATTCTAGATGAGATAGCCTCTTTCACATGGAGGCCATACAGGGAGGTGGAGGTTTGAGGAGATGCAGCCGATGAGCTGAGCTACATGATGTGCACTTGGCCACTGGTAGGTTGATATGCGGAGATAGTGGAGAGGTTCTGCATCACTCAAGTGTGGCGGTAGTTTGGGAGGCAGCAGTGAGTCTCGACAGAGACTATGACATATGCCAGGGCCAGGGATGAGGAGGGCCATGGGTGGCTACCCATGTTGGATTATCAGCAGGCTATCGTAGAGACAGCGGGTATCAGGAGCGAGCCTTGGGAGTATTTCTCAGATGTGGTAGATGCGGGGGCCGATGCAGCATACAGGGCAGAGCGGCGGAGGGTGCCATTCCTTCAGTTTATAGTACCAGATGCACAGGTACCAGCATAGGGAGGAGACGGAGCAGATGACAGGGGAGACGGAGGAGATGGAGGGGACAGAGGGGAGGGAGGGGATGGAGGAGAGGGAGGGAGGGGGAGAGGGAGGAGGATGGAGAGAGGAGAGGGATCGAGATCAGGTGGCTAGAAACGGTCATGGGGACAGAGATCGGTGACTCTTGAGGATGAGGCGAGACCAACTCGCTGGCAGGTAGAGGCACAACAGGAGCAGCCTGCGAGTGGGGATGATCTGAGAGCCCAGATACAGGCTTAGGAGGTAGAGATACATCAGCTCCAGATTACTATAGCAGTGAGAGATCAGTAACTACTGGATCTGAGAGTGGAGTGAGATCAACAGATAGCCAATCTCAGGGTAGAGATAGCACGCCGTGAGGTGATGGCATAGGCAGATGCGCTAAAGCTCTGATGGGAGTCAGCGAGAGTAGCCTACTATCACAGACTCTATTTGCAGGCCATTCCAGAGGGTGAGAGAGCACCATCATACTCTCAGAGGGTAGGGGTATCAGATGTGGTACTCGATAGGAGAGCCATGCCTCCTTCACCACCACGAGCTCCTCACGAGAGTGGTAGTGAGTCTTAGGGTTAGGTGTTAGGTTGATAGATGTCTATACATATCTTTGAGACATTGATCCAGATTATGGGATCCCATTTGTATATTGTATCATGACATTGATGTATATATGAGATTTACTGGATGTTTGATTGTATCATGTGTTTATGTCTCTCTTGTGATGGATGTATCAGTTTATGTATATTATCTTGTCATTTTACTCAAAAATGCTTATGTATATGCTTATGTATGTTCTCTCTCATAGATGTATGTTTAATTCTCATGTGTATGATATAGACTTATGTTTCTTGAAAATGACAGTTTTGATATAGATATGATGATATGATTAACCCCTTGTGATGAACAGGAATAGGTTTGAGATGGAAAAGACAAGGAGTGAAAGACATGATCAAGAAGAAGGAAAGGTGAGCGTAGTCAACTGACAGGTCCACATAAGATGAAAAGGAGAGCTCTCTCCATATGCAAGAAATGCAAAACTAGACTATCACAACCCTAAAAATGCATGCTACTATGAAAGTGGTTGACTTGCAAGGTCACAACACTTATAGACATCTAATTATCATCATCAAGCATTATTGGTAGCATGGTAAGATCATACAATGCACACTAGCATAACTATGTGGATATGAATGTGATCTTTATCAGATAGAAATGTGGGAATCCCACCTAGGCATCAAAAGACATATAGGTCAAGATGACTAGTGCAGTGAGATTACCTAAGTTTGATATGGCAAGATTATGCTTGTATCAAGATACATGAAAATCAAGATAACTAGAAGCATGCACTCACAAAACAGTCAAGGATAATACCTTGTCAATCCATAATGTCAAGTAAGACTAGCATAAATGCTCATGACAGGTAGGACCAACAAAATATACCCACAAGTAGATAAAGAAATAAAACATGTTCTCATACCCTCAATCTTCTAGCTATGCATCACTGAAAACTTCTCAAGGAGAGACCACTCATCAAAGAAATTCTCATAGACAGCACACAAAGAAAAATAAAGTCATCATATCGTCAGTGAGTTGATTGTTTAAGTGTGTGTGTGTTGGTCATAGAGTCAAACTCTGGTTATCACATCTGTAACTGATAAATATCGCATCATACTTAAACTATTGGGTAAGACATCTGATAAGTGTTAAGAAACACTCGATGCAAGGGTAGTGTTTGAAAAACACTGTTTGGAGTGGTGTTGAAAAACACTTGTTGTGAAATGCCCCAAAAGACAAACGCACCTAAAAGACCAATGCTAACAGTTATGCCCCCTAGACAAAGACAAAGACCAATTCCAGACTAAGCCAAATAAGGTCAAGGCATGAGGGAAAGGCTCAGTGTCGAGGATGCATGCTAACAAATAGGAGGGCAAAGGCCTCAAGTAGCGCCTGTTTCCAGGTTTTCACCACTTGGATTCCTTTTTTCATTTTTTCATTTTTTAGATTTTTGCTACCAAGGCGCCTATTGCTAGGTTTTCACCAAGGCACTTTTTTTATTTTTTTTGAATTTTTTAAATTTTTAAATTTTTTTGTATTTTTTTAAGGACTTTTTATACTTTTTAGGATTTTTTTAGCATCATATATCAATTTTTTTGGTATTTTTTCAGGATCAATAAGATATATACAAAGGATGCCCCCAGACAAAAACAGGCATCAAGGATAGAACTTCTTGAGATACACAATGTTGATGGGATCAGGGAGCTATTCTCCATCAAGATCTGATAGTAAATACGCACCAGTACCAAAAGCAGCTGTGATGACATATGGTCCAAGCCAGTTAGGTTCAAACTTGCCCTTTTGCTCTCTATTCTGTTGGTTTTTAGGGTTCTCTCACAAAACAAGATCACCTATTTGAAATTCTCTAGGGCGAACCTTCTTGTTGAATGCTTTGGACATACGCTTCTGATACACTCTCATATGATCAAAGGAAGCCTTACGCTTCTCATCTAGAAGTTCTAGTTCCTATAACCTCATGGCGCGATAATCCTCATCTGTAATCAAACCTTTGAGTGAGACTCTAAGTGATGGTATCTCGACTTCTAAAGGCAATACTACTTTAGCGCCATAGGTGAGAGAAAAAGGAGTGGCTCCTGTAGGTGTGTGAATACTTATTCTGTAAGCCCATAGTGCTGGATTGATTTGTAAGTGCCAATCCCTACCATTCTTGTGCATTGTCTTATGAAGAATCTTAAGAATGGTTTTGTTAGAGGCTTCTGCCTGTCCGTTTCCTTGTGGAAAATAGATGGAGGACCAATGTTGCTTGATTTTAAACTTTTTGCATAAATGCTTTAGGTCCTTATTCTTGAATTGACCTCTGTTATCAGTGATAATCTCAGAAGGCACTCTAAATTAGCAAATAATATGATTCAAGATGAACAAGGAGATAGTCTTCCCTGAAGCAACAGAAAGTGGCACAGCTTCCACCCATTTTGTGAAGTAGTCAGTGGTAGTAATAATGAACTTATGTCCACCTAAGGAGTTGGGATGAATCTGCCCAACCAGATCAAAGGCCCAGCGCTAAAATGGCCAATGAGAAACAGAGGGGATCAGCTCCCTACCTGGAGCATGAATTAGGTTTCCATGTTTTTGACATTTTTCACATGACTTAGCAAAGGTGACTGTGTCTATCTGCATTGTGGGCCAATAATATCCTTCCCTAAGCAACCTTCGAGCCATGGGAAGACCATTAGACTGTCCACCATAAATGCCCTCGTGGATGTCAGCTAACACTTGGTTGGATTCCTCCTTTTCCAAGCACCTAAGGAGCGTCCCATCTAAACCCCTCCTATATAAATCACCAGAGATGAGGGTGTGGTGAGAGGCGTTATAGATGAGGTTTCGACATTCAGAGCGGTTGAATGTGTTGGGGATGATGCCATCATGAAGATATGAATAGATAGCACCATATCGGGAAGACTCGTGTGTGACAATGGTACAAATGACATGAGTTTCAGATGAGTCAAAGATGGGATGGTGTAGCTCTTCCACCAGGAATTCAAATCTGGATTCATGTGTCTCCAACTGAAGAAGGGAAGCTAATGTGGCCATGGCATCTGCAGCTTTGTTCTCTGTCCTAAGGATCTGTTGAAACGTCACAAAGGTGAAATAGCATCTCAAAGAATCAACCATCTTTTTGTAGGGTATCAATTTGTCATCCTTGGTTTGATACTCCTCATTGACTTGGTTGATGATTAACTGGGAATCCCCAAAGACATGTAACTCTGTGATGTTCCATTCTATAGCCATTCTCAAGCCATTGGTTAAAGCTTCATATTCTACAATATTATTTGTACATGGGAATAAAAGTTTGTAAGACTTTGGAATATTGTACCCATGTGGAGAAACAAATAAGACTCCAGCACCTAATCCATTTTGCATGCGGGAACCATCAAAGAACATTGTCCAAGTGTGAGTAGTCATATACAAGATGTGTTCATCTGGGAATTTCACTTGGACTGGCATACTATCCTGAATTGGGAAATCAGCTAATTGGTCAGCAATAGCTTTCCCTTTTATGGCCTTCCTTTCAACGTACTCTATGTCAAATTCAGTTAGGACCATCATCCATTTAGCAAGTCTACCCGTGAGGGTAGCCTTACTAAGCAAGTATTTAAGAGGATCAATTTTTGCCACCAAATGTATGGTATGAGCAAGCATGTAGTGGCACAACTTTTGAGAAGCAAACACCACTGCAAGACAAGACTTCTCAATATTATTGTAATTGATCTCATAGGAGACTAGAGTACGGTTGATATAGTATATGGCCCGTTCTTTCCCAGTATCATCTGATTGAGCCAACAATGCCCCCAGGGAAGTGTCCGTAGCTGAAATATATAGGATCAATGGTTTCCCTGGAATAGGAGGCATTAGAATCGGAGGATTAGCCAAGTATTGTTTGATCTGATCTAGGCTTTTTTGACAATCCTTATTCCAAACACAAGAAGCACCCTTATGTAATGTCTTGTTAAAGGGTTGCACTCTATCTGTAAGCTGAGAAATAAACCTCCTAATTGATTGAAGACGTCCCTGAAGACTTCTCATTTGGCTGATATTTTGAGGAGGTGGCATATCTAGAATTGCTTGGACCTTTTCGGGATCAACCTCGATGCCTTTTGCTGATATTATGAATCCTAAAAGTTTGCCTGAGGTGACGCCAAATGTGCACTTCTTTGGATTCAACCTGAGTTGAAATTGTTCCATGCGATCTAGAATTACTTCCAGATCATCGAGGTGTGTGTCCCATTTTCTTGATTTTGCCAGGGTATCATCCACATAATCTTCCATGTTTTTGTGCATCATATCGTGAAAGATAGTGGTCATAGCTCTTTGGTAGGTTGCTCCTGCATTCTTTAATCCAAATGGCATGACATTCCAGCAATAGGTTCCCCATGCACATGTGAATGCTATTTTCTCTTGGTCTTCAGGAGCTATTTTAATTTGATTATATCCAGAGAAACCATCCATTAGAGAGTATATCTCATAGCCCGCTGTCATGTCCACTATCATGTCAATGTTTGGAAGTGGAAAATCATCCTTTGGGCATGCTTTGTTTAAATCTCTAAAATTTGTACATACATGAATGGACCCATCATGTTTGGAAACTGGTACTATGTTTGAGATCCATTCTGCATAATCGATGGCTCTAATGAATCCAGCTCTCAAAAGTTTTTCTAATTCCCCTTTGACAAGGAGAGCTACATGGGGATGCATTTTTCTGAGTTTCTATTTCACTGGTTTGACGCCTAGAGCTATGGATAAGTGATGCATTATAAGATTTGTGTCAAGCCCTGCCATGTCTGAATAGGTCCATGCAAAATTAATTTTCCTTTTTTGTAAAAACTGTACATAGGCCTTGGTCTCTTCTTCTGATAAAGACTGAGCAAGATGGACTATCTGAGGAGTTTCTTCTGTGTTCAAATTGATTGGCTTTGTTGGCTCAATCAATACTGATGATCTATCCTAGAAATAACTTGGCAAGTTATTAAGTACCCCATCCTTAGGTGCTTCAAAGAGGTTTTCACCCTCAGATGCATTATTTCTTTTTACTATTTTTGGTTTTGATACCGCCACAAAGTGGTTTTCGCCATCAGACCTATTTTTCTTTTTTTCTTTCTCTTTTATTTTTAGACTGAGGTACTTAATATCAGGCTCTGTCATGCTGGTTGTTGGTTCACTGGTGGAAGAAGCCATGGGTTCAAGAGCATTCAGATAGCAGGCAATTTCGTAATCATTCTGAAAAGTGAGGAAGATAGGCTCTTGATGGCGCTAAGACCAGTCAATGAGGTCAAAGTGAACAAGGGGTAGGTCAATGACTGGTTTGATGTTGTTTATGCGAAAGGTGTCATCTCTGGTGACCATATAATCAGAGTTCATCAAGTCTTCTCCTAAGATACCCGAATTAGGACTCATCCTACCAAATGAAGCGTCATCCACTAAGGTAATTTGAGGAGTACAATCCTCTAGTCCTACACTAAGCTCGTTAGTCACATCGGGTTGGGTACTATAGGCATGGACAATATCTATGTCCAAATCAACTGTTGCATCTGAAAGTGAGTCCCATTCATATTCATGGAAGTCTATGTTTGAGTCATCATTTGGGCCTCGTGATGTAGAAGCCTCAAGGTTAGGAAGGGTTTCCCCCTCTCTAGTGCTAGTATTGGTACTATCCGTCTCAGCTAGGATAGTAACACTTTCCTTTGTCGATCTAGTAGTCACACCGTCACTATCCATCGCAATTGGGATAGTAGGACTGTTAAGTATCAAATCTGTGGAATCTCCCCAAAGGAGATTTGTTGAGGGCACCCAATCATCAAACACATCTTGTTGATTAGAAAGATCAGGCATATAATCTGAGTCACTGTCACTATCTGTCGCAGCTGGGACAGGGACACCTTTCTTCTTCTTATTCTCAAAACCTAAGCCAACCGTGGAATTATTCTTTCGTTCGAAAAGAGCATGATCAAGAGGCTCAGCTTTAGCATCCAGCCTATGACTAAGGGGACCATATCTAGGATAACCCATATTCTTAACCATTGTATACCCTTTCCCATAAGCTTCAGGTGGAGGAGAAAAATTCTTGTTGTGCTTGTATTTTTCCTCGTGATAGATCTAGTCCCTTACGACAACATCCTCTTTCTCTTCCTGAATGGGGACCGAAGACTCAAAAATTTTTCTAAATAATGTCATTGCTGATGACGAAGGCTTCACATTTGGTGATGGTCTCCCATAAGACCTAGGAGAGATTGGCATTTTTGTAAAAGAATCAATTTTATAATCTCCCATCCCAAGATCTATGGTCTTGAACTTCTGCTTGCATTGTTCAAGTGAACTACTAGGACTGTTAGCTTCCTTATTAAAAGGTACATGTGATCCCACAGAAATGTTATTAACTGACAAAGCACTATCTCCAGGGATGCAAATTTCTACACCGTTATGGGGAAACTTAACACACTCGTGATATGTTGATGGGATTGCTTGCATTTCGTGAATCCATGGCCTACCTAGCAAAATATTGTAGGCTAGAAGTCCAACATCAACAATTTGAAATAAGACATCCTTTTCTACTGGACCAATGCGAATAGGAAAAATGGCCAATCCCTTAGAACTTCTTTCTGCTTCATCAGATGCTTTGATCGTGATCTTTTTCCTTGTGTCAATGACGTTCTCAGAATATCCTAGAGCCAGCAACAAACTCATGGTACAAATATTGAGCCTCGCACCCCCATCTATCAGTACACGCCTGACGCGGGTTTTATGAATCATGACTTCGATGTGTAAGGCCAAGTTATGTGGGTGACTGATGGATTTATCGTCTTCTTCTGAGAAGGTGAGGTAATGAGGGCTAGCCAAATGGTTGACCATATTCTGGAATTGATCAATATCTAAGTTGTTAGGGACACTGGCTGCTCGCAAAGCGTCTTCAAGGACACGCTTATATTTAGGGGACAATTCTAAAAGCTCAAAAATGGATATCTGCGCGGGTGTACATTGTAATTGGTCAATAAGATTATAATTGGAATCAGGACCAATGGCAGATTTAGGAGGAATGCCTTTAGACATGGGCTGCTTGGACTTGCTAGTGCTAGGACCTCTGATGATAATGGGTGCTTGAGCCTGGCCCCTAGTGGCAGCATTGAGGGACTGGGGCATTCTTTGTGAGTGAGGACCTCTTATCACCATAGCGGGTCTTTCATCAGTCATAGGAGTTGAGTCCACATCATGTCCGTAAAGATCTTTCCCTCTCACCATGTTGACACTATCATCCACAACTTCAAGCAGGTTAATAATGTTCTCCACATTTGTGTAGGTGTAGTTGATAGCCGCCTTGCCATTCTTAGAATTCTCTCCTTTCTCATATTTAGGCAAGGGCTCTTTAAAGGCTTTATGATCCGCATTAGTGGTTAACCCATCAACTTGTAATTGTCCTTTCTCAATAAGGTCTTGGACAAGATGCTTGAGTTTAAAACAATTTTCTATGTCATGTCCAATCCCATTATGGAAAATGCAAAAAGCCTTCGCATCCCACCAATGAGGTAAAGGATCCGGTATACGATGTTTTGTAGGATCCTGTGGGTGTGCCAAATTATGAGCAACTAATGTCTTAAAAACATCTGCATAAGATTCTCCCAATTTAGTAAATTATCTCTTCTTTGTTTTAGATCTCCTTTGATACTTAGGTTTGTCTTGTTGTGTTGAAGACGTTTGCAGCTTCATAGCTTGAACTGCATGAGAGAGGTTGAGAACTCCTTCATTTTTGGGTTGAGATGAGTCAACAACTCCATCGTTGACCACTTGCTTGTTTTGTTCCAATAGGAGTTCTTTTTGTCCTTGTTACCATTAGTATTTTTATTTTGGCTATTGTTGTTATTTGTTGGTTTAGCCAAAATTCCTTGTTCTTTTAGGACATCCTCAATGTGACATGCCACCTCTACCATAGTATCAAAGGAATTAAACAGGATTTTCTTGACTTCATATCTTAGTTCTAGTATTAGATTGCTCACAATGATATCAATTCTCTCCTCCTCAGGGATTGTCCTTGGGTATTTTGAACACAATCACCTCCATCGTTGTAAAAATGTGACAAAAGATTCTCCTTGATTTTGCTTGAGTTTGCACAAATCAAGCATTGTGACCGACCTTGATAAGTTGTAAGCAAAATGCTGAACAAACCTTTGGACAAGTTCTTTAAATGTCTTTACTGGAGGGGAAAGGTTGGTGAACCACTCCATGGCTTGACCTTTTAAACTCCTTGGGAATAATCTCATCAAGTAGGAGTCTTCATGGTGAAAGGAAAAGCTCATTATGTAGAACTGTCGATCATGGTTGTGAGGGTCACCAGTGCCATCATATTTGTCATATGTTGGGAACTCAACTTTCTTAGGGAATTCTACCATCACCACACTATTGTCAATGGGGTTAGGACATATGGAGTCCAAATGAAATGTGCTCTTGGGAGCCTTCATCCTGTCTATATCCTTTTGCATTTATAAGATCACCTCATCAGTTGAAGGGCTCTATTTCTTGATCTTTTGGTGAACATCAAAATTATATGGAACTTTAGCACCTTTGTTAATAAGACTTTCCAAGAATTGGTCTTTGTTTTGTTCCACATATTGCTCCACATATGCTTGAAAGGATGGTTCTTGTTGCATAGTCATAAAATCGATATGATCAAATTTAGCATAACTTCCTCCATGTTGTTCAAGCCATGATGTGCTCATTGGGAGGGTTGCTTTGAATGTCTATGAGATGACTGTCTCCTATGATGGTCATATCTTGAAACCCTTCTTCCTCTAGGGCTTGGGGATCGTGAGGGTGTCCTTGATCTTCTTCTAGGACTTGGAAAAAGGGTAGATGGGGGTGAGTTGGTCTCACTATTGGTGCCCCTTCCGTTGAATCTACTTTGGAGTTATTGTGCATAGAGTCTATCTTCTTCTTCTTGGGTGACTCTTTTCTTTATATCCAACAACGGATGTTCCTCTTCCTCTAGTTATCTGAATTTTTTTTTTTTAGCAGCTTTCTCATCCAAATAGGCTTGCTTCTCTCTCTCAATTCTTCTCAATCTTGTATTTGCATATCGAGAGGTGTCTTTAAGTGGGGAGGATTGCCTCGAATGCCTTATAGCATTAGCTGCGTTTATGTGGTGATCACTAGATTCATTATTCTGGTCTTCGTGTTGTGACCCTGAATCTGAGTGAGCTTGCTTATGATGTCTTTCAGCTCGTTGGTGAGCATCAAAATACCTCACATTGTTGGGAGGTGACCCGGGTGGACTAGCATGAAAAGAACCACCATACTCTCTTCTGTGTCGTTGGAAGATGTCCTCAAGAGTTTGATTCATGGCTTCTCTTTGTTGTCAGGTGAAAGTGTAACTCATGTCCATACTTGATGAAAGTGGTACAAAAGAGGTGCTCACTTCACTAGGATTAGCTCCCAAATTAAATAAAACCTCAGATTCACTCTTAGGAGATTGATCAAAAAGGGGTCCTTTTCCCTTATGTTGTCGATGAGTCTTGACGAGTGGTAACTGGTTAAAGGCAACAGGGGGTCGCTTCCCTTGATTGACTTGGTACCTTGTCGTAACTGACATAAAAAAAAGATACTCTCAATGAGAAGGTGACCTCTTAAAGTATCAACACCGAACTAGGATAATCAAAGTCCTCTATTGTCCAAAAAAGAAATGAGAAGAAAGGGGCTTTACCAACACTGTCAAAGAGGTGCTTCAAATCAAAGGGTGACTACCCTTACACTTTTGAATCAGGAGGTTGGACTAGGCCAAAAGATAATTGAAATTGAGATTTAAATGAAAGCGATTTGGACAATAAGAGTACTAAAATTCCAAGAATGTAGCTAACAATCTTAGAGATGAACCTTGGCACCAAGAATGACCTTCTAACTTGACAATTATTTCAAAGTGATTTCGTAAATCAAATGATGTTATCCCGGAGGACTAAAACCAGAAATTTAGAGTCAAGATAGGTCTCAAACGTCAGGGCAAGAAGCCTACTCTAAGACCTAGCCTGATTAACAGCAACTAAAACTGACCAAATTGTAAGCACGACAAAAATTAACCAGGTGATATACTCTAGGCTACTGGGGTGATATACCTATAACCGCATGATACTTCGCACGACACCAGGTGATATACCTCAGCACTGGTGGGCGATATACTCCAAGCAGGTCGGGCGATAGTCCGTCAAGGGAGAACTATCGCATGATATTTCTCTTCAAAGTAGGCGATATTTCTAGCAAGTGTGAAGTATCGCGTGATATTTCACTTTACAAAGTGCGATACTATTACAGAATTGTTCAACTCTTGACCAGAATTGTGTAAAATTTGCATTTTTGGGTCTACTTGATCAAAATTTTCAGTCTGAGGGTTGATGTTTTCGATTTCAGTCACAATATTAGCATAATTTTGGCAAGTTTGCAAACAGTGAGGGATCAAACATGTCTCAAACACTTGAAACAAGGGCAAAAGCAACCTTGCCAAGACAAACACTTGTGATATCAAAATTGAAAAAGCACCCTATGAATGGTACCGATTGTTTGTATGTAAGAATGTTTGCACTAACATCACACAACCGAAGACAATTCAAGCAAATCTATCCTAAAAAGTCAAGGCTCAATACTTACCAACTTAGCCCACAACTTGATGCCCCCTCACCTCACACCAAGTGGTTACCCACAAGAGATGTTGGCTTTGTCGTGGAAATGTCAAATGACACAACCAAAGGGACACATATGGTGAGTATCTTAAGGTGATCCGGGTAAACCACTTGGATCAATCCTTGCACTAAGAAGATAAGTGGCTAAACAAGGTGGCTTCTATCTAATGGTTCTTAATAAGGATTTCCATTCACAACACCCCTCTTGCTCCTCATAAAGGACTAGGACCTTGCGGCCTCAAGAGTACCTTAAGCATTCTTGTTCAATGTTTTCTTCATGGTCACAATCCCATGAGCTACTCACATCAAACAAAGATAAGTGTTATGTCTACCAAGGTTTTTTGTGTCCTTGATAGCCTTGAGATTATAGTGAGTTGGAATCACTTGCCACCAAGGAAAATGATGATAAGGTTGTCCCTACTTGAGTCGTTCCTCTTGATTGCTCAAGAGCAGGCCCGCTAAAGGATTCCTAAACTAAATAAAAATGGATAATTTATGAGGTTCAAGGTTTTTGGTTCACCTCAAGGGTGAAGAGCATACTCCCCTATCTCAAAAACTTCTCCCAAACACACCAAGCAAAGAGATTCAATTACTCCCTTGCTTCCAAAACCTTAAGATGGGTCAAGGTTTTCTAATTCACCTAAAGGTGAAGAGCATACTTCTCCTACCACCTCAAAATCTCTTTCACAAGGTTTTAAAGATTCCTAATACAATTAGTGAATACCACACTTGAAAGGAAAGAAAATAAACAAGCAAGAAATTTTATTTTTTTTTGTTTTTATGCTTGGGTAGCCCTGCAAAAATTGTTAGTAGCTCTTTTTGACATGCGTTTTTAGCAAATTTTAAGCAATGAGAGCACCTACAAACATAACTTGTTAGACCAACAAGGTTAGCAAAATCAAAATCCAAATGTAAATATGCAATAAACTGATAGATTCAAGCTAAAAGATGCAGGTTAGACCTATCTAAATATAGTAAAATAAGACAGTAAACTAAAATGATCAAATTCAGATGATAAAACTAGAAATGCAAGTCTCTATCAGATCAGGCGATATACCTCAGACTTCACCAGTATCGCGTGACACAGTTTCAGGTATAGTCACGCGATATACCTCAATCTGGGCGATACTCTGCACTATGCGCGGGTGATACTTCGCACGATGCCAGGCGATATACCTCAATACTGGCGGGTGATTCTTCTCTCACGTGAAGTGTCACACCGCTATACAAAGGTATGTCACGTGATATTTTTGAGAAGTATCGCGTGATACTCTGAGACAGAAAACCAGAACTGCAAAATTTCTAAAAAATAATCCGAAAAATGATGAAAATGCAAATGAAACAAAGGACAAAGCCTATCTACTCTACCCCACGGTGGGTGCCAGAAATGTACACACTAAAAAGGTGCACTTCTATGAACCATTACATGCAAAGTTGCTCAAGAATGAGGCCTCACAAAGCGGCTCATAGCTCTCTATGTATGGAGTTGCAAGATTGAAAATTGCTCTCAGCTAGAGCTACAAGCTTGTGACCTTGCTAGTCAACCATACAATGAGAGATTCAAGTGAAGACAAGGGCAACAATGTCAATATCTCCAAGAACCAAATATATGCAATGCAATGCAAATCTAAGTGAGAATGCAATCTAAGCTATTAAAGGAAAGTATAATGCAACTAATCCATGAAAGGAAACTACAATGCAACTAATCTATGAAAGGAAATAGCAATGGATTACAATGCCTCCTATTTAGACTATGTGAGATTAATCTATTGCATAAGAAGAAATCTACACTAAGAATGCCATTATCATGCAACTAAGAAAACAAATATGCAACTAAATGATGAGAGCAACAAGTCTTCAATATCCTCAAAAGCTCCAAATGCACCTAAAACCTGCAGCATAACATTAGCATAAAAACATGGTATATGCAAATGAAGGAGAGAGCTTTCCTTTTATAAGAAATGAGGTGAAATGGACCATTGAGATTAAGAAGCAAAAAGTCTTAATCAGCGGTGGAGCTTGAAAGAAGAGCAATCCATGTGCACAAGTTTCCTCCAATAGGAAAATAAGAGTTGACTTTATGTCCATATGAGACAAAAAGTGCTTTTCTCCTTTTTATAAAATGTGAATAATGCTTTATTTGTGCAACTTAGGATAAGAGGAAAAGTGGGGCTTTTATTTAACTAAAAGGGGAGGAAATATTCCTTTTAGGTAAATAAAAACTTAGGATAAATGGTTAGCCCATAGGATAAAAATCCAATATATGATCGAAATTAAGCTTTGGTCAAGAAATTGATAATGTTGATAAAATTGATTCAGGATTGATAAATCAAATAAATGGGGCCCAAAGTCTAGGCGACCATTTTTGGGTGCATACACCATCCACCTACCACCAATGTGTTAAGTTCCCCTATAATGGAGTATAAGTCTATATACCTAGGGATAGCACATTATCTGTAAATGCAATTTCAGTAGGGACTCATGTTCCTCTCAATAGGGAAGCAAAGAATTTTGATGCAACTCTAGAACAGTGCAAGAATAAGTTCAAGTCCATAGACCTTGGTATGGGGGGTTATCAAATTGACTCCTTTACAAAATTGCCAATCTCACCTAGGTCCTATGGTAAACCTTCACAAGAGATGCATCCTTCATCTTCATCCATGACTTTGTTTGGTACATTTGTAGAGTCCTCAGTGCCCATCCAGGATGAAAAAGAAGAGGTGGTTGTTAGGGATTGGATTTACAAAGAGGAAAAATACAAGCACAATGAAAATTTCTCCCCATCTCCTAAGGCTTATGGGAGAGGATATACTTTGGTAAAAAATATGGGTTATCTAGGTCATGGTCCTCTTAGTCACATATTAGATGTTAAGGCTGAACCACTCAATCATGCTCTTTTTGGACGTAGGTCTAAGAAGACGGTTGGCCTAGGTTTTGAAAGTCATAACCAGAAAATTGCTCCTATCCTTGCTACGACGGATAGTGATGATGAATCAAACTACATACCCAATTTTCAAAATCAACAAGATAGGTGCGAAGATTGGGTCCCTTCCACTAATCTCCTTTGGGGAGATTCAGATACTCCAGTTACCAATCCAATAATTTCAGATCTAGAACAAGAAGAATCCGCTGTTGAAGATCATGTTGAGAATCCTATTCAAGAACATCAATACACACATGGCATTCAAGAAGGTGTTACCCTTGGTGACATTGGGGCTTCCACATCTAGACGTCGTAAATATGCTTGGTGTAAACATCCCAGCCAGGATTCAGACATGAACTCACATGAGTATGAGTGGGAATCTCTCTCTGATTCTTCTACAGTTGATTCAGACATTGATGTTGTTCATACATATGGTTCCCAACTTGAGGTAGCTAACAAGTCTAGTGTAGGATTAGAGGATTGGAATCCACGAGTCGCTTTAGTGGACAATGCTTCGTTTGGTAGGATAAGTCCTGATTTGGGTACCTTAGAGGGATACTTGATGGACCCTAACTCTGCAATCACCGGATATGATACCATTCACATCCACAATATTGAACCCATCATTGACCTACCCCTTGCCAATCCTCACCTAATTGATTGGTCTCAATGCTATCAAGAGCCTCAGCTTTTAACTTTCCAAAATGACTATGAGATAGCATGTTACCTAAATGCCCTTGAACCTATAGTCTCTTCCACTAGTGAACCAACTACAAGCATGACAGAACTAGATATCAAGTACCTTAGTCACAAAATGAAAAGAAAATTAAAAAAGAATAATAGTTCTGATGGCAAAAACCACTATGTGGCGGTGTCAAAACCTAAAAAAGTAAAAATAAAGGATGTATCCAAGGGTGAAAACCTCTTCGAGGTGCCTAAGGATGAGGTACTTGATCATCTCCCAAGTTACTTTCAAGATAGATCTTCAGTGCTTGTCGAGCCTACATAGCCAGTTAATTTGAATACACAAGAGACTCCACAAGTAGTGCATTTGGCTCAATCTCTATCAACACAAGAAAGAGAAGCATATACCAAGTTCTTACAGAACAAGAAAATTAATTTTTCTTGGACTTACTCAAACATGCCAGGGCTAGACACTAGTCTCATTATGCATCACTTGTCCATAGCTCCAGGAATAAAACCATTCAAATAGAAGTTGAGGAAAATGCATCCTCACATAGCTCTTCTCATCAAAGCTGAACTAGAAAAACCCCTCAGTGTAGGATTTATAAGAGCCATTGATTATGCCGAATGGATTTCAAATATTGTACCAGTTTCAAAGCATGACAAGTCCATTCACGTCTACACAGATTTTAGGGATCTTAACAAAGCATGCCCAAAGGATGATTTTCCACTTCCAAACATAGACATGATAGTGGACATGACCGCGGGTTATGAGATCTATTCATTGATGGATGGTTTTTCTAGGTATAATCAAATCAAGATAGCTCCCAAAGACCAGGAAAAGATTGCATTCACTTGCACATGGGGAACCTATTGCTGGAATGTCATGCCATTTGGATTAAAAAATGTAGGAGCTACTTACCAAAGAGCTATGACTACTATCTTCCATGACATGATGCATAAGAATATGGAAGATTATGTGGATGAAACCTTGGCAAAATCTAAAAAAAGGGATACACACCTAGGAGATTTAGAAGTCATGATTCTAGATCATATGGAATAGTTTCAATTAAGATTAAATCCCAAAAAGTGTGCATTTGGAGTCACTTCTGGAAAACTCCTAGGGTTTATCATTTTAGCCAAAGGAATAGAGGTGGACCCAGAGAAAGTTCAAGCAATATTGGATATGTCACCTTCCAAAAACATCAGTCAAATGAGGAGTCTCCAGGGACGCCTTCAATCTATAAGGAGGTTTATTTCACAATTGGCTGATAGAGCTCAACCCTTTAATAAGACTTTGCACAAAGGGGTTAAATGTGTATGGAATGAGGATTGTCAGCAAAGCATGGACCAAATCAAGCAATACTTGGCCAATCCTCCAATCTTAATGCCTCCTATCCCAGGAAAACCACTCATATTGTATGTTTCAGCAATAGAATCTTCCCTGGGGGCATTATTGGCTCAACTTGATGACACTAGAAAATAAAGAATTATATATTACATCAATCGTACTCTTGTGTCATATGAGGTCAAATACACTAGTATTGAAAAATCTTGCCTTGCGGTGGTGTTTACTTCCCAAAAGTTGTGACATTACATGCTTGCGCATACAATACACCTCATTGCAAAGATTGATCCACTCAAATATTTGCTTGGTAAGGCTTCTCTCACAGGTAGACTTGCTAAGTGGATGATGGTCTTATCAGAATTTGACATAGAGTATGTTGAGTGTAAGGCTATAAAAGGACAGGCCATAGTTGACCAATTGGCTGATTTTCCAATTCAAGATAAAGCACCAATTCAAGTTGAATTTCCAGATGAGCACATAATGTACATGACTGTAAGAACATGGAAGATTTTCTTTGATGGCTCTTTCATGCAAAATAGTTCAGGAGCAGGAGTGTTATTTGTTTCTCCTCATGGGTACACAATCCCTAAGTCCTACAAACTATTGTTCCCATGTACAAATAACATTGCTGAGTATGAGGCCTTGACAAATGGACTAAAAATGGCTATAGAGTGGAGAATCACAGAGCTGCATATTTTTGGGGATTTGCAATTAATAGTCAACCAAGTTAATGAAGAATACCAAACCAAAGATGAAAAAATAGTACCCTACAAGAACATGGTTGATTCATTACAATGATATTTCACCTTTGTTACATTTCAACAAATCCCTAGGGTAGAGAATAAAGAAGCTGATGCTATGGCTACATTGGCTTCACTTCTTCAGCTAGAACAACATGAGTCCAGATTTGAATTCCTGGTGGAAGAGCTACGCTACCCTATCTATGACTCCCAAGAAAGCCAAGTTGTTTGTACCCTTGTTGGCCATGAGTCATCCCGCTATGGTGCCATCTACTCATACCTCTGTGATAGCATTATCCCTAAAACCTTCAACCATTCTATATGAAGAAACTTAACTCAAAATGCCTCTCGCCACACCCTTATCTCTGGTGATCTGTATAGGAGGGGTTTAGATGGGACACTTCTTAGGTGCTTGGAAAAGGATGAGTCCAACCAAGTGTTAGCTAACATTCATGAGGGAATTTGTGGAGGACATTCCAATGGTCTTGCCATGGCTCGAAGGTTTCTTAGGGCTAGGTACTATTGGCCTACCATGTAGATAGATGTAGTAGCTTTTGCTAAATCATGTGAAAAGTGTCAGAAACATGGTAACCTAATACATGCTCCAGGCAGGGAGCTTATTCCTTCTATTTCTCATTGGCCATTTCAACACTGGGCCTTTGACCTTGTTGGGTAGATTCATCCCAACTCATCAGGTGGACAAAAATTCATTATCACTGCTACTGATTACTTTACCAAATGGGTAGAGGTTGTCCCACTTTCTGTTGCCTCAGGAAAGACAATTTTTTTATTTATTTTGAACCATATCATCTGTCGGTATGGAGTGCCTTCTGAAATAATCACTAACAATGGAGGTCGGTTTAAAAACAAGGACCTTAAATATCTCTGCAAAAAGTTCAAGATAAAACAACATTGGTCCTTCATTTATTTCCCATAAGGAAATGGACAAGCAGAGGCTTCGAATAAGACCATTCTTAATATTCTCCATAGAATAATTCATGAGAATGGTAGAGATTGGCATCTATAGATAAATCCAGCCTTATGAGCCTATAGAAGGAGTATTCATACTCCAACAGGGGCTACTCCTTTTTCCCTCACTTATGGTGCTGAAGCTGTGTTACCTTTAGAGGTGGAGATTCCTTCACTTAAAGTTTCCCTTAAAAGTCTAGTGATAGATGAAGACTACAGGGCCATGAGACTCCAAGAACTAGAACTTCTAGATGAAAAATGTAAAGCATCATTTGATCACATGAGAGTCTACCAAAAGTGTATGTCCAAAGCATTCAACAAGAAGGTTTTCCCTAGAGAATTTTAAGTGGGGGATCTTGTCCTACAAGAAAACCCTAAGAACCAACAACATAGAGAGAAAAAGGGGAAATTCAAACCTAATTGGCTTGGACCATACATCATTATTGTTACTTTTGGAACAGGTGCTTATTTACTATTTGATCTAGAAGGAGAACAACTCCCTAATCCTATCAATGTTTTGCACCTAAAGAAGTTCTATCCATGATGCCTATTCTATCTGGGGGCATCCTTGTACATATTTATTGATCCTAAAAAAATTCCAAAAAAAAATTCATATATGATGTTGAGAAAATCGTAAAAAGCATATAAAGTCCTGAAAAAAATACTAAAAAAATAAAAAAAATGCAAAAAATTCAAAAAAAATAGAAAAAGTGCCTTGGTGAAAACTTGGAAACAGGCGCCTTGGTAGAAAAAATACAAAAAAATTGAAAAATAAAAAAATCTCCAACTGGTGAAAACCTGGAAATAGGTGCTACTTGAGGCCTTTGCACCCTTGTTTCTTAGCACTTGTCCTCGACACTTCACCTTTCTCCATCATGCCTTGACCTTATTGTCTTGGTTTGGAATTGGTCTTTGTCTTTGTTTAGGGGGCATAACTGTGTTAGCTTTGGTCTTTTGGATATGTTAGTCTTTAGGACATCTTGCAAACGGTGTTTTTCAACACCACCCCAAACTATTTTTTTCAACACTACCCTAGCGTCAAGTGTTTCTCAACACTTATCAGATATCTTACCCACAGTCTAGCATGATATGATATTCTCTCATTGGTAGATGTGATACTCAAAGTTTGACTCTATGACCTACACACACACACTTAAACACTTAACTCGCTGAGACTTGTTTGAATTTATTTCTTTGTGTGCTGTCTATGATGATTTCTTTGATGAGTGTTCTCTCCCTAATAGTTTTCGATGATGTTGAGCTAGAAGATTGGGGGCATGAGGACATGTTTTATTTCTTTTTCTGCTTGTGGGTATATTTTGTTGGTCCTAACTGTCATTAGCATTTATGCTTGTTCCACTTGACATTGGGATCTACAAGGTATTATCCTTGACTATTTTCACAAGTGCATACTTATAGTCATCTTGACTTTCCTTGTGTCTCGATGCGAGTATAATCTTTCCATACTAAACTTAGGCAATCTCACTGCACTAGTCATCTTGACTTATATGTCTTTGATGCTTAGGTGGGATTGCCACATATCTATCTGATATAAATCATATTCAGATTCATATAGTTATACTCGTGTGTATTGTATGATCTTGCGATGCTACCAATAACACTCAATGATGAATATTAGAGTCTAATGGCTTTGTGACCTTGCAAGTAAACCAATTTTCATAGTAGCTTGCATTCTTAGGTTCATGTTAGATTAGTATTGCATCTTGCATATGGAGAGAGCTCTCCTTTCATCTTTCACGGAATTGTTGGTCAACTGTGCTCAACTTTCACTTCTTCTCGATCATGTCTTTTGCTTCTTGTCTTTCATATCCCAGTATTTTCTATTCTTTTCAGGATTGAAATTAAAATCTGAGTTCATCTTGATAGTCAAAATTGCATTTCAAATTTTCTCCTTCTTCTGTGCAGTTGGCTGACCATTTGAGGCCTGATCCTTCGATCTTCGCTAGGGCATCTTCATTTCTTCATCTCCATCTCTCCGAATCTCCTAGTCTTTCATTCACTTTCATTCACTTTGTCTCTCTAAGGTTTGACTTCATTTTTATCTTATATCTTTCTCAATCAAACCTAGTCAAACTAGGTCATATCTTCATTGCTTGATGGTTATCCTATCATCTTTCATCTTTAATTATGATTTCTAGTGACTTGATCAAGTTTATCAATTTACTATTTCTCCTCTACCTGATTTCAATTTTGATTCTGAGGGGGCAATACCTATCAGCTTCAATCCTTGATTCAACTTATCAATTGCACCTTGAGATTCTTATCTCTTATTTGAGACTTGATTATCACCTAGCTATATAGGTGTAGGTCTTGTCTTTCAGCTTATCTTTGTTAGCTTATGCTTATGCTTGTCATGATGTGTTCCCATCCGTTGAACACACATCTGGGTTGTTTTGTGATCTGAAATCGATCTCACATTTCAATTCCATTCTTTGACCACATGTGATCCCAGATCGATCTCACATTAATCAAAGAGGGGCAAATGTATGCACCCTAAAATGCTCGCCTAGACTTTGGGCCCCCATTTATCAAGTTATCAAATCCCTAAATCAATATTTTTAAAAATCAATATTTTTCAATTATATCAATTTCCTTGATCAAATCCTATTTTATCATTTATTCAATTATTTTCTATGGGCTAACCATTTTATCCTAAGTCTTTATTTATTTAAAATGAATTTCCTCCCCTTTTATTAAATAAAAAGCCTCCACTTTTCCTCTTATCCTAAGTTGCACAAATAAAACACTATTCTTATTTAATAAATAAAAGAAAAAACACTTTTTGTCTCATATGGACACAAAAGTCAACTCTTATTTTCTCATTGGAGGATATTTGTGCACATGGATTGCTCCTCTTTCAAGCTCCACCCTTGATTAAATCTCTTTCCTCTTAATCTCCATGGTCCATTCCTTTTCAATTCCTTTAAAAGGAGAGCTCTTTTCTCATTTCTAGGACCCAACTTTTTATGCTAATCTTATGCTGCAGGATTTCTTGGAGACTTTGGAGCTTTTGGAGATCACTTCTTGCATTCTAGTTTTATTCTTGCATTCTTAGCTTAGCTTTCATGGCATCTAGCTTAGTTTCTTTTATGCTTTATATTAGCTCACATAGCTTAATTAGCAAGGATTTGTAATACTTGTATCTTTCATTTCCATAGCTTATCTTGCATCTTCATTCTTAGTGTAGTTGCATTGCATTCTCATCTTGATTCTTGAGGATATTGGCATTCTTGCCCTTGTCTCTTTGAATCTCCCATTGTGTGGTTTACTAGCAAGGTTGCAAGCTTCAATAGCTCTAGCTAAGAGCCCCATCAACATCCTTGTGACTCCATACCTAGGGAGCTCTAGGTCGCTTTCTCAAGGTTTCTCATTCATGGATTCCCTTGGAAGTAATGACTTGGAGAAGTGCACTATTTAGTGTGTACAATATTTGTTCAATGTATAATATTTTTTAGGCACAGTTAGTAGAGCATGTTACCTCTAGTGTGGGCTCAGAGCATCTTCCACATGATGTGACACCTACTAGTGGTCAGGTAAGTTTTAGATATATGTATGTTTAAGAATGCATATGTACACATGTATTTATATATTTCAAGTACTTTACATAATATATCTACTATGCACATGTATATAACCAGTTGTTGTACACTAAATTTGTAGGGGTACTAGTGGCACTAGATTCCATGCTCCTACATATCCAAGATCTTGATTGATACATTCCTCATAATTTTCAGCAATGCAGTGACAACAAAAACATGAGTAGTCTCTAGTGTTCAACATCCAATTGCAACAATTCGTACTCATAACTGAATGCAAAGATCACATCTTTTCTATCCTATTGCAACCATGCATAATTTTTCTATCCACACCTGAACAAATGCATATATAATATATTCTATATAAATATAATTTGAATAAAAAATATCATAAAAATTTTAAACACTTTCAAATAATTTAAAAATGTGTGCATACCTTTTATCTTCAAAAATTTTCTATATGGCACCGCTTGGGTCAATCTTGATGACATGTCATTCTCATTTGGTGTGAAATGTGTCTTGCACCATTCAACCACATCATGTGCATTTTTTATATGCACTCCCTTATAATTCATTTGATACTTTCATATAGCATGTTTGATGCAAGCTTCGGCACCATCATGTTCACCTTTTCCATGTCCACTCTCAAAGAAACTCCAAACATGTTGTATGATTTCATTACAATGATATCTACATAGTGCATAAAATGGTCTCAATGATTTGAACTGTGTAGCACATCCATCTGACCAAACATAATGTTTATCAATTTTTATACCTCTTTCTTTCAAATTTGCAAAAAATATCTTGAAGCAGTGTTCCACATAATGAATGTCATGCTCTCTATCATCACTTATATAAAAATGATATTTCTTCTTGATGACCTGTGCTTCAAATGTGCTCTGAATACCATCCAAATCTAATTGTGTGTGTCGATAACACACATGTACCATAATAGTAATTTTCTCTAAAAAATAGTATTCTGAGTGAATTGCCTTTTGATGAACAAAAGAATAATTTTCTGCAAAATCAACAATTGATACAATAGTTCCAAGTGGGAAATTGTCTCTCAGTGTTTGAAATTGTTGTGCTTGCCACTTTGCAAAAAAAGCATGATGAATGTAGGGTTGAATCAATTTTTTAAATTTTTCCATAAATACTCCAACATTTATCTCCTCTTCAACATATTCTAACCTTTTGGATTCTTTCCCAAATTTTGTTTCATTCTTTACATATTTGTAACTCTTGCAATTTACCATCTTTTTTATATCAATATTTTCATTTTTCAAAGGAAAAAGAGATAAATCGGCACATGTTTGGCATATTCCTTTTATGCAATTTATTTGTCCAGCTACATCATCTCTTTTGTCACATAAAATGGATGAGATGAACTCACTTCGTCTAGTAGGAGGAGCCTTTTCAAAACCATAAGTGTCTTCTACAAACTTTTGAAAAACCTAATAGTGGAGATCAAACTCAATATGATAACGACAACAACAAGTTTCAAACACTTTATTTGTCTTGATATAATATGGCTTCAATCTTTCAAACAATGTTTTCCCAATCTTTATATTAGGATTTGGACTAGAAAATGACACATACATTTCATGTTGTGTTGTGTCCAACCAATGTTTCGTATGATATTCATATTGATTAGTTGAAATTCTATGTCTGATAACATCTCTAGTGTTTGATGAAGGACGTGTATTATCATCCAAAATGATGTGACCAAATTTTTTGTTCCTTTGTCAATCCTATCAGAATGAGGAGCTCTACACATGATTTCCCAATTGCCTTCCAAGGTGCTACCATCCAAAAGTATTCTCCTATTAACATATCATGATATTGTTTTCCTATTAAAACCAAACTGAGATGAAACTGAAGATATCTATCTTTTTCGTCCCATAGTGTTACCTACAATGGATGTCAACATAACTTTTCTTGTAATAGACTTATCTATAGTTTGAGATCGCTTCCCTAGTTGGTTCAAAGCTTTCTTAAGATTTTCAATCATATCACTTTGCATGTCAACAACTTTTCTCTTCTTTGATGATGTGTCTATACCCAATAATTTTAATGCCCCTTCCAACTTTTTGTTTATAAGTATAAGTGAAAGCAATTGAGCTTGTTCAAGTGTTTCAAAATTATCAAATTTACCCAATATTTATCTTGCTATCATTTTCATTGATCTCTTCTTAGGAAGACTTAAGTGTTGAACATTAGCAAGTGATCTCAAATTGTCCACATCCATTGTAAGTAAATGATCTAAGTTTCTATCATTAATATTTTTCTTTACATTTTGAGCTAAATTTAAAAGTTCATCCATACCAGTAGGAGCACATGATGTTGAGGCTTCTCCAACATCAATTGTTTAAGCTTCTATAGGGAGTAATCCCGACCCTTCTTCAATGTGAAATTCTTCGAGTTAACTTGACCCTCCTACTTCAACTTGTCTTTCAGCTTCTTTAGTTTTATGATAATATGTCAATGCAGCTTCACAATTTCTTTATTCAGTACTGGGTGACCTTTTTCTAGAAGATTTACTTTGTCTTCCCTTCTTGTTCCCCGTTTCTTTGAGCTCCGAAAAATGTCTTCCACAAGATTGTCAAAAAAAATTTCTTCTTCAAAAAATACTTTAACCTAATATTTTTCCTCTCTAAAATTATGTCTTTGAAAAAATAGAAATATCAATCCTCCTTCAAAAAATGCCTTCAATAATAGAAAATGTGAATTTATTAATTGCAATTTGATGTAAAATAAAAATAAAACGTTTTACTTTTATACCATTTAAAAAAAAATTTACAAAATAATTTTACTAGCCGACTTCGCGCGAAGTATATACTTCGTGTGAAGTACCCAAGGCAAAATTTTGGTGGGTGTCTTTTTTGCTGGGATTTTCACCTGAGAGGCTTTGTGCGAAGGGTCTTTGCATGAAGCCCCTCAAGTGTCCTCATGCGAAGGGGATCTTCGCATGAAGACCCCAAAAATGAGATTTTGCCCTCAGAAAACAACTTAACTGGAGAAAAATGGTCTTCCCGGGCCTGAAACAAGGACTAAACAAGATGATTTTTTCAAACAAATGATTTCAAACGATGCTATTCAGAAAAATATTTCTAATGAATATAATTTTAATACATATTGAGTTCATTATCACTTTTAAATATTACTTTAACTAAACATAGGTTGTTTGGTCATTCAACAACCTATCTCTTCAAGACTTCGGGAAAAATAGTAAATGATAAAAAAAAATTATAAAAAATATGTAGGAAAAGCGTATTTGTGTTACCTTTCTATGAAAAAAATAAAAAATGAATTTCAATATACACAGATCAAGTTAGAGCAATCCAAGTAACCTTATGTCTAAATTACAGTTACTGTCACTTTAAAACTTAATAAACTATGAAATATTGATCCAAAATGAATAAAACCAATTGCATCCTTTAGATATTGAAGTTAAAAATATAATCTCGAAAGAATTACATCGTTATCATATTTAAAAAAAAAGTTATGCTGATCCAAGTGATAGTTAAAAATATAGTTTTTTCACGCAAACCACTTTTAGAAGGAGAAGGAAAAATGAATTGAAATGATTTTTTAAAAATATATATATATATATTTAGAAACTAGAAAGAAAATTCTAAAAGACTCTAGTTTACATCATCTTCAAATTCCTAATAGTTTTGCGGCAACAGATGTTCGAAAGTGAAGTTTTTTCTCAGAATGTTGAACTCTGTGTCAAAGTTGGCCAAAAAGTGGGACTCACTATTGTTGGACCACCCACATGTGGTTGTCAAGTTGGTGTATATGTTATTCAAGGACAACGGTGAATGTGGTGAGATGAATTTCATTCAATGCAAAGATTAATAATAGGGAATCTACCAAGATCAAAGGTACATGGAGTAAATGTTCATTTTGCCCATGAATGTATGTTGAATTGGTGAGAAGAAATATTGAGTTTTCTTATTTTTGTTTGTGGTAGTATTTGGGAAGAACATCATCAATAATGGAGGCCAACTTCAATCTTAGGGAATCCTAGCAATAGATGGAATTTCAAGGTCAAATTTCCACTAAGCGTGTGAAAAATGTTTTTCCACAAATGATTCATTTTTCTCATCGTGGTTTGAGGGCTATTGGGTATGCTTATTTTCTTTCAAATTATAAATTCTACTTCAACACAGATATTTCATCCATTTTTTGTGCATGGAGGTTGGAGTTTGGTGACATAGAAGAAGTGAGAAGGGTCATTACTAGATATATGTGAGAGGAGTGGAGGTAACGCCTTGATGCTCTTCTCTAAGTTTTTAAATTGAGAAGGGGATTCAATACTACGAATAAAGACTAGATACATGTACTAGGGTACGCTTCACACGTTCATTTGTTTATTCTCTGGCGAGCAAGTGTGAATAGAGAAGTGAGGAAATTTTATGCATGGAGGATGTGGCTTGTAATACAAGACTACACTATTGATTGGGAGGTCATTCATTTAGGACAAAGTAGGGAGGACTTTGCAACAAGTGTGCTCAAGTTCAAAATGGGAAATTATTGGAGGTAGTTTTTCCCTAGAAACATAGGAAATTAAAACCTGCATCACTGATTCGAACAAATTTTCCCTTAAAGTGATGCATGCGTTGGTCGTTATGCTATGTAATATGCAGGAGAAGATCGCTGGCGGCAAATTGGAGGCTAATGAGGATAATAGAGACCTCTTCATGTTTCTGCAGGAAGAGTGGGCTACTTCCTTGATGTTAAAGAGTCTGGGCAGGAGATCTTAACTGTTTCTACTGCCATGGTGTTTTTGTTTTGGTTTGGGCCTATTGGCCTCAAGTTTTTTATTATGCTTTTCTATTTTATGGTTAAGCTCTTAAGACTTTGGATTAGCCCTGCGTGGCATATTACTGTTAATATGTTCTATACTTTCCGGTTAAGCTACTCTGGTTCATTCTTTTTGCTTAGGACCTTTAAGTTTGTTTTTGATAGAGGTAAACTATACACTTTTTGTTGATGTTGTTTATCTGATGTTAGACTAGTGCTATTAATGTGATGTTAATGTGCTCCTAGACTTTCTATTCCACAGGCCAACACCCTCTTGCTACTTTTTTCTATCAAAAACATAGGAAAACAAGGTGGCAGAGATAAAAACTAGAACACCTTCTCAAAGGAAAGGAGAATTTTTGTTTGAGGAAAAGGAATGTTACAAACTATGGGTGGTGTGATGGATGTGCGATGCCAAAGGAGAAACAATGTTGGTCACGATCATGGTGAAACATAGAATGCAGTCCAAGGAGATGTGGGCATATATGATACTTGGATGTGATCTTTCAAATTATTTTCATGTTAAATTTAGTATGTACAATAAATTTTGTATCATGGATGTCCTAGTTAGCACAGGGTTCAAACTTTGATAGTATATTTATGCATAGAATCTAGATGGACTGTATTGGTGGATGCATACTTTCTATAATATTGAGTTCATTTGTGATCAATGTCAAAGCTTTGCTAGGTTGGGTTATAGGGATACTAGTAGGGGTAGATGCAAAAAAATTGATGTTGCAAGTTTCATGGCAGACTGGGAAGTTGAACTTTAATTTTTGGATGCACTGTTAAAACATAATTTTTATTAATAAAATATACAATTTACCAACCAAAAAAAAAGAATTTTGGAATTCAAGAATCGATAAAGGTGAATAGTTGAATGTTGAAATGGTAGATGTATAAAGGACCACCAAAAATGTGATGCTTGATAAAATTGGCACTCAACCATTTCTTACAATGATTGTGATGGGGAGTCATGTATCTAACAAGAAAGTATGTAAACAAAGGAAACCATGAAACTAGATAACTTTGATAGTATAAACGCTTAGTCATATTTATGTTATTTTATTGGAATAATTGACTAAATATGAACAAGGAGAACTAATCCAAAAATAACATATACAAATTCATGAAAATGGTCCATTTAAGATCTCATGGATTGGTGATCATCAATGGGGAGTAAAGGGTGTCATGAAATGACAATATTAACTAAATCATTGCCTAATTCTATTAAAGGTATAAAGTGAAAATAAATTTTATCAAAAAAATATTTATAATCAATCCATAAAGATGTGTATGATAAACCTTACTAGCTATATATATTTATGTAATTAGTTCCATTATAAGGAGTGAGGCCTACTCATTCTTGTTATAGGTTGTAGTAATTTGGCCTCAAGTAGTGTATCTTTGAGGCATTATGACAACCATATTTTATTTATCCCTTAGTATGTTTATGCAAATAAATTTAATCATGCTATTTTTGTTGTACACTTGTGAAACCAATTTGGGGTTTATTTTATTGGGAAGACCAAATAATACCCTTATCTGGATGAAAATAAAATAAGCTCACATTGCAATAAAATAAAATAATTTTTAATTCTAGGGTTAATAAACCTAAATGAAATTATTTGGTGATTAATTTAAAATGACCAAAATTTTATTGTAATATTTTAATATCTACCCACATAGGTTTGCATTTTTATTCCTTCAATTTATCTAATTGTTGCTTTGAAAATATTGGATTTTTCAAAATAAAGATGAGTCCAATGAAAATACAATCCCTAAAAAAGATAATGACATGTTTGAATTAGACAACATGGCAATTAAATAAGCCTAGAGAAATTCCATATGTACATACAATAGACAACTCATTATTATATGTGTGAATCTTAAAGTACGACAATTGTGCATTGACAATATTTGATTAAAAATGATGAGATTGGTGTACATTTCCTAAGAAAAATCTATCCATAATTTATTTATTTTCTACATTAAATATTGGATCATTTATGGTAACAAAATAAGGTTGATTAATTGAACATGAGTTGATCGATTAAGGGGATGAAGTAATGGGTGAATGAAGCTAATATGATAAGAATATGGGTTAAGGGGATATATTAAGTGTGTGTGTGTGAGAGAGAGAGAGAAAGAGAGAGAGAGAGAGAGAGAGAGAGAGGGGGGGGGGTGGGGGGGGGGTTATAATGAAAATTAATGAGAGGATGCTCTATCATCATCATATAAGCATCATATAATGTAATATTACCATTAAATAGATATCATATATGGGAATTAAGATAAAGGAATACAATCAATCAACATCATCAATATTCACTTAGAGAAGTAGACTAAATACATATCAAGTCATAATATATATTTTTAGATACACACTCCTTAAAGATAAAAATAGTTAAATATCAATTATGGATGAAATTATTAATGCTTGATGCTAAAAAGGAGAGATAGATAATTAAATACATGTAAGAGGAGAAAAAAATCCTGAATTAACTTATTGCTTCATTACACATTAATGTGCAGATACTGTATGATTATGTTTTTATGTGCATAATGCTAAATGTATAATTCAAACATTTGGCTCCTATGTCAATAGATGATAGCCAAACCTTAAGATTGTTGGCCTTGGAATGTGATATTTTTTAAACAAGGGGATCTAGTAGAATGTTCTATTACATCTAAGGAATAGAATTCTAATTGTGACATTCATCTAAGATAAGAACATGTCGATAAAAACTAGATAAAAGATTTGAGCATGGTGAAAGGAGCATAGCAATGTTGGATCTAGGCTTGAGGTTGGTGACATTAAATATTTTCCAAAATAATAAAATCATATGCTAAAAACGTACAACGAAAATATTGAACTAAAATAATATAAAACAAATGGAAAAACATTATATACGGATGTGCATGTTTCTCATCTACAATTATATATACAAATAATATGTTTAATATAATCTAATAGATAGATAAATAAATAAAAATATCTACCAACATTT